>NW_024121119.1:779000-1090645 GCF_016745375.1 Pimephales promelas | reverse complement strand
TCGGGATTAAATTGAGAGGGATAATGTTAAATAGCAAAAAGAAAAAGCATAGCCTGGATAAAATGTCAGAGCTCTGTTGTAGCACAAGATCATCAGTGTGTCTGAGTGTGCACGTGTGATTTGAGACGGTTACCTCAGGCTGTAGAGCACTTTGCCGTCGGGTTGCACTCGGAGCATGACGTTCTCCGTGGTGGTTGTCGTGGATGAAGGATCGTTTGGAATGGACAAAAAAATGTGTCGGGTACCCAAATTTTCTTCACCAGCCGGCTATCGAAGGTCATGCTCTGGTTGGTGTTGCTGGGAAAGGACAGTCGCTCGTCCTTCCAGTAATGTCTCAAGTACAGGGTTATGGTGAAGTCCTGCGACACACAGTCCAATCATATATTCCTGATTGAAAACAGTTTGAACAGTAGCCTTATTTCTATCATAAGAGCCCATAGAAAAAAAAGACAATGCATCTAGGGTGCTTGGAAATGTTGAATTAGAGCTCTTGCTATTATCCAGTTCAGTTCAGATCATGATAGCACTCAATCATTCACGATGCAAGAGCTGTAAAGCTGGAAGCCATATTTACAGTATAAAGACATGTTAATCTCCTACCATATCAACTTCAGAGATGGTGTCCAGGCTCTCAAGCTGAACATCAACACCCACAGGTATCGCGGCACCTGAAATCAAGCACAATTTTTCCTTTTTAAATCATGATACATCAAACAAAAATTTGCACACAGACCAATGAGCTTTAAACTGTTTTACAATGCACATAAGATCAAGGTAACAGTTAAATGTGTATTATGACAACATTTAAAGGAGTAGTTTACTTTAAAAAAAAACTTTTGCTGATAATTTACTCACCCCCATGTAGGGTTGGGTATCGAGAATCGAGTATCGATTGGAACCGGGACCAACTTTTAGTTTTTCCCGGAATCGTTCAAAAGTTAAAATTTCGATTCCTAGTTTTGATATTCACAGTCCGCCGAGCGGAAGAAGAAACCGCTGAACAACACCAACGAAGAAGCATCTACCGGAAGTGTTGGCATAACCGCGCGAGTCGAACATGAGTAGCTTACGTCGGTGGTCCAAAGTGTGGCTTCACTTTTCTAAAAATAACGAAATCTCGGCAAAATGCAAAATTTGTGACAAAAGGAGTATTTGTGACAGAAGGAGTATTTCCTTCAGAAAGGATTATTTCCTTCAGAAAGACCGTTGGTTAGCAAGGTTAGCTAAACTTTTTTGACCCTGCCTCTTAAAAGAATCGGAATTGAGAATCGTTAGGAACCGGAATCGAAACAAGGAATCGGAATCGGAATCAGAATTGTTCAAATTCAAACGATACCCAACCCTACCCCCATGTCATCCAAGATGTCCATGTCTTTCTTTCTTCAGTCGAAAAGAAATTAAGGTTTTTGATGAAAACATTCCAGGATTTTCTCCATATAATGGACTTCAATGGGGTCCAAACGGTTCAAGTCCAAATGAGAGTTTCAGTGTAGCTTCAAAGGGCTTTAAACGATTCCAGACGATGAATAAGGGTCTTATCATGCGAAACGATCGCTCATATAATAAATAAATAATAAAGTTTTATGAGCACAAATGCGTGACATCATGTAATACGCAATTACGTTGAAAAGGTCTCACAGAACAGAGCAAGTCAAGCATTTGTGCTCATAAAACTTTGTTATTTATTTATTTATTAAATGAGCGATCATTTCTCTTGATAAGACCCTTATTCATAGTCTGGAATCCTTTAAAGCCCTTTGAAGCTGCACTGAAACTCTCATTTGGACCTTGAACCGTTTGGACCCCATTGAAATCCTGTAATGTTTTCATCAAAAACCTTAATTTCTTCTCGACTGAAGAAAGAAAGACATGGACATCTTGGATGACATGGGGGTGAGTAAATTATCAGCAAAAGTTTGTTTAAAAGTGAACAAATCTTTTAACCATAGACTGAAAATCAGAAAATTAAATCTATCCATTTTTTATCCACTTCTGTAAGATTAGATCAGGAGTGTCCGATCTTCCTGCAGAGTTCAGCTATCGGGAAGCCCCACCCCCCTTAGTAACTGTTGTGACCTTGGGCAAACAAACAGAGTTGCTAACTGTCTTACAGTAGCTCACAGGGTGAAAACCTTGTTCCAATATATTTTTGATAAATTTTGTACACAGGACCGCCTCTCGTCAAGGAGCATTCAAGGGGTACTTAAATATGCCACGGAGATAGAGATATGTATAAAAGATTTTAAAATAAATATAGTAGGTAACAAGATGGAAGCGAGGGTTTACAGATCACAATGCAAGCGGGAGAAGCCTCAAGTTACGGTCGTCACGATCGCAAAAAAACAGCATTTAGGATCAACACTGTTCATGTAATGCAGTGTAAGATTACATTAATTTACATTTAACCAGTTTAATATGGAGAGGTAATGAAATGTAGACATTCGTTTGTGTTTTGGCCAACACTGGCGTGAGAACAGTTAGCTATTTAACGTTAGGTTTGTACGTTAGCATGGTCTCACTAACCTTAATTGTAACTTAATATGACAATTGGGATTGGGGATTAAATCCTTGGGGAACCAGGTTACTGCGCCCAAATCAGTGATAAACCAGACTTCAGTCGCAAATCTTATAACACTTTTTGAAACGCTCTGGTGAACACACGCACAGTTCGGTGATTTAATACATAAATACCCATGACCATCCTCTCAGGATACCTGGAATTAGTGTTACAAGTACCCCAGGCACATCGTTTTACCATTTTTATGAAAAAAACCTAAAGATGTCAGAGTTCATGTGCAACTGATACTTAACTGATACTAAAATTCGAGGGGAGGGGCTTACCAATAACTCAATTAAACACACCTGAAGCAGCTAATCAAGGTCTTACACTAGAAACTTCCAGGCTGTTGAGCCGAGCTGGAGCTGAACTCTGCAGGACACCTACCCTACGAGAGCAGGTTTGGAGCAAATAGTTCAGATAGATTATTGGCCTGTGTACACTCATCAGGCAAGGGGTGGGTAACTCGAGATCCGGGCTGCAATCAACTCCTACAGCCTTAGGGTACTACTTGAGGAGACATACCCCTTTTCCACCAAGGAAGAGCTGGTGCTGGTTTGGAGCAAGAGCATAGTTTCAAATCGGTTCTTTGTTTTTCGACCAGCTCTGAACCAGTAAAAGTGGTTCTTAAGTAGCACCAAATCATTGGTGGTCTAGAAGTAAGAACCGCTTACGTCAGCGGCTGGGGGCGGGGTTACCGTGACCAACAAGATGAATAGAAACTTGTGACTGCCTTGTGCGAACGCGATGGATTCCCCGTGTTTGCATACCGATGTAGGCTTTCAAAGCCATGAGCATAAATAGTAGCCTAACGCAACAACCGGCATTGTTGATGGAAGGCTTGTTCGAGATGCACGGAGCGGCGTGGACTGATCGGAGCTGCGGGAGTGTTTGGAGAGCATACGACTCTTTCTGCTTTTGGATCGCTCTCGCAGTTTGAGATTCACAGTGCCGAACCATCTCGAACAAGCCTGGTGTGTTTGTGTGTGCTGCGCTAGCGTTGCTGGGCAACATAAGATGTATACAGTGACGTAAGATCTGGCTCTGTGATGGCTCTCTAGCCTGTGGAAAGGCAAAGTGGTTCTTTGAAAGCTCGTCAGTCGAACCAGCTCCGAACCAGCACTAGCTCTAGCTCTGAACCACCACCTGGTTCTTGTTGGTGGAAAAGAATGTAACAGACATTTGTAGTCGTGTCCAAACTGTGTGATGTTTTATTAACAGAGTTCGGGAGTAGCACGTTCAGATAATTAACACGGATGGAGAGAGCTCAACAATCAATGATAAGAGATCACGAGCGAGCCCCCATGGTTCCCGGACGAGCCCCCATGGTTCCCGGACGAGCCCCCATGGTTGGTATCCCTTTGTGGGAATCTTTGTGAATTGTAGATAACTTTATTGTTATCTATTGAGATTATGATTGGAACATTTGACAATGCTTTGACAATGTTTTAATCTGATTTGTTAGCTAGTAAATCTAGCTTTGTGTTCCACTTTTTTGCTTATAGGGAGTTGGGGGAGAAGATTTAGAGCTACCCGGGGTATACATCACCCATACTTCTCTGTCTAGAAACACCAGACCTGGGCAGACCACCATCTGTAAGTTTGGTTAGGGCACCTTGATCGTGTCCCAGATAGGTGATATGTATAATGAGAATATGTTAGCAGTGGGGTATATTTTGTTTATTTCTTTTTGTTTGTTTGTCCAGCTCTCCCCTTTCTCCCTGAAAATTATTATTTATCATTCACATTATTACTGTGGCAAAAATAAAAACTCTGCGTCCTTTTCTCGCACCACGACTCCATACTTCCTTTACTGGGATTTGTGGGCCCAAGCAGAGGGTTATCAGCTTCCCCTCCCTTTTGGGGGCTGGAACGTAACTATATATATAGACTCAGTCTCACCTCAATCCATTGACAGTTTAGCAGCACCCCTCCACCACCCCTTCTCCACATTTATAGTCCTAACTACTTAAATAAAAACTCCGAGCTCGAAGACTGGCTTCCGGCACACTCATTCGCTTTCATTATGTTAATTGATAAGATATAAAGATTAATGATCTTAATTGATCAGAATAGATTTTAAAAAGTGCCCCACATTACTCAAAAGATTTTTTCACAGTTTATCTTGACACACATTAGATGAAACAAACCCTCACAGAAAATGTAATAAAATTTTGCCACAAAACATACAACTTCTTCAATAGACCATTCAATCATCATCTACAAACCAAAAATAAAGACTTTGTGATTGTAAGGGTATTCTTGATCTGTCTGTCTACTGCGTTATAGCTCACTTAACAGTAGGGTTTAGCTGAAATGTAAAATTAATTAACTTGGAAAGCTATTCAAATGCAGATATTGACTCACCATACCATCAGACATTTCTTGCAAATCCGTGTGTTTGTCTTTAGCACTCAAGGAACAAACAAAAAAACTAGCATGAAACTCTTAAAAACCCTAAATGTCCTTTTTTCCACCTCAGGACATCATTTTCAAATCCCTTAATCGGAGCATAATGTATTTACAGTTTGTGTGAACTTTAGTGAAGATTTGGGCCGATAAGTGGATGCTCGAGGCACAGAGCCACAGTAAATCAGTGTCATAATCTACCATGAGCTTATGTAAAGCTGATTGCCTGTGATGTCAGTCCAAATCCGTCATAAGTCCGAGTCTTGTGGTGTTTATTAAGATCTTGGTATTTCATATTTGCCATTAATGCAGTAATGAAAACCATAGGTTGCTTATTAGTCCATATGCACCACAAATCCAATAAAATCATGCTTAGAGCAATCAGACATCATCTAAAAAGAAAAAAAAGTAATCATCCATTTACTGTATGTTGTAATAAAAACTCAAATGTAACACTTAATAAAATTAGATTCGGTAGAATAACCAAGCTTGATTATTTATATATTTTAGAGTTAAAATTTATGTTGTTTTGGACAACTGCCCATAATTTCTACATGAACCTGGAAACTCAACTCAACTCAACATATCTGTCATTATTTTGGGGACTCAAAGTTTTCTTGTCTCACCTCCGAAGCCAGGCCTCATGGTGAAGTCATGGTCATCTAACTTGAGAAGTTGTTCTGATTTTGTGAAGGGAGCTTTTGTAACGTCTGGGCTTCTCATCAGTAAGGTGCTGAAATAAACATGTTAAAGCATTCACAAAAACATTATGATAAATTCCAAAAGTCAAAAACTTCAATTAAAAACTTTTACAAAAAACTGAACGGAAATCAATGAAATACAAATCCATAACTGAACATAAACCTGACAATTGCATCATGTAATTAGTTTTCTGTATAAGTCAGCTATTTTTGCAACACATCATACAGTGTAACATTTAATTTGTCAACAGTACTGGAGCCTTTAACCAGAGAATTCTTGCAAATTATATGGTTCATTCTTTTTTTTTTTTTTTTCTATTGAAGAAAATGAAATGTATGAGTATGATAAACTTGACAGTAGTTTTACCTGCCAGGTTTACGAGCTTCTCTCTCTTTTCTGGTGGTTTCTCGTTTGGATCTGACAAATGCAGGAAGTGACATTATCATTCAATATCAGAACATAGGAACAACTTATCAGACACATTCATGATTATGTGAAAGAATTGTTGTAAGCATGATTTTGAATATTAATACACATAAGTACAGTGATCACTGGTCTTACTATTTGTAATTTCCTTTTTAGCAATAATAATGATACCAGCACTCGTGGTGATCATGTTTTTCAGCACGATTTGAGAATAATCCAAACAGCCGCATGCTTTAGTAGAAATCATCTTTACAAAGCAGCTCACATCAACAATGCCACACATTTGTTTATAACCACTACTTTTTACTTTTTTTTATCAACCCTAAAGTTAAGACAAGTAAATTTAAATGTACAATCAAATTCAAAGCTTTTTTAATTTAATTTCTTTCTTTTTTCGTTTTGAATTTATATATATATATATATATATATATATTACTTTTCTATCGAATCTATGGCAGGAATGACAATATGAACATGAAATAATTATTGAATACAATACACCAAGTGAATCATGCCATCCTCATTCATCCTCACTCATGCAGTGGCATTATGGCATATATCGACCGTCTGCACTCAAGCGCGCGACTACATTCTCCGTATCGTCCGCTCTTGCCATGAATAACCAACGCTATCTCACGAGCAATTCGTGAGTGAACCGATGGACGCACGAGTGTATGGATGCTCTCACCTGGTTTGGTTTAAACTGATGAACGCATGAGTGTGTAAATGCTCTCACCTGGCTTGGCTGCAGGTCTGAAGCGCTCCGGTGGAGAGAAAGCACGCGCACAGAAGAAATGAGACATCCGCGTGCATGTTGCGCACCTCAACATGCAGCCATGCACACTTCTAGAAGCAGTTCAAAAGTTCAAATCCCCAGCACTGCCACCGGACCCTTAAAGACGGTCCTGTGCCATCTAATGCAGTCTGCGTGCGGTTAATCTGTATTAATGTGAAGGTCAGATCCGCTGTTGCACCAGGAGGGGCTTTCACAGTTTACAGGGGGAAACAGACATTTGCTGGCTGGATATTATGCAATGTGCTGTGGTATTACGTGTTATTTGAATTGCACTTACATAATCCAGTGGTATAGTCACTGAACATTGTTCTAGTTTCCTCCAAATTGTAGCCTATCTCTGGAATATATATATATATATATATTTAATGTTTTTTTAAATGATAATTCATGAAATCATGATAATTTGGAATAGCCTATACGAAATCAAAAAGAGCTATGACCAGTCAATACATTGGACTTTTACAGGATTTTAGTCATTGCAATTGACGAGTAGTAAATCAGTAAATCATATTTTCTCAAACCATAAAAACAGGTTTTTCTTAAATGCTTGAAATGTATTAATTTGTGCCTAGTGCATGTGTGAATTTCTTTACAAAACTAAACAAATTAATAAATACATAAATATTATTTGCTTCATTAATAATTAAAAAATAAATTATAATTATACATTAATGTATTTTTTACTTGGCCTAGTTTACTTAGCCTAGTTAGTTAGCCTAGCCCTGCAGTTCAAAAGCAGCAAAAAAAAAAAAAAAAAAAATCAGCAAAAGCAGCTTCTCTATCTCTGGGTCCCAAGAGAGCGAGGTTGCCCTCTGCCCCCTTTTGCTTCGCCAGTGGTAGCCTGATGTGCTCGAGGCCGCGCCTATGCTGTCTTAAGTCCAATTTATACTTCTGCGTAGGGTGCGCGTAGTAGGTACGGCGTAGCATACGCAGAGACGCGTCCCATACTGCGTACCCTTCGCCGCACCTCCTCAAAAATGTAACTACACGTCGCGACGACGCGGACTGCAAGATCGGTGATTGGTCGGCTGGTAGCATCAGTGGTGGAGGAAGTACTGAATCTCAGTACTTAAGTAAAAGTACAAATACCCAGATAAATATTTACTTTAGTAAAAGTAGAAGTAACACAATGACAACCATACTTAAGTAAAAAGTAAAAAGTACTTTATTTTAAATGTACTTTAAGTATTGAAAGTAAAAGTACTTGCATAACAATTTATTATCTTAATGTCTATTTTCTAATGATTAATAAAACATTTAATTCTAACTCATTCAACCTAATAGCCTACTCCTATAATGATGTTCAATAATGATGGAAAAAAATGTCACCATTTCTGAAACAAGCTTGCAATTAGGCAATATACACATCATGCTTATCCTTACTATATAATAACTATGTTTGGCAGTAAACGAGATTAATTCATGGTGTAATTATGAACCTCTTGGCTTGCCATAATCCTAACCAAACCAAACATATACTACACACGGTGTGTTTCCTATGCACGTAAAAACTAATTTTCGCGTATGAGTTGCACGATAAACACACTGCGTGTGAGACGCATTTAGTGTGACCAGGTTGATATACTGTATCTATGGCAACCAAACGTCTCTGGTGAGACAAACGTGCAACGAACGGACGGTCAGATTACGTTTTGGCAGGGGAAAAACTGATCAGAAAATGTAACGAAAATGTAACAGAAGTTGTAGAAATGTAGTGGAGTAGAAAGTATAATAATTGCTGCAAAATGTAACGAAGTAAAAGTAAAAAGTATGCACTATTTATTGTACTTAAGTAAAGTAAAGATACGTGAAAAATGTACTTAAGTAAAGTAACGAAGTATTTGTACTTCGTTACATTCCACCACTGGGTAGCATCGCATTTCCTCCTACACATTTCCGCACGTACCTTCTGACGCATTTCCACACGTACCATCTCCTCCGACGTCTTCTCTCATTTCTGCCTTTCAGTTTTAGTAATTTCACTAAAATTAACTGTTTTTCCACCTCAATAAGCTCCAACTCCAACATGATCTGCTCTCTTTCAGGCTTGTAGCAACCTAGCCGCAACTCGAGGAATCTAAACAGTGGAACATTAAAACCTTCCGCCGCCAACTAGCGTTTCGGAGCAGTACTGCAGAGCAACCAAGACCTGAACGCAGAAGTATAAATGCTCACAAAGGCGTCGCCTACGTGCGAAGCCAACGCCGTACACTACGGCGTACCCTCGAAGCAGAAGTATAAATTGGCCTTTACTCATCTCCTGACGATCGGTGGAGTCAGGTAAGTGTTGCTCACTCAGACCCCGCTCAGGCCATTATGCCGTTCGAGTCGGGTCCCTGCATTCCTCATTGGGTACGTCTGGCTTGGCGTTGGTCCTGCTTGTAGTGTCTGGGAGCCTGGCTAGCACTTCCCAGCCCATCTCACTGGGCCTGTCTCATCCGTACCATTAATCTCAGCTATGTGATTCAGTTTGCCCAGTGTCCCCCAGCCTTCAACAGGCAGAGATTGCAGTCCTACTGGCGAAATACTCAATCGAGCCGGTCCCTCCAGCCGATATGAAGACCGGCTTCTTTAGCTAGTACTTCATTGTACCCAATAAAAGTGGTGGATTACGGCCTATCTTGGACCTGTGTGTCCTGAACCGGTCCCTTCACAGGCTGCCGTTCAAGATGCTAATGCAGATACGCATTTTCAAGTGCATCCGTCCTCAAGATTGGTTTGCAGTGATCGCTCCGATGGATGTGTACTTTCATGTCCAATTCTCCCTCAACACAGACCGGTTTTTGCGCTTTGTGCTCGAGTGTCGGGCATATTTTGTACAAAGTCTTACCCTTCGGCTGGCCCTGTTGCCCCGTGTCTTCACGAAAGTCGTGGAGGTGGCCATTGCTCCCATTGTGGTGTTCGCATTCTCAACTACCTCGATGACTGGCTTATTCTCGCCCAGTCATGAGAGCAGTTGTGCGAACACAGGGACATGGTACTCAGTCACCTCTGCCACCTAGGGCTTGCCACCTAGGGATTTGGGTCAACTGGGAAAAGAGCAAACTTCGGCCGCTTCAAAACGCTGCTACTAGGCATGCATGTACTGGTCCGTTTGGACAGCACTGCGACCGTTGCATACATCAACCACCAGGGTGGTCTAGGCTCCACTAGAGGGCCTGCTCTCTGAGACGGGGCACCCTATAGCACCCATGTCCAGACCTCTGGAAACTCCATGTCTAATCCCTGGATGGGACGCGGAGGTTCCAGGTGACCTACCCCCGGTGGTAGTTGACACCTCCACTTCCGCTAGAGCCTCCTCTATGAGCTGCCTCTATGCTTTGAAGTGGAACCTGTTTGTTGTGATGTGTTCTTCTCACGAGGAGAACTCTCGGACTTACTCGATCAGAGCCGTGCTTTCCTTCCTGCAAGATGGGTTGGAGCGAAGGCTGTCTCCCTCCACCATCAAAGTGTATGTTGCCGCTATTGCCGCACATCACAATGCAGTTTAAGGTAAATTACTGGGAAAGCACGACCTGATTGTCAGGTTCTTAAGGGGGGCGAGGAGACTAAATTTGCCTCACCCAGTCTCTATACCCTCTTGGGATTTGTCTCTATTCCTTTTGGTACTTCAGAGACCACCCTTTGAGCCTCTGCAGTCAGTGGAGTTAAAATTCTGTCTTGTAAAACAGAACTCCTGGTTGCATTGGCTTCAATCAAGAGGGTAGGGGACCTGCATGTATTTTGGTTCACTCCCCTCCACATGGAGCGGATACGTGATAGGCGTTTCTGCTCCAGTCGAGTTCCCCATTTAGGCGAACCCTGTAGAGTTTCTCTGGACCCCTCCGGCAGTCCTGCAGAGCGTCTCACACACAGCCTAGTGCTCATATGCTTGTGTAACTTGTGCTAGGCTGGGTTCTATATGTGGTGATCCCTGCAGCGATCCCATCTTCCACGACCAGCTCCCTGCGGTGAGCTCGTGTCTTTCACTTGGCAAAGTCCACTCTGCCATCAATGTCCGGTGTAGCCCCTTCTGGCCAGTCCATGTGTGTATCTCCATGTTATCTCCCTTCGGGCAAGATGTGGATTCTGCAGTGTCCCTCTCCCCTGGAAAGGCATGCTTTCCCAGTGTTATCCAGGAGTTCCACTCTGTGGGTTATAAAGGAACAGAAGTTCAAACTCCCTCTATGCAGGCCTTCCAACCCAGTCAGTTGGGGGTCTGAGAGTCTTGAGTAGGGCGCTGGTTGTGGCAGAAACCGTGGCGTTTTCCATGGGATCCCAATTACGTTGTCACGTCAACGTTACGTCGAATGTGAGCGACTGAAAGGGAACGTCTCAGTTACTATTGTAACCCTCATTCCCTGAAAAAAAATGGGACACATATTAGCCGCTAACCCGACCAAGTAGTTACAGGAAGTTAGTTATAGGAACTGTCCACTTCTAAACAGTTCTAAGAACTACTCTCCCCCAAACTCGGTTTTGCTGCTTGCGTTCGCACTGGCCAAGTGGCCATAGGAACTGGTAGGAGGGGTAAGGGAGTGACGCAAGCACGGCGACGGTCTTTATAGCGTCATCACTAGACGTAGTGTGGCCACATACAACAACAACAAACCAGCATGGAGGAGGCTATTGCAATGTTCCGGTTTTGCCTTGCCGGGACCTTAATAACGGAGTACGAACGGCGGCGTTTGCTAAAACACACAGCATATGGCAGACAACGCGCTACAAGTTCCGTGTTGACAGTGGGCGTGACTTATAAGTTGAACCAATCAACGTAGACCTAGGAAAAGGGAACTAAAAAAGTCCTCGCTCTTGACTAGGTACTGAAAGAGTTATAGGAACTACGGTCTGAGGAACTAAAAAATCCCCAATTTAGTCCGATCGGAAGACGAGAAAAAAAGGGTTACAGGAACGTTAGTTTCTAGGAACTGCAAAAATCCCTCCGGTTGGAAAGCGGCTAATGTCCCATCGCCACGGTTGCTGACCATCGCTGTGCGGCCAAACACGTCTTAACTCCTCAGTGTAAAAAAAAATGATGCAATTATCACATGCCAATATGCATTGGCTCGTTTTAATACTCTCGAAGTAGATTGGTCTCTCAATGCGATCACACTTCCGTCGTCACGTCGACGTTATGTCTCCATTCCCTACTTCAGGGAGCGAGGGTTACAATAGTAACCGAGACGTTTTTATGGCTTTTTGTTATAATATATAAGTTTAATATAATCCTATGCTAAATGAAAATGTACAATGTAAAATTTTCCTTCAGCATTCACATGCATTGCATGTGTATTTGTGTCACTTGTACAAACACATTTGTTCTAACTGATTAACTGATAGATTTCTCCATTGATTAGTCCAATTCTATTACCTTTTGCCACTTTGATTGTGCCTTTGCCCAGGGCTGATGCTGAAACATTTAGTTTCAATGTAAACATTCAAATCTCTAAAAAACATCACATGCAATAAACACTGTTTTCAGCAGTCATATCCTATAGTCACCAGTGCTTATGAAATTCTGAATGATACAGAATTATGTCAATTTTGTCTTTTGAGGATGCAAACAGGATGCAGAATTTTAATTAAAATGGAAAGGAATTGTAACGCTGGGTAAAGGAAAGCGAGTGAAGAAGCGAATTTAAGTGCAGGAGTTCAACATGACATCATGACTTTTGCGTAAACATACACGCCACTTTCGAGTCAGGTGGCGTGTTATCTCTACGCATTTTGAGCTATCCGCGTGTATGTCTACGCCATTAACGTCCGCGTCATTCCGCGTGTCTGTACACGCAGTCAAATCTCCAGTCATAAATGCCATTAACCCCAGTGACGGTTAAGTTTAGGGATGGGGTTGAGGTAAGTCATATCTTTTTTTTACCTAGTATGGTAAGGGAACAGTCATAAAAGCCATTAACCCCAGTGACGGTTAGGTTTAGGGACGGGGTTGAGGTAAGAATATTTATATAACGTTAAGTCAACGGCGTTCATAAACACGCTGAAAGGCGATTATGCGTCTTGATAGCACGCCAAAAATGGAAATACGAAATGGCGTGGCATACACACGCTACTTCATGAGATCAGTCTGAGGAGTTTAATAATAATCCAAACAGAACAACAGCAAGGAAACGCAGAGAGCGCAGATAGCTGGTACATGCATAAAACACCAAACATCAACTGACAAACCACAAGGGCTCTATATACACAGGGGTAATGAGACGAACAAGACGCATCGGGGAACATTCAGGGACTAACCAACATGAACAACTAAGTAAGGACTACAAACATGAAACAGAAACAAGAAAAAACACAAAAGTCCAAACTCAGACACACTTTATTTTTTTATTTAATACATTTTATTATTCGGATTCCATTATTTAGTAGTCTTTTGGTTTTTCACTATGTGTTGAAGTCTTCAACTGCAGTAAGCGAGGTCAATCTATCCAGAACTGACTATCTGACGACACCTGAGTTTATGTCCATGATGTTGGGCAGGCAAGCCCACAAGCCTTCCCTGAGCCTGTAGGGCCTCACGCTACCAGGCAGAAAGAATTACTCCCATGGCTATTATGCAATTAAATGAACTACTGGTAATAGTGAGATTGGCCTAGATATTTAATTTCATGTAACCATTTTTAATCTGATCTTTGAAAAAAGGAGGCATTATAAAAGTGTCTAAAGGAGTAGTCAAGCAGTCTAGGTGTGTTTCATCTCTGATGTCTCCTTTAATCCATGATTATATCCATATTTCCACTATATTGCTCAGACAGAGGTTTTTGTCCATTCACAATATCCTTGTTTCAACTTCCTGTGATCAGTGACATATCATCCACAAACGTCAATGACTTCAGTTTTGTAACACAATTATGGGTACATCAGGAAAACAGAAGTGGGCCTAACACAGAGCCTTGAGGGTTTCCCTTGTTTGGTGACCCTTAATGAGGGGAGATTGAGAACATTCAATTATAAAGGAAGGTTTTTTCTGGCTGACATGATCCTGGATTTACATTCTTGTTGGTACTGGAGGAACATCTCAATTAAATTCTAGGAACAAGGGTATGAGCAGGGTTATGGTAAGCTATGGGGTTGCGAAGTTGCGATTTCAACTGTCCTTTCATGAAAATGTTAGGGATTCATACAGTACGTATTTTAGTAGTGTTTTACATTAGAGCATTAGTGTTACGGATAGAGGAAGGGCTATGGAATATTATTCTAAACATCAAGCTGACGTCAAGCTTTTTGGGAACTATGATGTTAAGTGTGTTGGAACAAATTTACATTAGTAGAATACACAAATCAACATCCATATGTTTAATTCACAGTAACTGGCTTTCATAATGCTATTACTATCAAAGTTTTTTCATTTTACTACACGTCTATCGTTTAATCCAAATAATCTTAAAGTTTAATCAATTAGCATGTCTATAGTAGGACTGTCCTTACAGTTGTTTCAAATGAAGTACAGGCCATCATTCTTGAGCATATGGTTAACAGAGCAGAGGCATTACCATAGAGACTGCTAGGTTAGTTAACCATAACCTACAATTATCTACATGTCCGCTTACTCTTCACAATACTTTTACGGTATAATAAATGGCATTACTGTATAAAATAGTGAATAAAGTATGAGGGAAACGTCTCAATGTGAGTGGCTAAATATGAAGATGGCGTGGCAAGCTGTACAGCATTTCTTGGATCATATGACACTGAAAACCTGATTGTTTTTCAAAATAAACTCTAGTAGGCCTTTCAGGTAGAAGAAATCCCCTGTCTTGGATTATTGTGTGAGGACAATGTCAGTTTCCATCATGCAGAGCTGGTTTGGGAACAGTTTCAGGATCATCTTCGGTTCATGACCCTGTCTCTCGCCATATTACCTTTCCTCAACCCACTGAGGAACACTTCTGCTTGGAGGAGGAAGGTGTATGATGGCCAATAAGCATATCATGACATTCCCATGTCACACTCCTCCACGCAATAGATTAGGCTTGCAATGACAACAGAGCAATGTAAAGTATGAAATAATCATGCATGAAGGTTTTTCCCATGGCGAGATATTCATCAAGGATATTCACAGTGGATGATGTTGATTAATATTTGGCCAAATGTTAAAGACAGGCTTCACTATTAATTCATTTGAGATTTACCATTTACAGCTAAGTATTTAAATGTATTGTTTTACAATGCAACCACTGTATTGTTGTAAAAATACTGTAAAGGATTATTAGGAACACCATACTAATACTGTGTTTGACTTCCTTTCACCTCCAGAACTGCCTTAATTCTCCGTGGCATTGATTCAACAAGGTGCTGAAAGCATTCTTTAGAAATGTTGGCCCATATTGATAGGATAGCATCTTGCAGTTGACGGAGATTTGTGGGATGCACATCCAGGGCACGAAGCTCCCGTTCCACCACATCCCAAAGATGCTCTATTGGGTTGAGATCTGGTGACTGTGGGGGCCATTTTAGTACAGTCAACTCATTGACATGTTCAAGAAACCAATTTGAAATGATTCAAGATTTATGACATGGTGCATTATCCTGCTGGAAGTAGCCATCAGAGGATGGGCACATGGTGGCCATAAAGGGATGGACATGGTCAGAAACAATGCTCAGGTAGGCCGTGGCATTTAAACGATGCCCAATTGGCACTAAGGGGCCTAAAGTGTGCCAAGAAAACATCCAACACACCATTACACCACCACCACCAGCCTGCACAGTGGTAACAAGGCATGATGGATCCATGTTCTCATTCTGTTTACGCCAAATTCTGACTCTACCATCTGAAATCGAGACTCATTAGACCAGGGAACATTTTTCCAGTCTTCAACTGTCCAATTTTTTTGGTGAGCTCTTGGTCTTCTGCTGTTGTAGCCCATCCGCCTCAAGGTTGTGTGTGTTGTGTCTTCTTCACAAATGCTTTACTGCATACCTCGGTTGTAACGAGTGGTTATTTCAGTCAAAGTTGCTCTTCTATCAGCTTGAATCAGTCGGCCCATTCTCCTCTGACCTCTCGCATCAACAAGGCGTTTTCGCCCACAGGACTGCCACATACTGGATGTTTTTCCCTTTTCACACCATTCTTTGTAAACCCTAGAAATGGTTGTGTGTGAAAATCCCAGTAACTGAGCAGATTGTGAAATACTCAGACACCAACAACCATGCCACGCTCAAAATTGCAGTTGCAGTTCAGTTTGGAGTTCAGGAGATTGTCTTGACCAGGACCACACCCCTAAATGCATTGAAGCAACTTCCATGTGATTGGTTGATTAGATAATTGACCTTTCGCCGGCCCCTCCCACAAAATGGCCATTGTCCAATCACACATCATAGCAACCGTTACTGTGTGAGCTGTTCCGTCAAACAGTAAGCGGTGCGCCCACGGCGTTAGTAAATCGGACACATGATACCCCGAGAGATTGTCTGGAGAAGTTGTGTTTTTTCCCTTTCCAAAGCCCAAAACACAACGCGAGCCGTGCCTAAGATGTATTAAACAGTGTGGACGCCCCAATTCCAGTTAAATGTGTCGAACATGGTTAACTCGTCTCGCGTGCAGCGTGCGTGCGACTGAGATTAGTCAAAGAAGCACGGAGAAAGCAGATCAAGAGGATCCACAAAGGACTTACTGTACATTTTCTAAAGGGTTGTTGTTAACATACCATGATATTCTCTGGGAAAATGAGCAGCAGTCAGCTAAGTTAGCAGTGCAGCACCGTAGACTACAGTTTAGAGGACGTTCGCAACGGGGAAAGCATGAAGCTTACATGACAACATCAGTTCATATATCAATATCGTAACGAATAGAAATAACCTTAAATAACGTATGGTTCTCTGCCTCTTTCCGTCTCTTATGCATAACGTTAGTTACTTTTTAAACACGAAAATCGCATTCAGCATAAGCATGACACGCAATCGGTTGCTGTGGTAATGAACAACCTGCTTGTTAAAGCGAACGTGCTACTCCTGTATCGGAGGCAAACTGAATAAATATGCAGCGCAAGTTATATATTTCGAACTCCAAACAATTAGCCACTGAACCAGTTTATAAAATCTTCAAGGCTGTGCTGGTTGCATTTGAGGTAACTTAGCATGGTCATGGGGTTTTTCTGATTTTTCTTGAGACTGGTAAGCATTAGCATCAATAGTAGTCGTGTCTCATTCATTTCTTAATTTTATATTTGGAATAAATCCCTCCACCGCATACCGTAACCCCTTTTGCTTCGATCTTGCTTGATATCGCGGAGGTATTGCTCCAAAAAAGGTCACTGACACGCACGGGAATACCCTTTGCCGTCATGGCAATCTGTCGCGCTGCCCGTGTTTGACCATTTGTTTGACGGAGGTAGCAGCAGTAACTAAGGGGGGCGGGGCTCGGCGAAAGGCTAATTGCATTAATGGGAAATTGAACAGGTGTTCCTAATAATCCTTTAGGTGAGAGTAAGTGTATTCTCTATTCTGATGACTGTGCCAGCTGTAGTCCAGTACATTAGCATTTATTTAAGCACCAAGAGGATATGAAACATGTAAAACAACGACTTTTTACAAAATACCACTTGTGAACACAGAACCAAAATCATCTAAAAAAATCCAATCAGCAAGCAGAATCCTAGTCATCCAAGAGTGTAGGGTGCAATGGGGCTAAAGGCACACCTTAAGGAAAATGTGCTCACTCCTCCAGGGGTCTCCAACCCTGCTCCTCCTGTAGAGTTCAGCTCCAACCTGATCTCCTGAACGAGATACTCAAGGTGTTCATGGTATAACAGGGAAGAGTGTTGGAGCAGCGCTGGAACTGGAGTCTGCAGGAAGACTATGAAGAACAGGGACTCGCAATTTAACCCATCCAAGTTAGTGGACACACATTAAGAGCAGTGAGTAGTGAACACACACACACTGGAAGCCAGTGAACGAACACACACACAGCAGTTGGCTGCCATTTTGCTGTTCCTTGCTCAAGGACACCTCAGTCATTTCCTGCTCGTATTGAGAATCGAACCCTTCGGGCAACATGACATCATTACGTAAACATACACGCCACTTTCAAGTCAAGTGGTGAGTTATCTATACACATTTTGAGCTATCCGCGTGTATGCGTGTACGTCTACGCCGTTAAATGTCCGAGTGATTCCGCGTGTACGCACACGCCGTTAAATGTCCGAGCGAAACGAAGCAAAATGTAGATCTACATCTGGGGAGCGATCTTTTTTTCCTAGTATGGTAGAGGAAGACTCATAAATCGTATTAACCCAAGTGACGGGTAGGTTTAGGGACGGGGTTGGGGTAGGTCATATATTTGTACAGTAATGTAACGTTAAGTCAACGGTGTTCATAAACACGCTGAAAAGCGATTATGCGTGTTGATAGCACGCCAAAAATGGAAATACGAATTGCCGCGTCATACATACGCCACTTCATGAGATCAGTCTGTTTCGGGTTACAATTCCAACTCTCTAACCATTAGGCCATGACTGCCTGTCCCTGTATAGTGTAAGATTGCTAACACACACACACACACACACACAAACAAAACAAAAATTGAACATTGATGTAGCAACACATTTTGTAAGAAAATAAATCATAAAAGTGGGTTGTTTTGTTTAAAAATCGTATAAATGTACAATGTGGAACTATTGCCTCACATTCTTCAGTTATTGAAACACCAATAACCAAACATTATTAGCACGATCTTAATTTAAAATACATTTACCAATTGTAAAGATGATCAATTTGCTATATAAATCTATAAATAAAAAGAACACATTCAATATTAGATCACATTAGCGCAGAATAAGCTTTGCTGACTGTGATGGTGTCTAGAAACCATGCTGTGGGTGTGTAGGAAAGTGCAGTGGTGATTTGTAGTACCATCTAGTGGTTTAGAGGATAGCCAGACCGGAAGCTAGTGTGGAGATTATAGGGTTAGTGATGGGGCGGATTCAGCAATCGTCGGGCTGAGACTGTATGGTGCAGCGGCTCTGTAATCTCCTTTAACTCCAGTGCATCCTTAGCCCTGTTGTACCCTACATCCGATATCTGCTTGCACATGTCCTCAAGATCAATGCCAGGATTTGAATCCGGCCTGGATCATATCATGTTGTCTTTTTACTTTCAATCAATGGCAAAAAACTATTTTCTTTTACTTTTGTTAATATACTAGCAGTAAAATATGCCACAACAACAATCCAACTCAAGGCAACTCAGCAGTACACAGACCAATAGATGAGATTGAAGAATATAAAGGCCCCGGGGAAGATCATGCGAGAGTAGGCATCAATGGCGTGAGTGTTTTGGATGATACGGAAGCCTCTGAGGGTCTTCTTTTTGGCTGCTGTGGCCTCATTTGCCAAAGACAGGCACACCACCATGTGTTCCTGTTTATCCCCAGAGGAGACGGGATCTTGGGTATATCCTGCCAGGCCATTGACATCAGACTTACCGTACGCGTCATCGAGCAGCATAGTCCTTGTGTGAGGTAAAGGCTAAAATGGGTAAACACAAACACTTTCGTTACCATGGTTGCAGAGTGCAAGATATGGCTTATTTAAATTAGGCTTGACTAAGACAAACAGGTTGGTCACTTAATATTACCTAAAGTTGTGTAACTTTCAACAAGAGGAAAGTACAGTAAGACAAACTGAATATCTGAAAATGATTGAAATTCATTTACCTTCTCTCTTAACTTGCGATCCTTCCCATCATGCACTGTGGTCAAGTAGTTTACGGCAGCATACTCAAGTACCGATAAAAAGACGAAGACGAAGCTGACCCACAGGTAGATGTCCACGGCTTTGATGTAGGAGACTCTGGGCATGGAGGCGTTCACCCCAGTGATGATGGTGGACATGGTGAGCACCGTCGTAATGCCTACCGAGAGATCACAGTCAAATTCTCCCACAAATAGTGTCACTATTTCATCTCCACACCAACTATCCATTTTGCATATTAATTATGTGTCTTTTTCTTGTCTGCACTGTGGCATGTTTTATGATTTTAAGGGATCGTTCACTCAAAAATGAAATTTCTGTCATTAATTGTTCACCCTCATGTCGTTCCAAACATTCGTTCATCTTTGGAACACAAACCAAGATATTTTTGATTAAATCAAAAAGCTTTCCGTCCCTCCATAGACTACAACGTTATTATCACTTACAATGCCCAGAGACGTAGTAAAGACATCTTTAAATTCACACAGTCAGATTAACAAATAAAGGCGGGCATACACTGTGCAATTTTCGTCATATTTTCAGCCGAATTCTGACTCGTGCGACTCTTTTTCGCGTCGGACCGATTTTCAGCTTTGTCGTTTGTCGTGCAGTGTACAGGGAGAAACGAGAGGCGATTAACCTCTCACGGATGAATTTCTGGCATGTCAGAAATTTTGGTCGCTCCTCGTGACTATATCGCACAGTTGAAGCAAAGCTACGAACCGATTGCCCTAAACTCAGTGTTTTTTCCCCTCACTGCGCCTGCGCGAAAACAGAAGTTTAACCATTTCATCTGCAGCAAAAATAAAATTTAAATAAAAACGAAAAGAGGGAGATCTTTAAGTTCCGTAGTTCAAACTAGCTACAAATTACTGTTGCTTACCTCCAGTTCGTGTTGCAAAATGGATAATATTACCCACGTCTTCCAAGCCACCTGCGATGTAACACCTTATTAATTTGCGTCAAACAATGTTTTTGAAATAAACCTGTTTTTAATTTTCATTGATGATTAATTATGGCAATGTTCGGACATATTATAGACTGTTAATAGTTTTTTTATATGTCTATAATTCATTGTAATCGACCTAAATGTTTTAGACAATTTTTAATGAGGAGTAAGATTATGTAATATTATCCTCACAGCACGTTGGTTATGTGCTGTGAAAATATTGCGTGGCAAATTAATTATAATAGCGGATCAATTTAATAATAAAATTAGCCTATAGGCCTCCCCTAATAATGATAATACAATAATACTAATAATAATTAAATGCATAAATTGAAAACGCTAAATCATATTGATACTGATAGCAAATGCTTGTTTTGACAATATCCCTGGATACATACACGTAAATGCGCAATCCAGGGGGTTATCGCAGATATTACACGTATAGTGTGAGCTGTGAAGTCGCAGCTCGACGATCGGACCGTACAGTGTGAGCACATAAACCCTGAACTTTGCCTTTGCATCGCATGTGATTTACTCGTTGAGTATGAGTAGGTACCTTGCTGAAATCACACAGACATCGCACAGTGTATGCCCGGCTGCCCGCCTTAAGTCAGATAGAATAAATGCGTATTTGGCGTGCTGTCCGAGGAGGGCTCCAGGCTCGGTATGCGTCCCGAACACAGAGTACTCCCCCCGTATTGCTGGTTAAAGGGTTAGTTCACCCAAAAATGAAAATTAAGTCATTAATTACTCACCCCCATGCTGTACCAACCCCGTAAGACCTTCGTTCGTCTTCGGAACACAAATGAAGATATTTTTGATTAAATTTGAGAGCTGTATAACTACCACATTGGCTCCTAAGGGACTGCCTCTTGACGGCCCAGAAAGTCAATGAAGAAAATGTTTAAATATCCCAAGTGACTACCGTGGCTCAACTATATGTTTATCAAGCGACGCGAATACTTTTTGTGCGAAAAAACAAACAAAAATAACGAGTTTATTCGACTATTTCTTTTCTTCCTTGTAGGCCAGAACGAGAATTCCTTATAGATTTCCACGACGCATGCGCGAGATTTGCGATCTGCTCACACCAGCTTACACTACTTCAGATCGCAATTCTCGCGCATGCGTCGTGGAAATCTATAAGGAAGTCTCGTTCTGGCCTACAAGGAAGAAAAGAAATAGTCGAATAAACTCGTTATTTTTGTTTGTTTTTTCGCACAAAAAGTATTCGCGTCGCTTGATAAACGCTGGAGTTGGAAGAGGTGTTTCGCGATTCTGTAGGTTCGTGGATCTGAGTCGTGTGGTGAATCGCGATTTCGGTTTCATATTGCATATCGTTACAGCCCAAAAGTTAAGTTCTACTTAGTTATTTTGGTGAAAGTAACTCAAAAGTAATACATGAGTAATGATAACGCATTACAATTCTGGGACAGTAATATTGTAAGGTAATGAATTACTTTTAAATAACAGTAACAAGTAATACCTAATGTATTACAGTTTGGAAGTAACTTGCACAACACTGATTATCGGGCGGCTCCTGAGTCAGCATCACACGCACACAATGGCTGTGACAGTTGCAACTCATTTCATTTGTATTTATGAAACTTGCATTTGTCCACCGTCAATACTTTAATGAGCAGAAATGAAAAGTTCAACATCATCTGCATGAATCTTTAGTCTCAGAAAGCAGTAATTGATTAATTTACTGGGATCTCATGCTAAATAGTTTTCAACCTTGATTCAAATACAGAGCAATTAATAAACCAAATCCCCTTCAGTAGTTAGCATTGTTATATTTGGCTGTCCAAAATAATTAATAGGCTATTCTTGAACGTAACACAATATTCTTAAGATTATAAATGAGAGTATTTGTATCTAGAACTGTCAGATGCAATGTTAATCAACAAAAACTGTTAAGTTTTACAACCCCACTGTTTTCACCTAACGAGACTCTGGCAGGAACGGCTCGTCGGTCGATCCAGAAGGACACCCATGACAGCATGACCATCAGAGTGGCGGGAAAGTACGTCTGAAGCAGGAAGAAGAAGATATGACGACGCAGAGTGAAGTTGATGTACAGACGATTGTACCAACCTGCAGGAGATATGAAATTAGAGCATAGAGTAAAAGAAAAAGAAAAGTATTCCCATTCTGAAGACTTAATCCTTAAAAAGATAGTTCATCCGAAAATTTTGTGTTATTTCTGTTATAATTTACTCTTGTTCGTTATGTTGTTCCAAACCCGTAAGACTTTCATTGATCTTCAGAACTCAAATGAAGATATTTAAAAATGAACCAATGAGGTTCATTCTCGTGTTACGCATCACGTTTGAGCTTACATACAGCCGCCGGCGGCAAAAAATAACTGTTGTTCTTAAATGTTAAATAACATTCGATAAATAACATTCGATTAAATAAGATATCGGGTTAATCGCGTTTGGACATTCAGAAGCTCCGTAGTGAATGTGATTGCGTCATCAATTTTTGATCAGCATTGATTCGTCAAAGAAACCCGCGCGTTTTTTTTCCTCTGAGCCAATCATAAATGACTGTTAATGCTTAGTCCCACCCCATCCCCAGATTGGTTAAAACTATCATCTACTCAACCAATAAATATAGTTCTTGGTCTTTTGCACGACCAATTAGCATCTTTCTTTAGAAATTTGAACAGAGGTAAAGTCAAAGTAGTTCATATAGGCTATGTATGTATGTATGTATGTGTGTGTGTGTGTGTGTGTTTATATATATATATATAAGTTTTATTTATATATAAGTTTTTTTTTTTTTTGCTTCATTGTTCTACTACAATGTTTCTATTTATGTTACTTCCTTAACTTTTTTGGACACATCTAAATTGTCAGTATGAAAAACACTGTTTTCACTGAAACAATGCTTTTCACTGAAAATCGCCTATAATAATGTTGTAATAAATACCTATAACTTGCTTAGGGATTGTTGCATGTAGTCAAAATTACATCTGGAAATGTAAAATATCCAAGTACAGCTTTCTAAAGGAAAAAATCCAAACTTCAGGAGGATTTGTTTGAGTTGAGTAAAAAAAATCACTACAAATATGCTGCCGTTTTTCTTAAATCTGGTAAATTCATCCATTCTAAGACAAATTAAATGTAAAATTGGATTATTTAAATGAGATATATTGAAACTTCAAGTTCTCCTGATAAAAATGATATATGGCACTTGATGCTGACTGCTATAATGGGTTAGAAAAAAACAAGCGGTGCAGGTGCTCCAAAAATGGTCTAGGTCTTTAAGGGTTAAGCAACATGACATCATGACTTTTGCGTAAACGTATACGCCACTTTCGAGTCAGGTGGCGTGTTATCTCTACGCATTTTGAGCTATCCGCGTGTATCCACGTGTATGCGTATATGTCTACGCCATTAACGTCCGAGTCATTCCGCGTGTCTGTACACGCAGTCAAATCTCCAGTCATAAATGCCATTAACCCCAGTGACGGTTAAGTTTAGGGATGGGGTCGAGGTAAGTCATATCTTTTTTTTCCTTGGATGGTAAGGGAACAGTCATAAATGCCATTAACCCCAGTGACGGTTAGGTTTAGGGACGGGGTTGAGGTAAGTCATATATTTATATAACGTTAAGTCAACGGCGTTCATAAACACGCTAAAAGGCGATTATTTAAATGGAAATACGAATTGGCGTGTCATACACACGCTACTTCATGAGATCAGTCTGACAGTTTAATAAACAATAATTTAATTACAACTGCAAAATGTTGCAGAATAATGTAATATATGAATGAATAATAACCTATAAAGAACCTTTGTGCCAAAGGGGTTCTTTCTTGTCATTATCATCATTTTTTTGCATAAAAGGTCCTTTGCAGTTGAGTAAAGAACCCTATGCTTCATATATAGAACCCTTTTTTCTAAGAGTATTCTGTTTGCATGAGCTCCAGCTTAATCACATTATAAGTATGCCCATAAACAGAAGCCACTGATGACCAAACTCAAAATAAGATGCAAGTCACTATAAAGTTAAAACTACATTCAAATCAGATGCCAAATAAACAGTTTTGACATTTATTTGCATGCAGTGGTGGAATGTAACGAAGTACAAATACTTCGTTACTTTACTTAAGTACATTTTTCACGTATCTTTACTTTACTTAAGTAGAATAAATAGTGCATACTTTTTACTTTTACTTCGTTACATTTTGCAGCAATTATTATACTTTCTACTCCACTACATTTCTACAATTTCTGTTACATTTTCGTTACATTTTCTGATCAGTTTTTCCCCTGCCAAAATGTAATGTTCGTTGCACGTTTGTCTCACCAGTGACGTTTGGTTGCCATAGATACATCAACTAAATGCGTCTGTGTTTATCGTGTAATTTATATGCGAAAATTAGTTTTTACGTGCATAGGAAACGCACCGTGTGTAATATACGTTTGGTTAGGATTATGGCAAGCCAAGAGGTTCAGAATTACACCATAAATTAATCGCGTTTACTGCCAAACATAGTTATTAACATATAGTAAGGATAAGCATGATGTGTATATTGCCTAATTGCAAGCTTGTTTCAGAAATGGTGACATTTTTTTCCATCATTATTGAACATCATTATAGGAGTAGGCTATTAGGTTGAATGAGTTAGAATTAAATGTTTTATTAATCATTAGAAAATAGACATTAAGATAATAAATTGTTATGCAAGTACTTTTACTTTTAATACTTAAAGTACATTTAAAACAAAGTACTTTTTACTTTTTACTTAAGTATGGTTGTCATTGTGTTACTTCTACTTTTACTAAAGTAAATATTTATCTGGGTATTTGTACTTTTACTTAAGTACTGAGATTCAGTACTTCCTCCACCACTGTTTGCATGCAACACAAATACAATTTGTCCAAGATGTCTGGGAAACTAATAAACCAGGACAGGTCGTTATGCACTAGCAGACAACCCAAAACAACTTTCCTCTTGTAAAGATAAGCGTGTGCACCTGTGCTGCTGTAGAAGGCCAGTCTGGAGGTGGTGTGAAACTTCTGAATGAGGAACTGAGACAGGGAGATCTTGTCATCCGTGCTCAGAGATTCATCTCCACTCTTCCAGTAGAGCATCAGGTCTTCATCAGTGTAGGCATCTGGACACACACACAGCAGATGAACGCATGTTTGCAGACACTCAAGAAGTGATTCTGGACATCAACGTCGGGAGAAGTGTACGTCACTCACAGCTCTCCAGCTCTAACGTGCAGGTCTGCGTGTCCAACGGGAACCGGCTGAAGTCCATATTACACGCTGAAGTTACAGTCACCCTGACGCAGCGAAAATCACTTTCAAAACTGGCAGAATAAAAGCTACATCAGGTTCAGGCGTCCAAGCACTTGAGCAGTACTGACCTGAGGCTGTAGAGCACGTGTCCGTCGGGGTACACCCTGATCATGATGTTCTCCGTGGTGGTGTCGTGGATGAAGGATCGTTTGGAATGGACAAAGAACACGTCAGGAACCCAGATTTTTTTCACCAATCGACCATCAAAAGTCATGCTTTTATTGGTTTTACTGGGAAAAGATAGTCGCTCGTCCTTCCAGTAGTGTCTCAGGTACAGGGTCATGGTGAAGTCCTGTATGAAGAGCACAACATGGATTGACTTTTCAAGCTCATTGTGTGTTGTTTAGTTCGATAACAATAATACTTTCTCCTATCCCAGAGTAATCTGACACCGTGTCCTAACTACACGCGACGCCGCGACACGCGATAAAAGGTATCTTTTCTCCACGTTAATCAGAGTTTTTGTCCTAACCAGACGCGACGGCGACACGCGAAGTTTCTAATTTAGAAACGGTTCCTATTTCTGCGACGTCGCGGCTGACAGAATGAAGAAATTACACTGGTTATGAGTATACATTATTTATTTTTAGTTAAAAATAGGTCACTGTGCCACAAGCGATAACGGATAATTTACCTCAGATTTTGAAAGCATGTAATATAGCGTTCAAAATGAATTCTATGCAAACATACAACTGTACTTCATAACAAAATTAGTCAATGAGTATATTTTGTTAATGTTTTGATTTTTAATAATGTTATTTCTTGATTTGATTATGTCCTTACCCATATTCAATGCGAGTGCGGGCCAACAGTGCACTTTCACAGAGAGACTCATACACGCTGTTCTGAATGTGTGGCTTCTCACAGTCGCGTCGCGTTGCTGTCGCTGGAATTTATCGCGTCGCGTGTAGTTAGGACACTAAAAGTACGCCATTCTTATGTCAATTGTGGCTCCGTCAAAACATTGTTAATTTTGTTTGATCAGCCCTTTCAGAAACTATTCATATTTTGATACATCAGGCTTTTATGGTGCATAGAGTCATATCTCAAAGAGAACAGTATAGCAGATACATAAGAGTTATACATTTCAGCTGTCACTCTATATCTGCCAATAAAAGCGCTGTAGTCTTAAAACATATGATGCAATGCAGTACAATAAAGATTGAGAGATGATGATCATATTTGATACTCAAGGATAATCAAGTAAACCTAATTGCTTCAGTCCAGTAGGTGTTCATTATGAAAGTTATTCTTGCATTAATTCGCGTTTAAAATTAGTAGAGATTTCACAGCAAAAAGACTTGGAGGTGGACGTTTTTACAATTACACTAACAGTACTTTTATTGCTAAAATAGTATGTACTATCAATCAGAGGGTAGGTAGAAGGTGGCTTGTGTACAACAGGTTTTTGCAGCGACGATTTGATCATTGATAATTTAACAGCCTCAAATCAAGAAGTAACATTATGAAGTACATGTCCAGAAACTTCTCTTTCATTGCAGCTGAATTTGAGCAGATGTCCAGATTCACATTAATATTCAATATTCATGCATGGTTTTACACTGAGCCAGTATTATCTCAAAGAATGACCCAGTAATGTTTGTTAATTTGTGGCTGGCTGAAATCACAGTGGTCTTATTACTAAAACTGTACCATCAGATCATGTGATCTCAACCATGACAGACGACGACCCCTTTAGTAGAATAAAACCGCTTAGTTCACCTTTACCAATGCAGATTAGTAAAAAACAAAAATAGCTTAGTCCGATTTAAGCCTGAAAAAACGGGTTCACTTTATTTTGATGGTCCATTTTACACATTTGTCTACACACATGTCTACACACATAGCAACTGCCATTAGAGTGTTAGTAGAGTATTATAGACTGGTAGTAGTTACTTATAGTCAACAGACTGTTCAAAGGGACCATCAAAATAAAACGTTACCAAAAATGTATGCAAGGTGTTGACATGCATTTCCAAACTGCTTAAATCCTTGTGAAATATTACCATCTGTTGGCATAACTGAGGGATGTCTTCATCGAGCCGGATGGACTGCACATTCTGATTGGCTGATTTATTGTGATGTCACAGGGTAAACCTCATGGATTACCCTCTACGTGACTCGTTGCACATTATGTAACAAATCCACACTGGCACTGATATGATTAATAAAAGCATATCATGACACATCTCAGGGGATATTAAATCACAGGCGCTGAGATCCATATCTAATCTATGCAATCTTCTCCCGATTGAATAACAATCACATTCTCATTACAGAAATGGGTAAAAATGATGCATTATTTCAAATTTAAAGTATTTATGTATCAGTTTCATAAATGCTGAGTTTGTTATTTGCAAAGAAAAAACTTAATGGCTACATTTTATGTATGCAAAACATTTTGTTTGTTTATGTGATATGGCTGAATAATCCATAACAATGCCAGATCTTACCATATCTACTTCTGAGATGCTGTCCAAACTCTCCACCTGTACATCCACACCCACTGGCACTGCTGGACCTGAGAAGAAGACAACACTGTTAGTTAGAATCTGCACTTTGATATTTCAAGGATTAATAAAAATCACCCCCATGACATAAATAATAACCGTGAAACAAGAACACTCAAGTTATTAAAAAAGCTTTTAATCATTTAAATAGGATCATTAAATATCACGGACGTATTACGCTAGAAGAGCATTCATCAAGGTGTGGATTTCAGATAAACCGACTATTTTAACAAAGAGATATTGTATATGATCTTGCAACAATGTTTACCATATGTTAAGCCCTCATTTGAAAAGAAGTGGAAAAAAGCATTTAGTCAGTCGTTGTCTGTCTCCACCTAGTGTTAACCCTTAGACATCACATCAACGGACCGTTGGCTGACTGTCTGTTGAAAACACTTTATGACTAGCCATCTGGGAGACGTGTTTGTCCTCAGTGTTGGGTAAGTTACTCTAAAAAATTAATTTATTACTAGTTACTAATTACCTCTTCAACAGTGTAATTAGATTACTGTACTAATTACTCTCTCTAGGAAGTATTTAATTACTAATTACTTTCAAAATCCCATATGAATCTCAACCAGCTGAATAATTCAAGGACATGAATCTGTTTTAATTCTTTCAAATAAATACTATAAAATTGGTTACATCATAAAAACATACTTTTTAACATCAGACAATACATTTTGATGTTAAACACACTATTGTTTTATGTCTGATCTCATGACATGTCACACTTTTTTCATACATATTTTACAATAATTCATACGAATTTGTACGTCGTACGATTTAGACACCTCATAAAATGCATACAATTCGCTGTGAGATCGGATTGATTTATACACAGTATTTACCTCAATTACATCAGAAGTAACTGTAATTAAATTACATATAAATGAAGAGTAATCCCTTACTTTACATTTTCAAGGGTATAATGGCAATCTTTGCTTGGCTGTACCTTTAGCCCTATATTCAATTTCATTTCTTTGCCATCATGCACAGGTAGGAGTGAAGTTTCAGTTGTTTTCTTGTCTTGTTTCCAGTTGTGAGTTGTGTGTTCTAGGTTCTAATCCGTGGTCTGGTGAGAACTGTTTGTGCTCCCTCTACCTGTGCCTTCCGTTTCCTGTCACCTTAGCCCATTTAAATACAACCATGTGCCTCTAATTACTGCCACCTAGTGTCTAAATACTAATATAAATATATCCAAACAAAAACTATCATGCAAACAATAAACATAAATGGCTCCTACACACCGGCCCCTAATTGTTTTATAACAAATAACAATTACCAAAAATAATGAAAGGAGCAATGTAGATTACACTCTTTTCAAATAGTAATTTTTAGGCCAGAGGTTCCAGTCCATGGCACCTGATTAGATCTGGTCATTGCCACCAGTTCTTGTCAAATCTCAGTCTCTTTAATCAGACATATCTTTGTTATTGGTCTTTCCAATATGTTGTTTTTTGTCTGAAGTCGAACGATACGCACAAGACCTTGTGCATCTGCTTTCGTTTCCAGTATTCTGCCCATTAACCAGGAGCCTCGTGGCGCAGTGGAGTCAACCACCACAACTATGTCACCTGGAGCAAAGTTCCTTTTAACCTTTGACCATCTCTGTCGTTCTTGTATTAAAGGTAAGTACTCCTGTGTCCACCTTTTCCAGAAGAGGTCTGCCATGTATTGCACTTGTCTCCATCTGCGCCTTAGGTATAAGTCCTCTCTTACAAACAGTCCAGGCGGTAGTATTGGCTTGGTTTTCAACAGAAGAAGGTGGTTTGGGGTGAGTGCTTCCAGGTCCATTGGGTCATCAGAAAGCTTTGTAATGGGTCTATCATTTAAAATTGCTTCAATTTCACAAAACAATGTTTGCAGTCCTTCATCATCCAGAACTTGTTGGTTAAGAACAGAGTGCAGCACATTTCGAACAATGCGGATCAAACGCTCCCATACGCCACCATGATGAGATCCTGCTGGGGGGTTGAAGTACCATTTTATTCCCTTCTGAAGCATAGCAGTCTGGATTTTGTCCTGATTCAAAGCATTGAGTGCTTCTCTCAGTTCTCTTTCAGCTCCAATAAAATTTGTGCCATTGTCTGATCTTAAAGACAACACTTGACCTCGTCGACAAATAAATCTTCGTAATGCGTGGATGCAGGAGTCTGTGTCAAGAGAATATGCAACCTCAAGGTGTACTGCCCTGCTTGCCATGCAGGTGAAGATTACGCCATATCTTTTAACAAGACTTCGTCCTCTCTTGATCTCTATTGGACCAAAGTAGTCTACTCCTACATCTGTAAATGGAGGCTTGTCTGGTTGAATCCTTTCCAGGGGTAAGTCTGCCATTTTCTGTTCACCAACTCTTCCCCGTTGTCGTTTACATACAACACAGTCTGCTATGATCCTTCTTGCTGCCGAGTTAGCTTTGATAATCCAGTATTTTTTACGGAGTCGAGACAGCATGTGATTTCTTCCTCCGTGTCCAAGTTGTTCATGGATATGTCGAAGCAATAGTGTGGATATGTGTAAGTCTTTCGAGAGGATAACTGGATGCTTGACCTCTTCAGGCATCGCTAGTCTACTCAGACGACCTCCTACTCTCAGAAGTCCATCGTCCAACACTGGATCCAGTTTGTACAGATGACTGCTTCTTTTAACACCATTTTTACCAGCCTCTAGTGTAGATAGTTCTTCTTCAAAGCTTTGTCTTTGACTGAAAGAGATGACTGCACGTTCTGCTTGCATTAGATCCTCAGGATTTAAACACTGTCTTTGGAGTGTTGCCTTAAAAACTTGCATCTCCTTTAATTGGCTGGACTCATCTTTCAAGGTACCTGCAGCAGTCTGAATCTCCTTTCTTTTTCTAGTCAGCAGCAAGATAGTTGTTTTTACTTTAAGTAGCCAAGCTACAGCTGTCATCAGACTTCTCCATGAAGAGAAATAACTTATCAGAGAGCTGGTGGGGTTTAACTGATCTTTCACAATGAGGTTGCTTGTGATTTCTTGCTTGACTTCCGGATCATTGGTAGAGATTGCAGTTTCTAAATAAGGTTTCCGCCATTCTTTGTCTGGTTGACAGAGAAACTCTGGTCCCTTGGTCCACCTCTTGCAGCTTAAGAAGCGGTTTGCTGTTAGCCCCTAGAAGCTTCATCTGCCGGATTTTCCTTTGTGCTAACATATCTCCATTGTGACACATCAGTAGCATCCCTTACAAAGGAGATCCTGTTTGCAACAAATGTTCGGAAACGTTTGGTTTCGTTGTTGATATATTTCAGCACTGTAGTGCTATCAGTCCAGAAGATGGATTTGTTCAGTTGAAGTTGTAATTCCTTCCGAAGTATTATGTCAACTTTGACGGCTAGAACTGCGGCTGTGAGCTCCAATCTGGGAATCGTTACTTGCTTTAATGGTGATACTCTTGCCTTCCCTATCATGAAAGCAACATGCACCTCTTTGTCATGGTTTTCCAGCCTAAGATATGAAACCGTACCGTATCCACTCTCGCTGGCGTCGGAAAAGTGGTGCAGCTGTGCATTTCTGATTTGACCAAAACCTTCAGGTTTAATGCAACGGTCCACTTTAAACTCTGTCATCTTGTTCAGCTCTGACAGCCATCCTGTCCACTGTTGAGAAACAGTTTGAGGTATGTTTTCGTCCCATCCAAGGTTTTTTTTACAGAGTTCCTGCATAATCAGTTTGGCTGGCAGAATAAATGGTGCTAGAAATCCTAAAGGGTCGTATATGGAGCCAACCACAGACAAGATGCCGCGTCTGGTGTATGCTCGTGGCTGTGCAGTAATTCTGAACATGAACACATCTGTTTCAACGCACCAGTGCAATCCTAGTGCTCTTTCCATCGGCAGGTTGTCCCTGTCCAAGTCCAACTCTTTTATTTCTTTGGTTCGGTTTTCTTGTGGAATGGATGTCAATACTTTACGGCTGTTGCTGATCCACTTTGACAATGTGAATCCTCCCTTCTGGCAAAGAGCAGTCAGGTCTCTCACCATAACAACAGATTCCTGTTCTGTGGACATGGATTTCAAACAATCATCAACGTAAAAGTTGTTCTTTACAGTGTCTATAACCTCTGGTGGAAAGTGAGTTTTGTTGTCTTCAGCTGTCTTTTTTAGTGCAAAGTTTGCACAACTCGGTGAAGACACTGCTCCAAAGAGGTGTACTTTCATCCTGTATTCGATGAGATCCTGCTGCACGTCACCATAAGGCCACCACAGGAATCGAAGATAGTCAACATGTTTTTCTGACACTTTGACTTGGTGAAACATTGCTTTGATGTCAGCCATCAAGGCAACTGGCTCTAATCTGAATCTGATGAGTACTCCGATGAGTGAGTTGGTAAGATCTGGACCCTGTAGCAGTTGTTCATTGAGCGATGTTCCCTTGAAGCCAGCACCGCAGTCGAAAACCACTCTTAAAGTTCCTTTCCTTGAGTGATACACCCCGTGATGAGGGATGTACCAGAGTGCCCCATCATTACGATTCAGTTGATCTACTGGTACCTTTTCAGCATAGCCATTGTCAATCATTTCCTTAAGAAAAGTTGTATATTCACAGTGAAACGTCTCATTTTTACCAAACTTGCGTTTCAGGCTTTGGATGCGCTGCTCTGCTATGCAACGGTTATTTGGCATCCTGGGATTTTCTTGCTTGAAAGGTAAGTCTAGGCAGTAATGACCATCTATGATTTTTGTTGAGTGATTCACAATATCCAAGAATTTTATTTCTTCTCTGGACATTTCCTCTGTTTCCTTGCTGGTTACTTCATTGAAGTCATGATTATATTGTTTAACCAATAGCTCCTCTAGATTCACAACAGACATTCGATTGACAGCAGCAACAGGGCAGCCATTCTCATCCCTGATGTTGTTGTCTCCTCTCAAGGGACCATAGATGACCCACCCCAGTAGGGTCTTCACAGCATATGGTCCATCCCCTTGGCTATTGACCACCTCCCAAGGTTCCAATACCTTAGAAGCATTTGTGCCAATCAGCAGGTCAATGCCAGCGTCTATTTCATGAATCCTGACATCCTTCAAGTAAGGCCATCGAATCAGGTCTTCTTGTTTGGGAATGTTGAGCTTGGAAACAGGCATGGTCTTATGGGTGAATACATTGGAGAGTTGTATGAAATCATTTTTGTCCAGACTTGATATCTCCAAACTTGAGATATAATGACTGGTCACAGGTTTCACTTGGTTCATTGTATGCAGAAGAATACTGGCCTTTTGTCCTGTTACATTCAGTCTTCTCATTAAGCTTTCGGTACAGAAGGTAGATGAACTTCCATGATCCAGAAATGCATACGTTTGCAACACTGTGTTTCCCTTGTGGGTCTTTACTTGTACTGGAACAATAGAGAAGAGACAGGCTTCTTCACCGGCCCCAATATGCCCACATGTAAGAGGTGAGAGAACAGCATTGCTCCCAATTGATCCAATAATATCTGTCTGCAGAGCCGCAGAGCCACAGTTTCACCCCAGCAGTTTTACACCAGCAGTTTTACCCCGCGCATGCGCAGTTTTTACACCAGCAGTTTTACCCCGCGCATGCGCAGTTTCACCTCAACAGTTTTACCCGTACACGCGCAGTGTCAATAACATATATAGTATTTGTTACCAATTATTTTTGCTTACTAGTTATTTTTTTGCTGTTGCTCGCAGGCTTTCAGGTTCCTTTACTGAAATAAAACAGTGCTTGTATCAGGAGCACACTAATCTTTTACGTTTTTTACTCCAAAACAATAAATAGCCTGGCCTATATATATATATATATATATATATACACTTAATTGCTCAATACCTGGTATAACACAAACTTCTGATTAGACATTCAAAGGCGAACTATTAGTCTAAATCAATATATGTCTAATTATTCTTAAATTAATTAAATCTGCCTGATGAAACAAATGACTTGAACACAAATTATTAACAATTATTTCAAATATTTTATTAATTTTGAAGACATTACCAAGAATACAATTATATTTCAATTCAATTACCAGAGAGACATACTGATACAGACAGACAGGCATACGATTCAGACAGACAGGCACACTGATACACATACACAGTGATACAGACAGACATATTGATACACAGCCATACATACTGATACAGACAGACAAACTAATATACATACACAGACATACTGATACAGACAGACAGGCATACTGACATACATACACAGACACACTGAGACAGACAGACATATTGATACAGACAGACCGTCTAATATACAGTACATACACAGACATACTGCTACAGACAGACAGACAGCAAGTCTGTCACCAATTAGAAAATAAAAAATAATAATTAAATGTCAGGGTTTTAAAATGATGACACTCTTACTTTTTTCTTTGTCCTTAACCTCAGACATGAAAAAGGGCATGACCTCTCTGTTTTTAAATGTAAAATAGAATGTGGCTCTTAATTTATCATCCTCATCCAAAGTTGTGGCACAATGTGAATGTAGTGGAGAAAGGGCTTTCTTCCTCCTCCATGCTGTCAATGCGTGGTGGCAAGGACTTGATCTTCATCAGCGGGTGATTGTCCTTCAACCATTCCACACCTTTCCTGATGCTGCTCATCATATTGGCATTCTTTATGAAAAATATTTGAAAATTAACAGCAATCAACAATTTTATATTTTCAGATAAATAAAACGTCTAAATATATTATATACATTGCAGAACTCTACAAAATACCTCAAGATTGTGTGGTGTCGTGTCCCCCTCCAGCGCTCCTACTCCATACTCAATTTCTCCTGGTCCATTCATCTGTTGTAGAAGAGCACAGTGTGATGTAATGTATTTCAATTGTCCACTACAAAATGTTTCATTTAATAAAATGTATAATTTCATGCATATGCAATGCAGAACCAAACTAAGATTTGATTTACTTCGAATTTGCACAAGAGAATTCATCTATTTGAATCAATCCATTAAAAACAAACAAAAATAACAAAGGTCAATGTCCCTGCCCTAATACAGGGTGTCCACCAGTTAAAATTTTTAAGCCCTTTTTAATACCGCATTATAAAACTACAACATTATATTTAGCAAGAACATTTAAAGTAGTGCATGCCTGTAATGATCAGACTAGCTCTAGACCATTTGGCTTGGGGCACATGTGTGTTCACAGGGGTCTTTTAGGGTCTTTCAAGGATCAACCCTGCAACAATGGGACTTGGTGTGTTTTAAGAACCCAACTGATATCTGTGTCCCCTGAAAGTCTAAGTATAGAATATTGTCGACTGACAATAGGATAGATAAATAAATAAACAAAATACTTTGACAACAAAAGCTCACTTCACTGTCAGTGAGGCAAGATCCAACCGCCATGTGCAAGCCACCTTCCATGTCTGACAAAATACAAAAAGACAACAATGAGAACAAAGTTGTGCAGAATACTGAGTCCTGAGCAAGGACTGTCCCTAAAGTTAGTTTACTAAAAGTCACTCTGGATAATAGTGTCTGCTAAATGACAAATAATAATAACTAAACCCTAGAAACAGAATTCTCCATGAGGAGAAGGCACCACTTATTGTGTAATGAATGTCATGCTGAGAAAAAAGCAATACTTCCATGAATACTATTAACAACAATAATATTAATATAACGTAGAAATAAGACTTACAGCAGTGAAATCAACGGGTTCATTCAATACGATGTGTAAAGCATACTGAAACATTCATTTTACAATATATTTTTGATATAACAGAGTGGAGACAGACTGATAAAAGTCCAATAACTTACCATAATCATGAAGACCCGACAGGATGTCATATCGAGTTGATGGGAGATATGCTGAAATGGCAAATTGCATTTCGAAAAACAAAGAAATCAATCAGGACGTTAAAGTGTCCCGAAAACAAGACAACAAAATACCCTTACTTTGTTTTGTTTTGTTTTTTTTTTTTCATTTTGATCCAACGGCCTGGTGCTGAAAGTTTCCTGCGACATGAATATGTTAAATAAAAGAATGATTTGTCCAACAGCACTGCTGAACTGACTGCAGTGAAGACAATTTAATAACTTATTCAAAACGAGCGGATAAAACTGCTATAGTGAAACTGCGCATGCGCGGGGTAAAACTGCTGGGGTGAAACTGCTGGGGTAAAACTGCGGCTCTGCGGCTCTGCAGTCAGACCCTTCTCAATTGATCTCCCATCATTCAGTTCCGTTTTCTTTCCCATGTCCTTTTGTTCAATGTGAAGTATTTCAGGATGATTTTTGTTGCACACGTCACAAGTCAAACGACTATTGCAGTCTTTGCTCATGTGTCCTACCTTCAAACATCCAAAACAAACTCCCCTTTTCTTTAAGAAGTCTATTTTTTCCCTGTGTCCTTTTTTCCTGATTTGTGGACATCGCACCAATGTATGACCATCTCTATCACAGAACAAGCAGGAATTTTGGGAATTAGTGGCAGATATATTTTTCATTCCATTTGTTGTCATCTTTTCTTGGTTTGGTGTTTCTACAGGTGTTACAAAAGTAGTTGTAGTTGCAAAACTGCTTCCTCTTGGTCTCAGCTTGTCTCTTGCTTTGACAAAGATGGAGCTTTTGACAGATGTAGTTGTCTTAGCATCCTGGATGTTTCCAAAAAGTGGATCCGACAGTATCTTTACTTGTCTCTCCATGAAGTCTACCAAGTCAGAGAAACTAGCTCGACGACCATTTTGTTCCTGGAGCTGACATGCCCTATTCCTCCACTTATCTCTAAGCTTGTAAGGCAGTTTCAGAAGAATGGTCTTCATACTGGAAGCAACATTCAACTCCTCCATACAAGTAAGCTGTACCATTACATTGCAACAACCTCTCAGGAATAATGAAAACGCTTGCAATGCTTTCACATCCTCTGGCTTGATTGCTGGCCAGGCAAATGCTTTGTCCATGTATGCTGTGGCAATCTTATATTCATTACCAAAATGTTCTTTAAGTAGATCTTTTGCTCTTTTATAACCCTCAGCTGAAGACATATGTTGGCAGCTGTGGACTAAATCTTTTGGATGGCCTCTGGTGTATTGCTCTAGGAAATGCAGGCAGTCGCTTGGCTCATCTGTCTTTCTCTCCACTCCTCTCTCAAATGCCCTGATAAAAACTTCATATTGCAATGGATCACCGTCATAAACAGGAATGTCTCTTGGTGGTAAAGTAGAAGAGAGATTTTGTTGAGCGAGAAGAGCTGTGATGTCATTTTGCCTCTCAATTATGTGATAGATGTTGTCCCCATCATTAAATACAGGTTGTTGTATTAGATGATTCATATCCTGAGCTCTGACCGATGGTCCATCAGCTCTTTCCTTTGGTCGAACAACCTGCTGTGAAGAAGATCAGTTCCCATCCAAACATTGTGTCTTTGTTGCACTTGATCAGGTAAATAGGTCTTTGCATGTGGATTTAATTTGACTGACGTTTTCTGCTGTGCAGTTCCTTTTCTCAAATAGGAGTTCATCCCATCAGATACTCTTGAGCTGTTTCTTGATTCCAGTACATTGATTTTTGCATTGGTTGCTGCCAGTTCAGTCTCTAGTTCTAGTTGTTCCTTTTTTCTTTTCAGTTGCTCTTCCTGTGCCTCAAGGTCATGCTTTTTCTGCAGGGCGGAAACCCGTTCCATGAGAGCAGCCTTTTCTGCCTGAGCTTTTATGCGAGCAGAGGATGTTGAAGATGCACGTGATGAAGAACTGGATTTGTGGCTTGATTTAGGCTTTGACACATTAGAAACACTGTCATCTGGTCCGATGTCATCTGTGTTTACACTTTCAACAATGCTGTGTTTTTTATGCCATCCAACCTCTGAAAACCACACATTTACATCCTGGATAAAACCATCAAACATGTCCATTTTTTGTTGAAACCAGTGATTTTGGTTTTTCAAGTTCATTTTCAGGGAGTGGTAGCTTCACCAATGACTCATGATTTCTTTTAGCTTCATCACAGATGTTGATTAATTCATTCAAGTTAGATTGCACTTCACTTGCATTTTCCTTAGATTTCATGAGCTCTTTCATCTGGGTCATTAACTTCATGGCTTGCTTACATTTCAAGTTTCTTGTTTTCTGACAGTTTTCAATGAACATTTCCAAACCTTTAGCAGTGTGTTTAATAACCCTTTTTTCTTTTTCAGAGGCCAGTGCAACAGCGCCATCTTGTGACCGCACGTCAGACTGGACAATAGACATATTTGCTTCACTTTTACCGTGACCCAGTAAACCACACGCCAATGGCAGAATGTTTTAAACAGCTGATATAGTTGTGACAGTATAGGTTTCAGTCAATGAAATGCAATAGTATAACAGCTTCTGGGCGCTGTTTTATAGCTTTTCCAATAAAGCTTAATGTTGCACATACCCTTCCGCCTTTTGCCTGCACGTTGCTCGTTCAGAGTGTCCAATCTCCCTCAATTAGCTCTGCACAGGTGGCGTCAATATTTCCTTCATTGGGAATGGCGGCGTCCAGTTTTATGAATGAAAACTTTCGGTTCTTCTGTGAAAACAATCTGTATCCACTTCCAATACTGTTACATGCTCAATTTTCACACATAGAGCAGAGTTCTCACTTTTTATAATGGCAATCTTTGCTTGGCTGTACCTTTAGCCCTATATTCAATTTCATTTCTTTGCCATCATGCACAGGTAGGAGTGAAGTTTCAGTTGTTTTCTTGTCTTGTTTCCAGTTGTGAGTTGTGTGTTCTAGGTTCTAATCCGTGGTCTGGTGAGAACTGTTTGTGCTCCCTCTACCTGTGCCTTCCGTTTCCTGTCACCTTAGCCCATTTAAATACAACCATGTGCCTCTAATTACTGCCACCTAGTGTCTAAATACTAATATAAATATATCCAAACAAAAACTATCATGCAAACAATAAACATAAATGGCTCCTACAAAGGGAAAAGTAACTATATTACAGTAACTAATTACTTAGTAATAAGTTACACCCAACACTGTTTGTCCTGTTCTTAAACGGTCAGCCTGACACAAAGCCGTGTACAATTGGCGCAATGAGCAATTATCATCCAAACGCTGGATTTGTAAATGCAATCTTTATGTCAGGGTTGCTGTCGTGTGTATAATCCAAAGGATTGGTGCGTGACGCAGAATGAATAATAAAGATAGTTTTTGATAGCAAAGCAACTTTATCATGTCAGCGTTGGTTGCAGCAGAGAGGAAACAGCATAAGTGCAGTCTTTATCTAGAAACAAACTCGAAACTTCACAAAACAGAAATCCCCAGGACAGTTTCAAGTTTCAAGTTCATGGTATTTATAAAGCACATTTAAAACAAGCATGGTTGACCAAAGCACTGTACAAAATATATATTCAAATTCACACAAAGATTAACAGCAACTTTCACATGACATTGAACGCACACGAGTACAAGTAGGTTTTTAATAGATTTCTGAAATCAGACACTGTGGGCGCTGTTTTAAAGGTCCCCTATTATGACCCTTTTCACAAGATGTGAAATAAGTCTCCGATGTCCCCAGAAGTTTCAGCTCAAAATACCCAACAGATCATTTTTTACAGCATGTTTAAATTGTCATTTTTTGGGGGCTCAGAAAAATGCGCTGTTTCAGTGTGGGCCCTTTAAATGCAAACGAGCTGCTGCTGCCGACACAGGGGGCGGAGCTTCATGAGCTCGCGCCAAGGGGGTAATCCATCCACCGGAAGTTAAAGCCTGAGGGAGCTACCATCTTGTAGCAGAACTTCACAAGGTAAGTGTGAAAGGGCCCTTTGACTATGGCTTAAATATAGTAGATAGTCAGACTTCAGATCTAAATCAGACTAGGGCTGGGTATTGTTAGGTATTTCACAATTCGATTCGATTTCAATTCTTGAGGCTTCGATTCGATTCAATATTGACTTATTAGCTTCGATATCAATTCAATAATAAGTAAATACACAAGTAATTAAGTGCCTGAGTATATTTTTAAGTAATGTGCGCAGTTTTACCAATGTTAAAGAACAAATTGACCCCAGCATGTGTGTTTCCTGTCATGGTTTATTCAGCAGAATAAAAATGTACAATATTGTATGTGTTGAATTCAAACACAACTGTGACAAGCACTGTACAGTGCTTTAACAACACATCTAAAGTGCAAGTAACTAAGTAGTAGAAAGTATATTTCTTTCTTCTTATACATTCAAGTTATAAAAGAAATGTAAACAGAAGCACAAAATGTGCATACTCAAAAAAGTGCAATATTATATTCTAATTATAATTTTGTAAACAATAACACTTAATAGCTGATCACACTTAACAGCAATTGCAAGTTATCAGGCCAATTCTAAGGGGGAAAAAATACTAACCTTTTTCCCTCTCAGAAGTTTATATCTCATAGACTTTATATCACGCAATTCTGACTTTATATCATGCATTTCTGACTTTATATCACCCAATTGCGACTTTATATCACGCAATTGTGACTTTATATCTCGCAATTCTGACTTTATATCTTGCAATTCTGAGAAATTAAGTCAGAATTGCGAGAGATAAACTCCCAATTGTGAGAAAAAAAAAGTCAGAATTGTGAGATAAAAAGTCGCAATTACCTTTTTTATTTTCCATTCTGTGGCGGAAACAAGCTTCCATAGTTCCCGGCTTACAGTGGAATCCAAAATGAGCCCAAACGTCGGCTTTTAATGTTGGCGGTGCAGTCTTGAATCAGGCTTGAACGGAGTGCAGCTGCTGTCCGTCATCGCGCTGTTTTGCTAAGGGCTAAAGCGCGACTTGTACAACGCTGAACGCTCTCACTAGAGTGTAGCCCACAGCGCCGCCACTGGCCTGGATGGCTGAATCGATTCATAGGATTTGATGAATCGATATTGAATTGAGAAGGAAAAAATTGCAATGCATTGATCGATATTTTTACCCAGCCCTAAATCAGACCGCTGCACAAAGCACTTAAGACTCTGACTATCTTAAGCAGGACTACACTGCAATGATTTCTGTGTAAAATAAGACACTTTTCAAAACAAAACAAAAAACATGGCGGACAAAGTAAGCGCATTCAATCGCTCAGTGCAGTTTAGGCCAGCCGGTAAATGTGTGTTTTTTGGAGAAGTACACTCACTTAAAGGATTATTAGGAACACCTGTTCAATTTCTCATTAATGCAATTATCTAATAAACCAATCACATGGCAGTTGCTTCAATGCATTAAGGGGTGTGGTCCTGGTCAAGACAATCTCCTGAACTCCAAACTGAATGTCAGAATGGGAAAGAAAGGTGATTTAAGCAATTTTGAGCGTGGCATGGTTGTTGGTGTCTGAGTATTTTACAATCTGCTCAGTTACTGGGATTTTCACACACAACCATTTCTAGGGTTTACAAAGAATGCTGTGAAAAGGGAAAAACATCCAACATCCTGTGGGCGAAAATGCCTTGTTGATGCTTGAGGTCAGAGGAGAATGGGCCGACTGATTCAAGCTGATAGAAGAGCAACTTTGACTGAAATAACCACTCGTTACAACCGAGGTATGCAGCAAAGCATTTGTGAAGAAGACACAACACACACAACCTTGAGGCGGATGGGCTACAACAGCAGAAGACCCCACCGGGTACCACTCATCTCCACGACAAATAGGACAAAGAGGCGACAATTTGCAAGAGCTCACCAAAATTGGACAGTTGAAGACTGGAAAAATGTTGCCTGGTCTGATGAGTCTCGATTTCAGATGGTAGAGTCAGAATTTGGCGTAAACAGAATGAGAACATGGATCCATCATGCCTTGTTACCACTGTGCAGGCTGGTGGTGGTGGTGTAATGGTGTGGGGGATGTTTTCTTGGCACACTTTAGTGCCAATTAGGCATTGTTTAAATGCCACGGCCTACCTGAGCATTGTTTCTGACCATGTCCATCCCTTTATGGCCACCATGTCCCCAAAAGGGGGTCAAACACAGTATTAGTAAATGGACTTAAACATACAAAAAAACTGTAGAGTAGTGATCTGGGTTTATGACACACAAAGTAAAGCATTCACAAGACTGGACAGAAAGCGAGGCTTCGTTTCTCGTTGATCACGTGTTTCTCTGAAAACAACACGAGCTTCATGAGAAATTGCGTTGAGTACTCGATACATGCTTTGAAGCTTCAGTGTCAAATGTAACATCTCTACAAAGTGCTCCATTACTTTTTGTAAACAATGGGTCAACATTGAGGAACTTATCTACAGTGCAACTGTAGACGACATCCAGCACGCACAAAAACTAGATTTAAAGACAAAAGTCAAGTTGAGTCAGAGCTTGCAATGCCTTCGCCAATGCACATTATCATCACATTTTCAGGGTTAAACCCCCACAGGAATCCATGTGTTGTGAATTTGAATTGAATTGACTGCTGTGATAATGAAGACAGAGAAGCATTCTGAAGAGATAAGAAGCAAAACCAATGTGTAAATTAGAAAAGCCTTGAGCGTCCCAGTGGACGTTGCTGACTCAATCAACACCAAGAGTAACTTCAGAAGAGGGCATGCCTCAAATCTCTGTTAATGTTTGCAGACGAGACCAAAACCTTCACCATAATTCAATGTGACATGAAGTGTAGCACTGTCCAAACCTTATTACACACCATCCCTGGGTGTTTCCAAAGCAATATTATGGCTTTAAAACTACGATTCCCAATAATACGGCTCTGGGCATTCGTAACCCATGCCTCAAAAACGAGAAAATGAACATGTGGTTTCCAGATGCCATTCTCAATGATACGTGGTCTGGCGTTATCCAGGCTAGCATTAACTAATGTTAACTAATTAACATTAATGTAAAGTGTTGCCAATTTGTGTCATAAAGGGAACAAATTTGCATAAAAAGAAAGTCTACATTCAGTATGAAATTGATCATCTATATTCTTGAACTTTTCATTGACACACACACACACACACACACAGATTTTACCTGCAAATTCGGGTCTCATAGTGAAGTCATGATCATCAACACGCAGCAGATGGTCTGATCTCAGCGGATGCGTCTTGGTTTCATCCAACGTCTTCTTGAAAAGCGGACTGCAAAAGAACATGTCGGGACTTCAGTGCGAGCTCACAGAGACACGCGTACTCCATGATGAAGACGTCCATGACATGAACTGAGACACTACACAGGCAAAAACGGTGGCTAAATTATGACCTATTTACAGTAATAAAATAAAGATCTAGAATTAAGTACAGTCAAAGTTTATTATTTGTATATGCACACTAGTATACAGTATATTAGCAATATTGAGTATTTTAATTTTTAATGGGATGTTATTAATAGAAATATTATCATTATTAAGAGATTCTCAAACAACATAGTACTTTGACATTAAGTCAATTGTTGTCTGTGCAATGTTTGTTCCTGACTTATGGTGTCCAGATGCTATAATACTAGTAAAAATATAGGACTAGACAGGTGGTGTCAGTTAGGAATATTTCTCAAGGTATATATAAACATACAGTATCTTAAAACATTGACTAAAAATCCAGAAGAAAACAGTTTAACTTACTCATTTCACAAAAAAAGTTTTTTACAGCAAGCAAATTGCCTACTAAAACAGTTTGATGCACAAAATGAAGTATTTATGATTAAAGAGCAAAAAATCAAAAGAAGGACATCAAAAATAGAAAATATTTAATTAAAGACCAACCATACCAGCATGAAAAAACACAAGCATTTTGTACACAAACTCGTGTTCTTAAGTTACAGCTCCCAACTTATTTCAAGCAACCTGTAAATAATAGTTTGCCCTGATGTTGTCCTCTATGCTCACTACTAGACCCCGAGCTTATGTGAAAACTGAAATAATAAGTTGAAACGACACTTACGTTCCGTGATTGTGATGTTGTCCAGATGTTCTCCTGACGCCGAGCTTCATCTTCCCGCACTGCCCGCACACACTCACGCACAGCAGAAGAAAAGCAGCGTTCATACTGAAGGAGAGGATAGACAGCATCTTCAGGCACAGCCGTTCCCGCACAATGATGCTCTGAGCCAGCCACGCGTCGCGTTGCTCAACCAGCGCGGCGCGCGCACATGGCGATTATTACATCGATTCGTCGAGTCGCTTCAGTTACACACGAACACACAGCAGAACTTTCGACTGGCGTTGGGAAAGAGCGCACTGCTGTCGAGCTAATTTGTTTTAAAAGATGATATATTTAACTAGACACCTCGTCTAAAAGGGATACTCCGCCGTTTTTTCATATTAAACTACGTTACGAGTTGATAGGCTACACACCTCTCTCGTCTCAGTGCGTGCCGTGCACTCAATCGATCTGGTGGGCGAGACACCCCAGTTCATTTAATATGGGCCAAGCAGAGAAGCGACCAAACACCTCCACGTTTTCCCTATTTAAATACAGTTACACGAGTAGAGTAACTCAACCAAGAATGTTGTCACAAAATAAAACGTTGCGCTTTTCCCGTGTAAAGTAGATATAACTATAATGTATGGCGGAATACCACAGCAGCTGCACACTTTTTAAAGTCAAATTTTAAGGATTAGTTCACTTTAAAACAAAACTTTTGCTGAAAATGTACTCACCCCCATGTCATCCAAGATGTCCATGCCTTTCTTTCTTCAGTCGAAAAGAAATTAAGGTTTTTGATGAAAACATTCCAGAATTTTCTCCATATAATGGACTTCACTGGGAACCAAACGGTCCAAGGTCCAAATGAGAGTTTCAGTGCAGCTTCAAAGGGCTTTAAACGACACCGGTGAAGGTGCAAGGATGCTCGACAACTTCCGCCTATCATAGAGTCCAATGCATTACCGAGAATTTATTGAATTTTATAATCCATGGTTATACTAAAGAAACGTTAGTCACAAAAACAGATAAAACAGACAACCCTCGTTGTGTTTATGCTTCTTTTTAAAATGATATTAAATAAACATAACTATATATAAAATTTCATCTAAACGTATGAAAGTTTAGTTTAAAAGACGAGAGGACAGTAATTTTTGAAGACTCTGCCATAATCCCTCGGTTTTCCTCTGCTTTAATCTCCACAACCGGAAACTGACGAGCATCCTTATTGCGTCAAATGTGGAACTTGAAAAATCCTAGCGGAGTGATGATATTACTGCGTCGATTCAAAGTGCTCCCAAGCAGTTCCTGTGATATTCCGCGGGAAAAGCACAACGTTTTGTGTCACCATTCTTGGTTGAGTCACTCTACTCGTGTAACTGTATTTAAATAGGGAAAACGTGGAGGTGTTTGGTCACTTCTCTGCTTGAATCCAAATGAATGAACAAGGCTAATCTAGCTAAGTGCTATCAAAGTGTTTCACGCACCAGAGCGATCGAGTGCACGCACTGAGACAAGAGAGTTGTGCATCAACTCCTCTTAGTTAAAGTTGTTGTTCTAATGTCGGTCGCCATGTTGCCCCTCCATCTTGAAAGAACATTAGCCAAAAAGGGACATACCTTTCGCGTTTACGTTTGAGTTAACACTCATGGACGAGGTCGAACTGGAAGCCATGTTAATCTTGGCCACCGTAGCAGCAACATGACATCATGACTTTTGCGTAAACGTACACCAATTTTACGCCAATTTCAAGTCAAGTGGCGTGTTATCTCAACGTATTTCGAGCTATTCACGTGCATCCGCGTGTATGTGTGTAAGTCTACGCCATTAACGTCATTCCGCGTGTTTGTACACGCCGTCAAATGTCCGAGCAAAACAAAGCAAAATATAGATCTACATCTGGGGAGCGATCATTTTTTTCCTAGGATGGTAGAGGAAGACTCATAAATCGTATTAACCCCAGTGACGGGTAAGTTTAGGGACGGGGTTGAGGCAAGTCATATATTTATATATACAGTAATAACGTTAAGTCAACGGCGTTCATGAACACGCCGAAAAGCGATTATGCATGTTGATGGCACGCCAAAAATGGAAATACGAACTGGCGTGTCATACATACGCCACTTCATGAGATCAGTCTGGTAGGAGTTAAAACGAAATCGGAATTGAGAGGAACAGAAACTAATATTCACTGGATGGTCATATACCTTTTCACCACTAGATGGGGGTAAAAATCACACAGTGTAGCTTTAAGGGAATAACAGTTTAATATGAAAAAAAACGGTGGAGTATCCCTTTAAAAAGCCCAAACCACACTCACACAGTGATCAACTATCCCATATCAGCTGTTCTCCAACGGAGGGCCGCCAGATGGCGCACGATTTTTGAATTATATGTAAATTAAATGTTCGATATTATTCTGCATTTGCAGTGAATACTAAATTAAATGTTCAACATTAATCGCTTTTGTTAACTTCTACCAAGTAGAGAAAAATATTCTCGCTTTTTACAAGAAATTACAACAAATACATACTTCCAATATTGCCAAAAATGAACACTGTGCACATTTCATGAAATTTCAGTACAAATTCAGTGAAGTGCCTCAGGGAAATGACTAAATGTTTAGTGTACGCTCGAAATATCATTGTTTCATGATAAAAATGATTTAAAACGCAATTATTATTGTATTCATTATAATAGACATACCAAAGTATTGTGAAAAACTTTTAACATTTCATTTTGGTGAACCACCACTTTAACAAAAACTGAAACCATACTACATTTTGTTTCATTACAGGAAATCCATTCGCCTGCTGAAGATTATTCATGAATAGAGGACAAACGGATCTGAATGTCTGATTATTTAAATGTTTTAATGATCTGTGTTTAACAGCAGAAGACATCAATCACAATGCCCCACATTAAATCGAAGCCTTAATACAGTGTTGATATAACATACGAATGCTGTAATACAATCTTACACTTAAAATCAATCTATTCAGCACATATTGATATATGGAGTAAATAGAAACATGAAAATAATCATTAAAATGCTAGATTCGCTTCTCTAGTGTGTTCTTGGTCGCCAACCAGCTGAAAGTCCGAGAAGCAACAACTAAGACACACGTTCATGTTAATAACGTCACTTTAAAACCTTCGAGACGGAGTGAAGAGAGCAAACAGTTCTGTTAAAGTCAGGTTTATTGGTTAAAGAAAACTATTGGTTGTTGCTAAAGGAAGAGAGAAACAGATGATGTTTAAGGGTTTCTATGTGTACGTTCTATGTGTAAACTCATATACCGAGTTACAGATATATTAGTAAAAATAAAAACATCATTTTGACCGCTTGAATGTTTTCAGAAAATTAGCAGACCAACCAGAGAGGCTCTTCTATCCAAGTGCAAACGTAGTTTTTTTTTTTTTTTACAGTTTAAAAGCAAAATATACAATATTACAACCATGCCTACGTTTTTATCGTGCGTAAATGTCCGCTTCCGAGACAGACGGACCACATTTCAGAAGCGGACTGCAAATTCTCCATTCGTTGGTTTCTTCCAGCCTAAGAGCAAATTTTGAACATTGGTAACTTTTGAAATGCATTTAGGAAACAGCAGTCTCAGGATTTGTACGAAACAACGTCATATTTCACCCCCAAAATGTTATTTTATTAATTATATTGAGGAAAACAGGAATAGTACCCAGTTCTTATTACATCATGTGATATTTTTCAAGTTACAGTGACGTGTCCAGCTACACCATTGTAGATTTTTGAACATTAAAACATTAAAAGGCGGCACAATAATCACCACCATGATGCATAAATACTTTACAAGTAAAATAGCTAGCCTAGGGGACAACTGTAACATCAGAAACTGTCTTCTCTTTATGTCAAATATAAATGTGCATTTTTAGGGGTGAAATCTATGCAATACAAGCTCGTTTCTGCCAATGGATGAAATTCATAAAATCGTGACTTTTTATCTCACAGAATTGTAAGTTATAAAGTGACAGCTCACAATTCTGAGTTATATCTCACAATTTTACATCTCGCAATTCTGACCTTATTGCGAGATATAAACTAGCAATTCCTAGACAAAATATTCGAATTTTGAGATTTGCAATCATCTTTTATATTCTGTGGCGAAAAGCAGCTTCCATTGACATGTTCTTGTTCCTGAAACACACACCTCGTCTGCTGGATCAGGACAGAAAGAGTTCACAGCTCGTAATCAAACTTGTACTCGTGGGCCAAGTAGATCCTGCGGAAGATGAGCGCGGCGAGCGCGAGTGTGAGGAGCACTATGAGGACGGCACAGCCCGTGTGACTGGGGTCCTGCTGCGGGTGCGGGGGGGCGGGGGAGGCCGTGAACGTGGGGTATCTGGGGCTCTGGGTCTGCGAGCGCCGCTGACGGGGACTCGGAGCCGCCGGGGCGGATGGACCCTCGCTTGATGTCGGAGCAGCCACGAATGAGGACTCAGTCTGGACCAGAAGAAAGAGAGGAGCAGAGATCATTACAGACACACTGGGAGCCGATGCTACTGAACAGGGGACACACTGCATTTGGTCCGGACCAACAACCTTTCGTCCTGGTTCGCATGGAGTTCACATGTAAGTGTCTTTGTTTACGCAGTATTTTCAATTTTGATATTTTTAGGTCAAACCGTTCGTGTCTATCAGTCATATAATGGAGGTCTATGGTCACCACCTCAAAGAGCATGCACAGAGAAGTCCAAATTAAACACGATTTAATGACTCGTAAATATAAGTACACATTGATGGCCTAAGACACGAAACGAGTGGTTTGTGTGAGAAAACGAACAGTATTTATATTGTTTTTACCTCTTGTAATCACAGCCACAAAGCGCCCGTGCCTTCAGATCACTTGGACGTGGCTGTGATTACAAGAGGTAAAAACGATATAAATACTGTTCGTTTTCTCACACCAACCGCTTGTTTCGTGTCTTAGGCCATCAATGTGTACTTACGACTACGGTGAGAAATTCTGTCTACGGTCAGCATTCTGTCCTTTTTCCACACACCTGGCGTATGTCTTCAATTGTTTTTAATGGGAGCGCTGCGTTTTTAGAACGCCATGAGCGTCTTTTGAAGCGCTGAGCGGTCGGCGTTTTTTACTGGTCACAGAGAGTTTTGAAAAATGCTCAACTTTGGGTAAAGCCAGAGACTATTTATATAGAGACATGCCACTTGCTCAATCCTTAATACAAATGTATAGGGAAAACCCGTAACACCAAAGATGGCGATTGCATGCACATGTCCCGCCTCTCCCGCTGGACAGCCAATCATTTGCTTTTAACGGTCAAGCCGGGAAACATTTAAGCCTATCGTCTGGTTGGTTCCTCCGACGCATGCGCACAGTTGAGGTTTGCGACAGTGGAAAATATGTTACTGTCTGAAAAGGCGGCAGATTTGATATGCAGTGTATGTGTGCGTTGTGTCAGGCTCCCAGAAGTTCTGGGTGTCTCCCGCAGATTGATAGCGACTCCCTGATGACCGAAAATTAGTTCAAATCTAAAAACCAAATCAAATGTTTTAAACCTTATTTTGGGGCAAAGTCATCAAATTTTTTCAGCGATTTTTATCATCTGAAAGTGTGTTAAAAGATAGAGTACAACTTATCGAAATCCGTATCATGTCACATTGATTCGCTCAATCAGCGTTTCAACCGTGGAAAGACGTCAGTTAAACAGCTTGTAATCAATGTCATGTATCGTCATATTTACCTCAGAAAACCGACATAAACTCGTTAGTCAGCTACAGGGCTCCAGACTAACTTTTTTTACTAGGAGCGCTGTTGCCCCTGACTGAAAATTTTAGGAGCACAGGCAAAAAATTTAGGGGCACACCTTAAAGGGTTAGTTCACCCAAAAATGAAAATTAAGTCATTAATTACTCACCCCCATGCTGTACCAACCCCGTAAGACCTTCGTTCGTCTTCGGAACACAAATGAAGATATTTTTGATTAAATTTGAGAGCTGTATAACTACCACATTGGCTCCTAAGGGACTGCCTCTTGACGGCCCAGAAAGTCAATGAAGAAAATGTTTAAATATCCCAAGTGACTACAGTGGCTCAACTATAAGTTTATCAAGCGACGCGAATACTTTTTGTGCGAAAAAACAAACAAAAATAACGAGTTTATTCGACTATTTCTTTTCTTCCTTGTAGGCCAGAACGAGACTTCCTTAGATTTCCACGACGCATGCGCGAGAATTGCGATCTGCTTACACCTGCTTACACTACTTCAGATCGCAATTCTCGCGCATGCGTCGTGGAAATCTATAAGGAAGTCTCGTTCTGGCCTACAAGGAAGAAAAGAAATAGTCGAATAAACTCATTATTTTTGTTTGTTTTTTCGCACAAAAAGTATTCGCGTCGCTTGATAAACATATAGTTGAGCCACTTGGGATATTTAAACATTTTCTTCATTGACTTTCTGGGCCGTCAAGAGGCAGTCCCTTAGGAGCCAATGTGGTAGTTATACAGCTCTCAAATTTAATCAAAAATATCTTCATTTGTGTTCCGAAGACGAACGAAGGTCTTACGGGGTTGGTACAGCATGGGGGTGAGTAATTAATGACTTAATTTTCATTTTTGGGTGAACTAACCCTTTAAATAAGCTTGCAATGCAATTATTCAAATTTCCCACAAAATAACTGTAATACTGACAAATTCTTTAATAATAAATAGACTTAACATTATGATATGCTGTTTTATTTTAACTTCACAGGGCTCCAGACCCAAAGTTGAGGGCAGCATCACCTCAAATGAAAACTCACAGTTCTATAAAAAAATAAAATAAAAAAAAATCTGGTAGCACTGGGGCTAACAATAAATCACTAAGCTTAATTTAGGGTGTAGATGAAATTAACTTTAGTTTTTTATCATTTATAATGTCTTAATAATAATTAATAAAAGTAGTGAAAATATGTATATGGAGTGAAAATAGCCAATAAACATCCTACTGTTTACAATGGTATTATTATTATTATTTTAAGTGTTTAAATAAGAGTTTTCCAACATCTTAAAATTGTTCGTTTAAGGACAATCTTTAAAGGATGAACAATATGTGTTGGTATGGTAATCACATAAAAAATACAAAAAAATAAAACATTTATATATGATGTTATTAAAGTGCTGGGAAAGGATGTGTAGTAGGCTACTTACACATTATCATATTTATGGTAAGAGTTAACTTGCCTAAATTCATGGTTCTTTTAGGCTGATTTGTGGACTGAAGGCCTTCTATAAGTGTTTTTCCTGGTTTCCACGTCAGCGCTGTTTGATCTGATATATTTATAACAGAACTCTGCGCCGAATCGGAGTGTTTCTCACTGGATCTCGTGGTGTTAATGTTATTAATTCTGAGGCGAATTCAATTGATTTCTTCACTGGCTCTCCTAGTAACAGTGTTGCGTGAGCGAGATCGGCCCGCGACTGGCAAGTTCTGGGCTTTATTTTGTCAATGGTTCGGATCGCTGCTGCAGCTGCACGGTCCTAATCATACATGAGTGGCGTATTTTCGTTCCACTTTCATTTTGTTTGCATTCGTTGCTAGGTAACGACTAACGAGTCGATAGATCGCTGATTGCTCAGACGCACATCAGTTTGTGATATTTGTTTCCGTCTCCTTCCCACAAACGTTTACGCGCGCTATTCTTGTCACGGATTCATTGACGCGCCTCTTCCACGCTTTACCATGCGTTTAACGTGTGGCAAATTTACTGGTCGCAGATGTGCAACTGGATGTAAAATTCAGTCGCACACTCTCAATTTTTGGTCGCAAAATGCGACCATTTGGTCGCAGTCTGGAGCCCTGAGCTAGAAAAAATAACTCTAGAGAGGAGCATTTTGCTAAATATTACATATGCATTATAATCTGAATGTTGAATAAATCTGGCAAGTTTTTATGACAGTCACCATTTAAATGTTTATATTTCATATAATCTTCTTATTATAAAAATAAATAAAAGTGTAATTTAAGTGTTTGTATAGCTCCAAAACAGTTCATTATTACCTTCATATTAGGCTAATGAAGCCTATAAGCTACAACTAGACTCCCAGTTTACAGCATTAGTTAAGAGATTTGATTTCCTTGAGAAAATTTGCCATTTATTGGAACTGATATCCAAAATAATCAATTTCGAATCGGAATCGAATCGAATTGGGAAATTTGTGTCAATACCCAGCCCGAATAAAAAAATTCCGATTGGGTTCGATTTTCTGCGTTTTTCACATCCGTAGCAAGCAGTTCGAACAGTGTTCTGACAATCCAGAATCACAAATACGATTTCGGAGTGTGTGTGGTCCTGCACCTGCTCAGTTGAAGACGTGTCTTCTGTGTCTCTCTCTGGTGTAGATGAACTCTCACTGTCACTGAGAGCCGCCGCTGCCGCTGCCACTGCCACTGCCGCTGCCGCTGAACTGCCACGGTCCGCAGCCGATGAGCTCGACTCCGCCTGATGACACAATAAACCAATGAGAACTGGGCAGGTCATGTGCTTCATTCCTATAAAAATTGTCACAATGAAAAAACCTTAATGGTTGTATTCTGGCTTAGGGCAAACTACAGGTAAAAAAAGTGTTTATTTCATAAAATTTTAAATTGCTTTATTGGCATGACTGTACATAATACAATATTGCCAAAGCCTGGAAAACATAGAATAATAATCAAGACAAAAAAAAATTGATAGAATATGTAAAATGAACATTATTATTAAAACGTATTTGATCACCATCTGTAGATTTCAATTAGTCATCATCTTTATTCCTGTAGGGCTTTAAACTAAATTATTTTAAAGCATCTTCACAGTGATAAACTGGAAAATAATAATAAATGACGCAAACTTCGAAATCTGCTGTAAAGCCACTCTAAAAAGACTATAGTGTCATAATTCAGTTCAATGTTGATTCAGTTCAGTTCAATAACCATGTGTCCATGTTGCAAAATTGTAAATTATGAAAAAAAATCGTGATGTCATTGTTCAGGTCAATTCAGTTTAAGTTTTTGTTCCCATTCAACAGAGTCAGTGCGGGCAAATCAATAATATTACTGAATATTACACATTTTTTAAACTCCCAATTACACATACTCATCTTTAAAGGGCGGTTTCTCAACATAAGTTTCAAATCTCCCCTTTACATTTTATGAAAATTGGTGCAAATAAACACATATTTAATTAGATAATGGCTCAATTGCATATTTAAACCACATTTAAGAAAACATTCAATACAAATAAATGAAATTATTAACGTGGTCAAACAACTGAGGAAGCACGGTGGTGTCTAAACTTTGAACGCTGTTCTCCCGAGGCGTAATAATGTTGATGCGAATATCCCCTGAGTGTCACCTTGAAGCTGATCTGCTGGGCCAGTCTGAGTGCCTGAGGGTCGACAGGTCGAGGGTCGCTGTCCGGAGAGAGCGCTAGCAGAGCCGTGCGCATACAGCTGCCGCAACTTTCACAGCAGAAATCCTGAGACCTGACAAACAAAACACACATTTACTACACAATATATTCCAAACCATTTATTTGTTTTATTAAAAATGTGCACTTGTAATCTTTAATCAAAATATCTAACCCCTCCCTCTTGCAGCATCTCTTCTCTGTCACCCGTCACTCACACGAGATCCACCAATAGCAAACCAGAGCAAACCCCGCCCACATTTGTTCTCGCTCCTGAAGCGTTTCACTGATATCCGACACAATCAACGACTCCTTTTTATGCTGACTTTAAACTAAGCACAAAAACACACCCTGTGCACTACCGTCTACAGGCTCTGGACAAGTATTTTAACGATTCATAAAAAAATTAATGTAGCTGATTCAGATTCAGATGGTTTTATGCTGAAGTGCCATATCAGCATCCAAGGCTATTTTCATGATGCAATCACAATACAATATACAAATACAATAAAAACAGCAACAAGATCTTTTAAATTAAAAAATAAATAAATAAAATCCAAAACCTTTTTAGGCATGATCTTAATAAATAAGTCCTTAAGTGATGTAATTTTGTAAAAAAAACAAAAAAAAAGCATTCTACTTGTATTAAGTCCAGGACAATCTAATAAAATATGTTTAACAGTTCAGGAATCTTACAAAAGATGCATAAAGTTGGGTCTTCACATCTAAGCAGACATGTGTGACCCGTACAACATGTGGTGAACACCACTTGATCAAGTCTAGCTTTAAGAGTGAGTTTCATATAGCCTATTATTCTTGCACATAATATTCCACTGTTCTTGCCACTTATTTAATATGTACTGATTACTAATCAGCCTGATATCTGAAGGAGGAATTTGACATTCATTAACTTCCTGGTGAAGAGCTTCATTAGCAACCGCATCGGCTCGCTCGTATCCGGAGAGTCCAACACGCTTATTTCTGTGTCAACCCGGTCGGGCAAATGGCTGAAAGCCTAGGCCTCCCCTAATAATGAGAACACAATCATACTAATAATAATTTAATGCATGAATTGGATTGGACAAACTCGTTCATCAAAATGAACAAATCCTTTTTTGAGTCAATTCTGTTTGTTGAATGAACCAAATGACTCGGAAAAAGATTCGTTTATTTTGATAAACGAGATTGAACGGGAGAGTCACGAACGTGTGTCATAAAACAGAGCAAGAAGAGCATTTGAGCTTATAAAACTTAAACTTTGTTATTTATTTATTTATTTATTTATTAAATGAGTGATTCGCTTGATAAGACCCTTATTCATCGTCTGGAATCGTTTAAAGCCCTTTGAACAGTTTGTAGTTTGCACTGAAACTGTCTTTTGGACCTTGAACCGTTTGGTTCCCATTGAAGTCCATTATATGGAGAAAATCCTGGAATGTTTTCATCAAAATCCTTAATTTCTTTTCGACTGAAGAAAGAAAGACATGGACATCTTGGATGACATGGGGGTGAGTAAATTATCAGCAAAAGTTTTTTTAAAGTTAACTACTCCTTTACGCATTTGTCCATTTAAAACCCAACAGTGACTTCTCCCGCAGGGCAATGTAGTTCACAATATTAGCGTTTTACAGTATTTAAGGACTCTTCATGATTCCAGACTTCCGGTTTTGCATTAGTAAATGCCGATGGTTTGAAGGCAGACAGACTGAATAACAGTGCTGGCGTGTGTGGACGTTTAATCAGCACGTGTTGATTGGAGAAATGTCGCAGACAACAACAATCAGTCACATCTACAGATGTATGTGTGTGTTTATAAAGGACACAGCATGTCCACACACGCTGAAATGAGGCCTCAGCTGGATGTATCCGATGACACATCATCAATCCACCCATTCTCTCAGCCGCTTGTCTCCCAGTGTCACACACATGATGATGATGACAACACCATGCTGTTCTTTATAGACTCTTACCAGCTGTATGTTACAGTCAGAGTTTCACCTTTTGACTGTTGTATTTGCTCTCCACTTTCTCTCAGGTACTTGTTCAACACATCGACCCTCCTTTCTGAACCAATGCGGACTACCCTGAATGTTTTTCTTTCGTTTTGTCTTAATTGGTGTTTGTTAGCCCTAACAGAACTTGCTGTTTTTAGAAAAACAATCATTTTGTTGGTGTGTGTGTTATTCACTTGGTTTTGTATAGTCAAATAGTCAGCCGAAGATTGTGCGCACGTGCCTCTCCTCCCCGAAATAACCATGGACCTTACAACGCCTAGTTTAAATATGCATATCCTCATCTGCATATCATTATTCATCCATGTGATGAATACATGATACATCCTTGATAAGATCCTTATTCATCGTCAGGAATCGTTTAAAGCCCTTTGAACAGTTTGTATTGCACTGAAACTGTCTTTTGGCCCCTGAACCGTTTGGTTCCCATTGAAGTCCATTATATGGAGAAAATCCTGGAGTGTTTTAAATAAAAACCTTAATTTCTTTTTGACTGAAGAAAGAAAGACATGGACATCTTGGATGACACGGGGAAGAGTAAATTATCAGCAAAAGGTTTTTCAAAAGTGAACTACTCCTTTAGTTTTAATTCAACTTCAATGTTTTTATACTTATATTATATCCTCTAATAGCCCATTTCAAAAGTGTGCTTAACACTGTTAATCGGTTAACTGGTTAATTTACCATATATGGTGAAAAACTGTAAGTGGTTTAACATGGTATTAAATGTAATTTTCCTGTACTGTACAGTCAAATGTATATTTAGCTTTTTGCAAGTAAAACCTATGAATTATTACCATATCATTTATGGTGAAAGAAAGCCTCCCTGCCTGACACGTCACGTATGATTATGCACTTTGTATAAAGTATCGTGTGTGTAACCCTGATGGTGTGTGTGACCCTGTGCATGTTTTTATCAGATGAAAATAAAAAAGGTAAAAAAGGCAGACATCTTACTTTTTAGCGAGAGCTTTTCTCTCCCCAGGAGTGTAATCCAGAGATCCTATCGCTCCTTCCCCTTTGGTCGGCATGAATCCAATGATCGCTATTAAAGCTGTCCGAACTGACACACGGAGAGAAACATACAGGTTTAATGTTTGTGGGTTTGGATCGTTACATTATTACAAATAAACAGAATGAGAAACAGATTTTCACAAACAAATGTAAAGAGTTTAACAAACATTTATAAAACTCACAAATAAATAAAATGAGATTTGCAAATATATATACATTTTTTTACAAATGTGTTTTATGTCACAAACACAATTATATTATATTATATATATATATCGAAATGGCTATTCAGTTTTTTAGAGGTGGTATAAATGCAATTCATGAAGACACTCACTACTCCATGACGGCTGCCACGTCTCTGGATGGTGACCGGAAATACTCAGACAGATCTTCTTCCCCACCTCGAACCTCCCATTGGCCTGAGGATGAGAGGAACGTTTTTATTCAATACAAGAGAAACACAACAGAAGAACGGTTAGGGGAAGAGGAAGTCAGTAGATCATGAGGACACAGAAACAGGCATTGTTAAAGGAGTAGTTCACTTTTTAAAAACTTTTGCTGATAATTTACTCACCCCCATGTCATCCAAGATGTCCATGTCTTTCTTTCTTCAGTCGAAAAGAAATGAAGGATTTTCTCCATATAATGGACTTCAATGGGAACCAAACGATTCAAGTCCAAATGAGAGTTTCAGTGCAAACTGTTCAAAGGGCTTTAAACGACTCCAGACGATGAATAAGGGTCTTATCAAGCGAAACGATCGCTCATTTAATAAATAAATAACAAAGTTTAAGTTTTATAAGCACAAATGCTCACCTTGCTCTGTTAGGGTTAAGGCTAGGGTGTGACGCGCGTTCGTGACTCTCCTGTTGGAACTCTTTTCCCGAGTCAACTCATTCATTTCGTTCGTTGAATGAACCAAATGACACGAAAAAAGATTCGTTCATTTTGATAAACAAGTTCGAACAGGAGAGTCATCGCAGAACAGAGCAAGGCGAACATTTGAGCTTTGTTTGGTTTTTTTAAAATGCGCGATTGTTTCATCTGGTGTCGTTTAAAGCCCTTTGAACAGTTTGCACTGAAACTGTCTTTTGGACCTTGAACCGTTTGGTTCCCATTGAAGTCCATTATATGGAGAAAATCCTGGAATGTTTTCATCAAAAACCTTCATTTCTTTTCGACTGAAGAAAGAAAGACATGGACATCTTGGATGACATGGGGGTGAGAAAATTGTCAGCAAAAGTTTTTTTAAAAGTGAACTAATCCTTTAATTATCCATGTATTAATACCTTCAAGTTCATAGAGTTTTTTTTTTTAGATGGATGCCGAGGCTTTTTTTTATGATATAAAAAGATAACCTGACTTCACTTTTACTCTTCTGCACTGACTCATTCGCTAAAACTAAAAACTAGCCAGACAGACTTAGTGTGTCACGGCCCTAAAAGACCCGAGTCATTAGTGCGAAATTAGTGTGATTTCGTTCTAAAAGCTAAAACATTTCTTTCAAGGCACCTAGAAGACATGATAATTCAAGAACTATTCGTGAAAAGGAGTGTGATCTCGATTCTCAAGCTGTGTGGAGAACTGTCTGTGTAGGATTGGAACAGAGGCATTAGGGTTAAGAAGTAGCCGAGGCTTGTCTTACGGTGAGCAGAATGATGCTGGGGGGCTTCATGGGGTATTCGGGGGGCAGCACGATCCGACCGTGATAAACTCCACCATCGAAATCAGAGTCTGGAGGTCCTCTGACGGAGAAGTGCCACTCAAACAGGTTATCCTGATCAACACATGAGAGTCATATCACACACTGAAGGTCATTGGGTTCAGAAAAAAAACAAAGCTCCACCCATATTTCTTAAAGGGGTCCTATTATGCTTAGTGCATAATGTTGCTGTTTGCTGATGAAAAAGGTTTATAAAGCCACTTCGAAAGGAGTTATTCAATATATCAGTGGCAGTGTGCACTAGAGCAGCACGATTAACCCTTAAATGACCGCGACCTTGATTGCGAACATGAAGATCTGTGTTTGAATCTGCCGCTGAGCCAGAGAGAGCGGTCGTCATGTACAGGTATGAAACAGCCTTTTTAAACACACAATATTGTTATTTCTTCGTTGCAGATATTCACAGTATCCCAGAAGTGCTGAGATAAAAGTTTACAGTTCGAATATAAACACTGATGTCTACAGAAGCGATTAAGATATAGTAGATCATCGTTTGAAAGTAACTTTGCACTTCAAATAAAGATATCAATTACATCATTACAAATGACTGTTAAAGATGTGTTTATTTTCGAATCAATTATTCAAGAGATTCGTTCAAAAACAGTACTGAAACAAGTGAAGTCTTAATGAGCGAGTCATTCATCTAATCATTCATTCAAATCCAAATAATTACATTTCAAAAGACAGCAGAAATCCATATTTTGTCCGAACCTGTCGAATAGCTCACATTATACCATGGTCTGGGTGAATACTCGATTCTGATTGGCTGCAGGGTGTCCGTTAAAAAGTGATAGAGGACACCTAGTAAAGTAGTTCTGGTGAAACTGCCTGTTTACCATTCGAAATTAATAAATAAATGCGCTGCCTACAACGGCTGTGAGTAACCATAGCAACAGGCAGTCACATGCTCTATCATCTAACGTTAGATATTATAGCCTAATACAACAATGAGCGACTTCGTGCTATTTCTTTTAACATTTATGGAGAATATGGCAACTTTGACGACTGGTATGCTGCTGAAGAAAGAAAAAATGTAAATAAAACGGAGAAAATTACACCGCTGCTGCTCTGCTCCATTGAACTCTATTGGTAACGACGTAACTTGCGACCATAGTTGGATAACGACGATGCTTTCGGGAAACGCAAACGTCGGCCGGTTTACGCCTCGCCGTCGTCCATTAAAACCTGACAATGGACACCTCGTCGGGCATTAACCCTTACATATTCCTCATTTCAGTAATTCCTGCTAAATTGAAAATCACGTTTTTTTGTTTTTTTTTGCATGATGTGTGTATGAGTAAAATGTATAGAGATCCTGAAGGAGAACTAAACTAAAACGTCTGATAAAGCGTTCATTGCTTTAGTTTAATCAATTAAAAATACATATTAATTTTACATTAGAATGAAATTATTAAAAACAAAAATATTTGAATGCAGTCAATGTCTCATTGATAGAGACATGTTTCGTTATTTGATGAATCAGCATGACAGCAATGACAAACACTCAATTGTGTAACAATAAGAAATTCAATACATGTGTCAAAATACTTTCAAAAGATAAAATTCATATTCGAGAGTCTTCAAACAACACGAGCAGCGGGTAACCTAAAGCTAATATGCGATGTCATTCGTTTTTATCCAAGCCATAGCAAGTGTTATTAGCTTGGGGAAATACATCTGGTTAAATGAAAGTCCATGTGCAACTCTAAATTGTAAGTAATGTATATCGTTGATTTCATAGCAATGCTTTACAATAAAGTTCATTTGTTCATTATTCATGTATGAACTAACATGAACTAACCATGAGCAACACATTTGTTAATCTTATCGTTTATTTGTTAATCTATTTATTCATTATATGCCACAATCAGTGCATTAACTAATGATAAAAAACACAACTTTTGATTTTAATGCTTTAGTAAATGCTGAAATTAATATTAACTAAGATTAATAAATGCTGTAGAAGTGCAGTTCATTATTAATGTTCACCAATTTAACTAATAAAACCTTATTGTAAAGTGTCACTGATTGATGACAGTTAACACTTTCATAATAATTAAATATGTAATAAGTACATATATATTAAAATTTACAACATCATCAAAACTAAAAATGATTTACACTGTGAACGTAAGAAGAAAAAAAATATATAATGTAAAAAAAAGTATTTTAAAAGAGTATTTTGAACATTAAATGATGTAAACATGATTCCAGTAGACCCCAAAAACATATAGGACCCCTTTAAAGATGTTCTTTGAAAGGCAGATGTAGATGCTGATTGGTCATTAACATTTAATCATTTAGCAGACGCTTTTATCCAAATGAGGAGGTCATTAACAGATATGCTAAAAGCATAACATAACTCTAACAAACTAGCAAAATAGATTATAATTAGACACACAAACTAAGATAATAATTAAAAAATATCAATGTAATTAATAATTGAATTAAAATAATCAAACGAGACATGTCTGACCTCCAGTGGCTGAGCATGATAATGCTGGGTCGGGTCCCGGAGTTCGGCTGCCTCTTTCATCAACCTCTTCACAGCTGATGAACACAACACACACACACACTTCAGTTGAGCTAAGGTCTCACGTCAATATCTGCAACAACATTTCTTAAAATGACATGTGCTTATTAAAATCCCACAGAATTACTGTAACAGACTGCAATATCAGAGAGACTCAATGGTGAACCCTTTGACTTCAGAAACACCAAGCAACCGCACGCGTCCCAGGAGATCCAAGATTTAATAATTAGCTAAACAAAGCATGTAATCAAAAAAAGCATAGTAATTTGGCTATAGTGAAATTACTGCAGAACAAAACGGCTATGTGTGCGTGTGTGTGTGTACAATAAAACAACAAGAATAGTTCAGAAATAGGCAAAAGATTTACATGCTACTGCAGTCTTCAACGGATTTGTGAAATATAAAAAAAACTGTGAAATTATGAAAATGTATATCATAAAAAAGTATAAATGTAAAAAATGTGCTGAAAGGGTAGGCAGCACATCATGTTATTTCACTCAATAGTGATATAAATACATTTCAATGTTTGAATTTAAAGATATTCTCGTATACTTTACCTGTAAACAACTGTTGTACTGTTTCCCCCGTGTAAAAATGAGTAACAGTTATTAATTTTGCAGTCTACTACAGTAGCAACTAGAGTAAACATGCAACTAAACTAAACCCTAAACCTAAAGTTCATGAAGTTAAATCATATTACTCAGTACTTAAATGTACAATTACAAAGGGCAAGCAATAAAATGTGTGATTTGAATATTAGAAATAGTATTCGCTTGACAAAATAATCAGTGCCAAACTAAACACATCTTTTACACTGTATTAATGCTAGCAGGTTGTTTACCAATATGTAGATTACAGCATTCTGGGTGGTGGTACTGCTACTTTAATACCCTAGTACTAATGACATGTAAGTTACCATTACATTGCACTATAACCATATTCATCATTCATGTTGTTACATGCCATGGTAACGTTAGTTTGTAATGTTTGCTCGACGCATTCCAGCTCAGAATCAGATGAAGTATATATTGACACTTCCTTAACGAGCTAATCCAGCTAACGTTAGCTCATGACATGTAACGTTAAGGGCTGAATGTGTGTATAACGCCTTTAATGAGCACATAACTCAAGCCATTAAATTTAATATCGATGATGTATAAAAGATGTGATGACATAACGTTACCTGGACTCTTCAAGTTATATTTGCTCTCCATGACAGAACAAACCTCGCGCTAGGCTGGTATTTTCCGTTCAGGTTATTTGGTGTATGAGTGTCTCTTGGGATTTCGGCCAGGTGTTTATCTAGAGCTGTAATCCTGACGTGGCAGCACTGAAGTTTCTTTCTACTTTCGAGATGAATTTTCTCAGATGTCACAGGACATTAAAAAAAAATGAAAACAGGAAGTAAACTTAGCATTTGAATGGCGGAACTTTATTGATGCGCTTCACACGAACAGCCCTATGTGACGTCAGCCGCCATAGCGAGTTCTCAGATAAATGTATTTTTTTAAAGTTAATTAGCTGTTTATTATCCTTGGAAAATACCATATTCACAAATGTAAATGGTCTAATTCACAACCTTGTTTTAATGCATTTCATTTGGACTTTAAATTATATTACAAAAGAATAGAAAACATGGAAAACATGAAGGCTACAAGAACATTTCATCTCCTGAAGGAACTGCATATTTTTTAATTTTTCCCCTTCTATCATTATAATAATTGATTTGTTATTATCCTCTGGTCTGTACACTGTTGATTTAATTTTGTTGAACAGGTTACAGTATCTTCTCTGTACCTATTTTCCTGTGTATTGTTCAGAATAAAGTAAAAAAAAAGTATTTTTTTAAAGAGTATGTTTGAAGCTATACATCAGCAAATTATAAATTTTGTAAGAGGATGTAATACTTCTGATGCAATATGTGTAAAATGTTTATTGGAGATATTGAATTGTAGACTATTTTATATTATGAATATTATAAAAGGTAAAACATCACCTATCATAATCTTATTGTGAATAAATGTTTAAAATATAAACTGAACTAAAACGTGGAGAATTTGTGAAAAATACAAGTAATTTCTTTACTGATTTACATTTTTGTTGTTGCATGTTTTATCATCGAGTTCCCCCTTACAGCTGTGCGGTTTATTTTCACAACACTGTGATTTAAAAAAAAAAAAAACTCACTTGCGGCACCTTCCTCCCGCTTTCTACAGCTGCTCAAGTGCATTTGTTATTATCGGAGCCGGACAACTTTATTGTGAAGAGCTGTCTACCAAGTGAGTAATACATCAACAGTATCATAGAATTATGTTGAATTGCCATAAAGCAGTTCGTGTTTCTCACTCTTTCTCGCTTTTCACAAGACTTCTATTTACAACTTACCGAGATGGTCCTCACTGCAGAACACGAAATCTAGGGGGAGGAGTTGGATCCAGGGAGGAGTTGGATCCAGATCCAACTCCTCTCACCTTACCTTTGCTAGGATGTTCTGGTTGGTTGCTAGGGTGTTGCTAAGTGGTTGCTAGGGTGTTCTGGGTGGTTGCTAGGGTGTTGCTAGGTGGTTGCTAGGGTATTCTGGGTTGTTGCTAGGGTGTTCTGATCCCCAACCCCACCCCTAATCCTACCCATCTCCGCCCCTTAGATCTGGATCCAACTCTGCCCCCTGGATCTCGTGTACTGCAATGAGGTGCTACTGGACTTACCAGGACGTTAGTGCCCATGTTGCAAGGTTGGTTTTCCGCTTGCCTGGGAACACCGGGGGAGCGGGGAAAGTCACAATTCTCTCCAGAACAGGTTATTGAACCATTCAAATGATTTCTAAACAGTTTTATCAAGTTGAAATAGTTGCCAAGTGCCTCTTTAAAATGTTATGGTAAGACCACAGGCAAATGTTTTGACTTCGTTTTTTATATTCTGGATGTTTAGCTAACTGTTTTCACATCTTTCTTTTGCTGATCTGAACTTACAAATGCACTCCCATAGTTTTAATTTATGTTTGAAGTTTTCATTTATGCTCCCTGAGTTTTCAGTCACCAATCTGGCACATATCTTTCGTGGAGGCGGGGCTACTGAAAATATGTGTCCAAAATATGCTTCAAGTAATAGTTCATGTTAAAACAGACATAGAACCAGTGGCATTCAAAGGTGACGGCTCTGATAAATACTCTGTCTATGATTGGATTGAATTGACAAAATCTCAGCTAAACAAACAGAAGTGTCCAGTATCCAACCAAGCTGATGAAATACTGTCGAGATTAATGGGCAAGGCAAGGGATATTGTTCAAATTGGGTTGAGGAGTCATGTTTCTTTGGATGTGGTTCAAAACCCTGACATAATCTATTATCCATAGCTGCTGCTCAACTTAAGTACTTCAGCGATGCTTCTTCTTGTTTGCCTCTGGCTGATTTTTATTTTTATTCAACATGTTCATTCATTACGTCACATCTGTACACATAAAGAAGAGTCTCGGCTAGTAGGCTACATTGAGTCATTACGTTACATACATTTACATATACATTTATTCAGTCGACGCTTTTATCCAAAGCGATTTACAATTGCTATATATGTCAGAGGTCACACGCCTCTGGAGCAACTAGGGGTTAAGTGTCTTATTCAGGGACACATTGGTGTCTCACAGTGGATTCGAACCCAGGTCTCTCACACCAAAGGCATGTGTCTTATCCACTGCGGCATCACTACTACTTCACTACTAGAGAGAAGAGCAACACCATCCCAGGAGGGATGAATACCATCTCACCAGGTCTGCCCCAAAAAACTTTTTCAATTATCATTTTTATTCATACTAGCAACGATTTAGATTGAAACTTTAATATGCTTACATTTTTCAAGAATAAAATCAACAATCTCCAAAGGCGAGATCTTCGAGCAGCTGAAGAAATTTAACAACATATTCAAGAGATGACGATTTGGTGATTTCTAAATAAAAAACAAGGATAAAACTGTGGGTCACATTAGTGGTTTAACTTTAAAAATATACTAACTTAAATCAACCCATATTTTTTTGGTTATACTACAATCACAAAATAAATGGGCAGCTGTTTCTTCAACAAGAGTACAAAATGAGCTTGTTTTGCCAATATCAAGATATTTAGATGATATCTTGTTGCGATTGTGATAAAGTCGAGGTCAGATGAAAACGTCAACATGGCGAATGATGTAGCTACGGCTCGCATTCATACTTCACGAGATCTGGAAGTAGGCTACTCTTTTAGTGCTCGTTAAGTAGCCTACTTGAGTGAAATTAAGTAGGCTACCTCATTGAGTATGCGGTTTCGAACGCAGCCAATGTCAGCTGCAAGTTCTTTCGTTCCCTAGTATCCTGACCATAGACTGTGGGTGCTTCTCATTTCTTATTTGTGCATCCTCGTTTCCTTCCCTCGCTTCCTTTCCTTGCGTCTCAGCTCCACCCCCTGTAGGACGCGAGAGAAGGAAGCGAGGAAAGGAAAGGAGGACAGAGGAATCGAATAAAAGCTTTTTTATATACATTGGAGTACTTGATCACTCGAGCGTCACTCCACAGTGTCATCAGCAGCGCTAAAAGGATCTGCCCTTATGTTGTTGAAGTTTGGTTATTTAATAAATTCATAATAAATAATAATAAAGATAGGCTATACTGTTGAAATATCTGAGATGTGTGGTTTATATAAACTGCAAAGGTAAAGTATAAATTAAAATGATTGTGACCGATGTGAAGGGGGAGGAGAATTGACACGTGCGTCACGTTTAGTCAACATAACAGTTCCGCGTAGGATGCACCTGTGTATCCTCGCTTATGACTCCTCAGGAAGCCTCCTATCTCCTCGATCCTCGACTCCTCACGGTGCAATTAGAGAATTGAGATGTCCTTCAAGATGGCTGAGCTCGATCGGTTTCCGGGTCATAGGAGGGAGGACGGAGGAGCGAGGAGACGAGGAGGGATATTGAGAAGCACCCTGTAAAAAATAGATCCTGACTCTTCTTTAGCGTCCTCTGTCTTTATAAAAGGGAAAGACACGACAGGACCATGTCAACTTTACCGTCAGTGGCGTCTGATTATAATAATCTTCCGCCATAGAAGTTGCCCTGCATGGTTGAGGTGAAGTCTGTCTCTTCACCACTGGATGGCACACATGCATACTAGTACTACCCTCCCCACCTCCTCCTCCTCCTCCTCCTCCTCACTTCATTGCGCAGTTTGGATCATGTTTATCAAGAGCTCCACTTTTCCCACACGCGCCGATTTGCGGGATTTTACGTGTTTCGTGGGAAATCGGTATAACATTGTACAAGGAAGAGTTCAAGTGAGCGTGTTCTCTGTGTGAGGTAGGTTTGAATGAATATTAGTTTTACTTTGTTTGCTTTGTTTTTGTTTTACTTTGGTTGCTTCGTTTTTGTGTCTGTGCTCAGAGTGTCCACTGCTGTTTTAAACCGTTTTAGGAGTTCACGAGAGCTGTTAGTTAGGAGGATATCTCTATTGAATAACAATCAGGCTGACGTGCTGTGGTTGCTGGGACAATCCTTCACAAGAATGTGCTGGACACACACACACACACACACTCCTGACAGAAAACGTTATTTAAAAAAAAAAATTAAACAAATGATTTTGTGTGTGTGTCAGATTTTTCTCACTTTTGGGTATGGTTAAGTATTAACTATTAATGATCTATTGTTTTTAAATGACGTTAATGATGAAATGCAGCTCATACAGGACAAACTTTGGCATTAACTGTTAATAACCTGTTTATGACAAAGCCTTTTCTTTTCGAGCACAAACTACACACAAAATATGGTTGTACCTTCATGATACAACCATAACATTCCCTTCCCCATTCACCATGGTAACCAACACACCATAAAACCACTGCTAAAAACACACTACTTGCTGTACCAAAATAATATCATAAATGTACTATATTAATATATTTTTACTGCTTGGTGTCTGCCACCAAGTTTATTTATACATTTAATTTATTATGATTTTACATTAGGAATGATGATTACAGTCTTGAAAAGGAAGGTTTATAGTGGAAAAAGTTTCTTTAGATTTTTAAAATGTTCTTCACACACACACGTTTGCCGAACTGTGGTTATCATGTAAGAGTTTTCAGCAAATGTGTCCATATAACATACAAATGTCATAAACACTTTATTGTACATGTCGAATATGGAGCTCTTTTAAAGTAAACTGCTCACCCACACCCTTTTTCAGTTATGAGTTATGAATTTAGTGTCTGAAATGGTTTGGAATACCCTACATTGCATTCATAGAGAGCCTACATCTTTATCGTTATCATTTTTCCCTGAGATTGTTTGATCCTTTGTGTGATGGAGGGGTTTGTGGCTCAGATAAAGGGTGTGGTGATATCATTCACTCTGTCTAGATTGGTTCTGGTATTGGTCTTCTAAAGTACATATCTTATAACCCATTTGATACCCATCAACTTTGTAAAACTCTATAAATTACCCTCATCATCATCATTTTTTGCTTTAAAATAAGTTCAAATAAGTTTGTAGGAGAGACAGAGATCTTCAAATCATTTTGCTTAAGATTCAAAAGGTTTTGAAACGAATTATATTATGTGATTTTCATTTAAAGAGTGAATTAAATGCAAATCAGGGTTTCGCCATAGAAATGAATGTTACTCCATAATATTTACATATTTCAGCATATCATGTTGTTTAGGCCGTCTAAATGCCTTAATGGATGAACATAACACCAACTACAAATATAATATATTTATTAATATATACTAGTTGATTTTCACCCCAAAAAGGCATGGATGGATGGAATTAAAAAAGCAAAATCATATTTTGCATAACTTTAGATTATATGGAACTGAGTTTAACTGACTTTTGAAATATGAGATGAACATGTTCCTGACAGGTTTCGTGAGATTCACCCTTTTTTTAGAGGGGATAAAACTTATAACGTATAAATGTATAATTTAATAGATCTACTCTATGCCTCTGAGCGACACAAACTCCAGACATTTCCTGGCAAGAACATGGGTTCCCCCCCAGTCCTCTGAATAGAGCTGAAAAACGAAACTCCTGCTGTACGTCGCCACAAGGAGAAAGCGTTATGACTAACCATCACAGGGATAAGGTTTCAAACGGGAAATAAAGGTGTCAGAATAGCAGTCCCCACAAGACAAATGAGGGTTTAAACCTCAATTTTAAATATGATAATATGGCGTTCTCTAGACTAGAGTTAAATGGTTTACAGGGCTTTTAGCTGTGGCTCGCAGAGAATGATGTCATGAAGATTAAGTTTGATGAGTGCCTTTTTACGCTCTTCACCCTTCTCTACATCATACTCGTGTTTCTCTCTCACAGGAGCATAACTCATTTACTGGTGCTCAGATGTGTGTCTGATGTCTCTGTCGGTGTTATGAAGAGGAATCTGATTTCAGAAAAAGTCGATTTCTTAAGTTAATTTTTCGTCTCTGTTTTTTGTGTTTATTTCAAATCTGGTATTATTTGAATCTCCAATCTGTTATTTAGCAGTTTATATAGTTCTTCAATGTTAAAGAGAAATTCTTTAATTGTTATGAGAAAGAGGTGAATTAAAGACTTAAAGGGTAACTAAACCCCTGGTCAGAGCCTGACTCCACCCACTGGAAATATTTGAAAATGCTGAAAAAGTGGGCGGACCCAAGCGGAGATAGAGGGGACGAAATTAATGCTAAAACACTCTATCCTGATCGTTTTCAATACTTGCAATTCCAACTCCTGACTCCCTACAGTGGTTTTGACGACACAAGATGGTTTTTATACTGCTCGCGTGGTGAGCTGAAACCTGCGTACGTCACGAAGTGCGGAACATCCAATAGGAAAATTCAACTGCAGTAGGCACCGTTCAACCTGAAGAGGGCAGCAATAAGACGTTTTTTACACCATATATTGTAGAAACAAGGCACTTTATACACAAATGTCAAAAAAGTTACTCGAAATCGAATCAATGACTGGTATTAATAAAGATCCATTCTTACAGATCATTAACTAAAAAAAGTTGGTTTAGTGTTTAGTTACTCTTTAAAGAATCAATGTTCAGAAGTTATTAACTATTATTATGTTTTGAACTATGCCGAATAGATGTGTTTTTCGGCGTGCTTGTTGTCAAACTCAAATTGTTAAAAAATAACATTATTTTATATGAAAAAGATAATAATTGTATTTTATTGAGAAAAGGTTTTAGTTTGTCTTGTTCATTTTTTGGATTAGATGAGATAACATATGGTCATGTTACAATGTTACCCCCACCTATGGGGCATGTTGTCACATTTCACTTCTTCCATTCCTTCGGGGTAAATAAAGTACTGTATTAAACAAAACCACATAATTGTACTAGACGGAATAAATATATACTGAAAACTTAGTGGATTTACACAGACTGAGGAAGTCAAGAAGTGGTTGTGCACCGCTCTCCCTTACTGTTATTTTCTGTATGACCTCTAGAGATGAGTTTTATTCATATTTCATGATTACAAATTTACAAATCAGTACACTGTAAAGTGTGGCTAACTGAGTTTACTTTAAAAAAGCCAGAAAAATAATTGCTTTTTTAGGAAAATTAAGTGAATAAGCCTTACTGCAATTATAGAATTGTTTGGTATACACTCACATAAAGGATTATTAGGAACACCACAGTAATACTGTGTTTGACCCCCTTTCGCCTCCAGAACTGCCTTAATTCTCTGTGGCATTGATTCAACAAGGTGCTGAAAGCATTCTTTAGAAATGTTGGCGACTCATATTGATAGGATAGCATCTTGCAGTTGATGGAGATTTGTGGGATGCACATCCAGGACACGAAGCTCCCGTTCCACCACATCCCAAAGATGCTCTATTGGGTTGAGATCTGGTGACTGTGGGGCCATTTTAGTACAGTCAACTCATTGACATGTTCAAGAAACCAATTTGAAATGATTCCAGCTTTGTGACATGGTGCATTATCCTGCTGGAAGTAGCCATCAGAGGATGGGGACATGGTGGCCATAAAGGGATGGACATGGTCAGAAACAATGCTCAGGTAGGCCGTGGCATTTAAACGATGCCCAATTGGCACTAAGGGGCCTAAAGTGTGCCAAGAAAACATCCAACACACCATTACACCAACATGACTTTTGCGTAAATATACACCCCACTTTCAAGTCAAGTTGTGTGTTATCTATACGCATTTTGAGCTATCCGCGTGTATGCATGTATTTCTACGGTGTTAATTGTCCGAGTGATTCTGCATGTATGTACACACCGTTAAATGTCTGAGCGAAATGAAGCAAAATGTAGATCTACATCTGGGGAGCGATAGTTTTTTTTTGCTAGGATGGTAGAGGAAGACTCATAAATGCTATTAACCCCAGTGACGGTTAGGTTTAGGGACGGGGTTGGGGTAAGTCATATATTCATATATACAGTAATGTAACGTTAAGTCAACGGCGTTCATAAATAGGCTGAAAAGCGATTCGTGTTGATAGCACGCCAAAAATGGAAATAAGAATTGGTGTGTCATACATATGCTATTCCATGAGATCAGTCTGATTACACCACCACCACCAGCCTGCACAGTGGGAACAAGGCATGATGGATCCATGTTCTCATTCTGTTTACGCCAAATTCTGACTCAACCATCTGAAATCGAGACTCATCAGACCAGGCAACATTTTTCAAGTCTTCAACTGTCCAATTTTGGTGAGCTCTTGGTCTCCTGCTGTTGTAGCCCATCCGCCTCAAGGTTGTGTGTGTTGTGTCTTCGCTGAATACCTCGGTTGTAACGAGTGGTTATTTCAGTCAAAGTTGCTCTTCTATCAGGTTGAATCAGTCGGCCCATTCTCCTCTGACCTCTCGCATCAACAAGGCATTTTCACCCACAGGACTGCCGCATACTGGATGTATTTCCCTTTTCACACCATTCTTGTAAACCCTAGAAATGGTTGTGTGTGGAAATCCCAGTAACTGAGCAGATTGTGAAATACTCAGACACTAACAACCATGCCACGCTCAAAATTGCAGTTGCAATTCAGTTTGGAGTTCAGGAGATTGTCTTGACCAGGAACACACCCCTAAATGCATTGAAGCAACTGCCATGTGATTGGTTGATTAGATAATTGCATTAATGAGAAATTGAACAGGTGTTCCTAATAATCCTTTAGGTGAGTGTATAAACAGAGTTTTCCATTCAAACTTCAATCACATTTTCTGATCTCTCACGATGTGGGAACCCCGTTGCCCATGCAGACATGCAATATGCATCCAGTATACTGACTAGTTTATGTGCTCTTGAGTCTGTTGTCATTGTGTGTTACATAGTAAATAGTTTTGTTACTAAAAGTGTTCTTTGTGTTTGGAAAGAACACAAAGACATCGCTGGAGATCGCATGAACAACGTTTATATCATCCAATTGAACCTGGATGCTCTTCAGATGTGCTAGTATGAACATTTAATCAACATCAACACTCAGACTAGAGCCTCATTCTTGCAAAGATGTCAAATGACCAAATTCAGTGGCTAGTTGCATGGGTTGCTTAGACTAGTCTTAAAAGTTGGTCATCTCATTTTTTTTCTTGAAAACTGGTCCTGACTTTTTAAAGTCTAATTTAAATTGAAAAATTAAGACAGATTTCCTTTTATCTAACTTCTAGTTGGTCAAACAAAAAAAAATAAAAACACTTAAATTTACACAAGTCTTAACCCTTGTGCTGTGTTAAAAATGCCTTTTGTGTTCCCGGTTAAAAATGACTGGCCTTTTAAAAATTGCTTGAGAATTTCTTATTATGACATATTATCACCAAATATTGTCAACTTGTTTTCTTTCAATTTGCACAGGTTTTTTTTTTGTTATACATTTTTGGAACTGATTAAATGTATGCCTCATTTATATATGCATATGCATCTCTTTTGAGTGAAAAAAGCATTATTTGTTTTGAAATGCTTTCATTTTGAACAAAATGGCATAGTCAGACATCTAGCACCTGGACCAGACACAATTATTCATCATATTTAATAAATAAGCCAACTTCGCCTGAAGAATGTAACAAGCAGAGGTCAAGCGAGCTCTGAGATGCTCTCCCACTGATCAGTATCAGCTTTATCCCCCAGCCGGCTAGTCCAGATACTGGTGGATCTCAGACACATTCCAGGAGGGGGAAGGAGTCCTCAGGCCAGAGGGAACACTCCTTCATGGCTGTAAAAAAGGACTCTTCTCCATTCATTCATTGAAATCCAGTTACATATGCACCATGCTCAAGACAAAGGATCGTACAACTTTCCCTCTGAAAGCTGAAGGTGTGATTGGCTCACAAGAAGATAAAGGCCATTGTCAGAGTGACCTCCCTCTCTGTTTTCTTCTTCCACTGGTTGCTGTTCGTGTGTCAGTCAGTTTCAAAAATAAAAGCAAAAAGATTGAATTCAATATTTAGTGATAATATAGTGTAGTAGTGAGAGATTTATAACTTTTTATGCATTTTTTTGTCTGGCTGGTCATGTGTCATGTTTGCCCGAGAACAGACCGGTCAAAGTGTGTGTGATGGGTAGTTTTAGGGGTTAGGTTAGTGTGTGTGATGGGTAGTTTTAGGGGTTGGGTTAATGTGTGTGATGGGTAGTTTTAGGGGTTGGGTTAGTGTGTGTGATGGGTAGTTTTAGGGGTTGGGTTATTGTGTGTGTGATGGGTAGTTTTAGGGGTTGGGTTAGTGTGTGTGATGGGTAGTTTTAGGGGTTAGGTTAGTGTGTGTGATGGGTAGTTTTAGGGGTTGGGTTAGTGTGTGTGATGGGTAGTTTTAGGGGTTGGGTTAGTGTGTGTGATGGGTAGTTTTAGGGGTTGGGTTAATGTGTGTGATGGGTAGTTTTAGGGGTTGGGTTAGTGTGTGTGATGGGTAGTTTTAGGGGTTAGGTTAGTGTGTGTGATGGGTAGTTTTAGGGGTTGGGTTAGTGTGTGTGATGGGTAGTTTTAGGGGTTGGGTTAGTGTGTGTGATGGGTAGTTTTAGGGGTTGGGTTAGTGTGTGTGATGGGTAGTTTTAGGGGTTGGGTTAATGTGTGTGATGGGTAGTTTTAGGGGTTGGGTTAGTGTGTGTGATGGGTAGTTTTAGGGGTTGGGTTATTGTGTGTGTGATGGGTAGTTTTAGGGGTTGGGTTAGTGTGTGTGATGGGTAGTTTTAGGGGTTGGGTTAGTGTGTGTGTGATGGGTAGTTTTAGGAGTTGGGTTAGTGTGTGTGATGGGTAGTTTTAGGGGTTGGGTTAGTGTGTGTGTGATGGGTAGTTTTAGGGGTTGGGTTATTGTGTGTGTGATGGGTAGTTTTAGGGGTTGGGTTAGTGTGTGTGATGGGTAGTTTTAGGGGTTGGGTTAGTGTGTGTGATGGGTAGTTTTAGGGGTTGGGTTATTGTGTGTGTGATGAGTAGTTTTAGGGGTTGGGTTAGTGTGTGTGATGGGTAGTTTTAGGGGTTGGGTTAGTGTGTGTGATGGGTAGTTTTAGGGGTTGTGTTAGTGTGTGTGTGATGGGTAGTTTTAGGGGTTGGGTTAGTGTGTGTGATGGGTAGTTTTAGGGGTTGGGTTAGTGTGTGTGATGGGTAGTTTTAGGGGTTGGGTTAGTGTGTGTGATGGGTAGTTTTAGGGGTTGGGTTAGTGTGTGTGATGGGTAGTTTTAGGGGTTGTGTTAGTGTGTGTGATGGGTAGTTTTAGGGGTTGGGTTAGTGTGTGTGATGGGTAGTTTTAGGGGTTGGGTTATTGTGTGTGTGATGGGTAGTTTTAGGGGTTGGGTTAGTGTGTGTGATGGGTAGTTTTAGGGGTTGGGTTAGCGTGTGTGATTGGTAGTTTTAGGGGTTGGGTTAGTGTGTGTGATGGGTAGTTTTAGGGGTTGGGTTAGTGTGTGTGATGGGTAGTTTTAGGGGTTGGGTTAGTGTGTGTGTGATGGGTAGTTTTAGGGGTTGGGTTAGTGTGTGATGGGTAGTTTTAGGGGTTGTGTTAGTGTGTGTGATGGGTAGTTTTAGGGGTTGGGTTAGCGTGTGTGATTGGTAGTTTTAGGGGTTGTGTTAGTGTGTGTGATGGGTAGTTTTAGGGGTTGGGTTAGCGTGTGTGATTGGTAGTTTTAGGGGTTGGGTTATTGTGTGTGTGATGGGTAGTTTTAGGGGTTGGGTTAGTGTGTGTGATGGGTAGTTTTAGGGCTAGGTTAGTATGTGTGATGGGTAGTTTTAGGGGTTAGGTTAGTGTGTGTGATTGGTAGTTTTAGGGGTTGTGTTAGTGTGTGTGTGATGGGTAGTTTTAGGGGTTGGGTTAGTGTGTGTGATGGGTAGTTTTAGGGGTTGGGTTAGTGTGTGATGGGTAGTTTTAGGGGTTGGGTTAGCGTGTGTGATTGGTAGTTTTAGGGGTTGTGTTAGTGTGTGTGATGGGTAGTTTTAGGGGTTGGGTTAGTGTGTGAGATGGGTAGTTTTAGGGGTTAGGTTAGTGTGTGTGTGATGGGTAGTTTTAGGGGTTAGGTTATTGTGTGTGTGATGGGTAGTTTTAGGGGTTGGGTTAGCGTGTGTGATTGGTAGTTTTAGGGGTTGTGTTAGTGTGTGTGTGATGGGTAGTTTTAGGGGTTGGGTTAGTGTGTGTGATGGGTAGTTTTAGGGGTTGGGTTAGTGTGTGATGGGTAGTTTTAGGGGTAGGGTTAGCGTGTGTGATTGGTAGTTTTAGGGGTTGTGTTAGTGTGTGTGATGGGTAGTTTTAGGGGTTGGTTAGCATGTGTGATTGGTAGTTTTAGGGGTTGGGTTATTGTGTGTGTGATGGGTAGTTTTAGGGGTTGGGTTAGTGTGTGTGATGGGTAGTTTTAGGGGTTGTGTTAGTGTGTGTGTGATGGGTAGTTTTAGGGGTTGGGTTAGTGTGTGTGATGGGTAGTTTTAGGGGTTGGGTTAGTGTGTGATGGGTAGTTTTAGGGGTTGGGTTAGCGTGTGTGATTGGTAGTTTTAGGGGTTGTGTTAGTGTGTGTGATGGGTAGTTTTAGGGGTTGGGTTAGCGTGTGTGATTGGTAGTTTTAGGGGTTGGGTTATTGTGTGTGTGATGGGTAGTTTTAGGGGTTGGGTTAGTGTGTGTGATGGGTAGTTTTAGGGGTAGGTTAGTGTGTGTGTGATGGGTAGTTTTAGGGGTTGGGTTAGTGTGTGTGTGATGGGTAGTTTTAGGGGTTGGGTTAGTGTGTGTGTGATGGGTAGTTTTAGGGGTTGGGTTAGTGTGTGATGGGTAGTTTTAGGGGTTGGGTTAGTGTGTGTGATGGGTAGTTTTAGGGGTAGGTTAGTGTGTGTGTGATGGGTAGTTTTAGGGGTTGGGTTAGTGTGTGTGTGATGGGTAGTTTTAGGGGTCGGGTTAGTGTAGGGGGAGAGAATATACAGTTTGTACAGCATAAAAATCATTATGTCTACGGAAAGTCCCCATAAAACATGGAAACCCAATGTGTGTGTGTATGTTTTGATAAAAGTTTAGAAAGGTACACATAATTTTATGGTGTTTTCTTGGCCAATAACAAGATGAATTTATATTTTGGCAGTGAAACAAACGGCTCATTTCACAATGTCCCAGTGTGCTTTTCTGTTGTTTGAGCATTAAGCTTTACAAATACAACTTTTGTCTAATATTCTCCTAAAAAGTTGAGAATGTTTTTCTCTTTTCCTTTGAGGAAAGCATGAAACAGCTGTATCTATGAGCCATGTATCAGGTATGTCTATGAGTAATGTTTTAGGTTGTGAATGTGAACAGGCCATTGTTTGGGGTTTGCTATTGTCTGGGACTGTATATAACATGAGAAGTCCTCCTATATAACATGACAAGTCCTTGTCCCGGGAACCCGTCAAACACACAGATGTGTGTAGGAGCAAGTGTGGCTGTGGTGCTGAGGATCTGTCTACACTTGCTCATGTCAGCTCTCCTTTGAATTATTACCATAGTGCATCTGTGGCTCTTTCAGTGGTCATCAATATACGTCATAAATCTCTCTACTGACTTTGACATTTTTGACTTGAAGCACTGGGGGTTTAGACTGTAGCTTTGTACATTTCAAAGCACTTATTTAATCAGGTTTGTATCCTGTGGAAACAGTTGCTAAGGAATTAGTGTTAACGCTGCATACTGTGTCTTGGGATACCAATGATTAATCAACGGTCGATTAATTGTCGATACTAATTTAATCTGTAAAATCAGTCGATATCAAGAAGTATCGCGATAAATGTTAAATCTTTATTTCTTTCAAGTCTAAAAAGGCACATTTTTGCTCCTAAGTAAAATTTGTAGAAGCCTGACCATTATTTGTTGACTTCCTGACTTCGTCATACTCATATTCTAGAGAGAATATGAGTCTGAATCTGCTCCGTAGGGCTTTGATTATGAGGCGTGTCTTAACCGAACCAGGGGAAAAAAACCCTCTGCACTCAATTGGCAGACTGATCTCATGAAGTAGCGTGTGTCTGACACGCCAATTCGTATTTCCATTTTTGGCGTGCTATCAAGACGCATAATCACTTTTTAGCGTGTTTATGAACGCCGTTAACTTAACGTTATTACTGTAAATATAAATATATGACATACCTCAACCCCGTCCCTAAACCTACCCGTCACTGCGGAATCACTCGGACGTTAATGGCGTAGACATACGCATACACGCGGATAGCTCAAAATGCGTAGAGATAACACGCCACTTGACTCGAAAGTGGCGTGTATGTTTACGCAAAAGTCATGATGTCATGTTGCAATTGGATAGTCGGTAAACCTACAACCAATCAGAGCAACGCAGTAACTCAACAACTTTGCATAGCGCAGTTTTCAACAGAACTTTTTTTACTTACTCCTCCATGTGTGCGACCAAAGGAGAAACCACAACGACCACAAGCTTTTCAGGCGCGCGCACCGAAACAGACCGCAACGAGACAAGCAAATTATACTCTGGGCTTCATATGCGAGTCTAAACGATCAAAATGTAGCCTGCACAAAAATGTAAAAACCACCAGCTTGGAGATTAACACTTAAACCGTTTATGTCTAAAATGAACGTAGTTGTGGAAATAGTTGGGAGAAAATATGGAGCATCAGTAGACTATTAGATCTGCACTCGTTCTTAAAGGGGGAGCAGTCTAATAAACATGTGACGATTGCGACATTACTGAGAATCAAACAACAAAAGGCAGAGAGAAAAATCACTCACAGCTCTTGAATGAATAACTTCAGCTTTAATAAGCATAAATCTATGATAAACTTTACTTTATTATAATTCTTTTTAGACCATACCTGAATAATGTTAGTTGACCTTCCTGAAATTAAAGCACTGTGTAGGCCTGTATAATGTGTATCTTTTGTTTAATTGTCTATCTATTGTTTAATAGACCACAAGTGTGACTATTTTTTTAAGACCACTTAGCATGCTCAGATCATGACCTCAATTTTTTTGTGTGTTCACATACATAATGCCATAAAAGTCACAAAGTTTCGTAACATTGCGATGAAGCCGTAATTTTTAACATTTCAAAACAGTCAGAAATGACCGAAGAGCACCTGAGGGTTAAACTAGCTTAAAACCCAGACATATTTGAGTTCTTCGCTGAAACCAGGCGCTGGATCTCAGTGTTGTTTAGTGATCGCGAGACTGAGACCGGCCAGTGAGGAATCGCGTCTGCTATGTAAGTTAACATTGTTTCGTTCCACTTTTACCGCATTGTTTCGAAATCCATTGCACGTTGTTTAGTTAATTTCTAGGAATTCATTCCTTAATCTGTATTTCAATTGTATTTATTTATTTGCACACGATTCTATCAGTTGAACAATATGTTGAAGTTGTATAACTGTTGTCATTGAGGCGTTACCCGCGTAAATCAAGCGAAAGTGTCGAGAGACTTCATGCACACAGCAAACATGTGCAAGTGAGTCAAACACAACATGATCAAATGACATTTCTCAAGTCTTTGCCAAAACCAGGTGTAAATAATCAGTGTCAGCGTGAATTCAGTCTGTCAAAGCTCATGCTTCACATCCTTCTGAAGATAGATGACTTTTTTATTTGGCTGCAAAATGTCTAGTATGTCCAACGTTATCTGCATACATGTAGTACTCGTGTGGGGCGATTATATTCGATCCCAGATCTATTTGAGGTGATGTTTACATCTGGAAGACGTAATTTTAAGAGTGTTTGTTTCCTGTCAGATGTCAAATAGACGTTTAGAAGACGTCTCGAAGATGCAATGATTTAGAATGCATGTTAAACTGACATCTTCTAAACGTCTATTTGACATCTGACAGGAGACGTCCTATAGACGTCTTGCAGATGAGCAAACACTCTTAAAATTACGTCAATCAAATAGACTTGTGCTATCTGGGATGTTACAAATGATATTAGTTAACACGAATAAACTCTATAGTATTTATCTTAATGTTAATTCAACATTTCCTCTTTTTTTTAATCATTTTTTTTTATTTTTTATAAAATAGAATTTAACAAAGATTAATAAATGTTGTAAAAATAAAATGACTCTCTGTCAGGTCATGTTACTAAATACATTAATAACTAAAGAAAACCAATGAGACCATTTCTGATCTGCTGATATTATGCTGACAACTGAATGTTTCACATTGCCTGCAGGTCACATCCGCTCTTACTCTGGAAAAATATTTCTGCTTTTGTGACGGTGGAACCGTTTCCTGTTTCCCTGCAGGCTTTCTCCAAAGGACATGAGGGTTAGATCCCTCCAGGAGCTGGACATCTATGGTTCCTCTCTCCTCTCATCCCACGGCAGAGGGACTCGTTCCTGTTCCTGATCCCCAGACCTCCCCCTCCCCGAGTCTTTCCCTAATTCATGACCCAGCAGGATGCATCATCATCTGTGCGAGCTCTCTCTGAGCGTCTCCTCATAGCCTCGCACAAGGGCCAAGCGGAGCATGTGGTTCAGCTCATCAACAAAGGGGCCAAGGTAGCCGTTACCAAGGTCAGTGTGATGCGTTAGTAATCTTAGTTCTATAGTACACTGTTAGACCTTACCAGGTTTATTACAGTAAAATACTGGCAACAGGCCAAATTCTGACACTATCATACCATTTTCCATTAAAACAGTTATATACCGTAGAAAACAAAACTAGCCTACAGGAATATACTGTGAATTAACAGCTCTCAAAGTCAACACTCAGAGACTGTGTTCCTAATCACACCCTATACCCTCATTCACTATTCCCTACATTAGTTCACTAATATAGTCCACTAGAATGAAAAGAAGTGAGTGAATTGAGACACTGATGAACACCTGATAAGCAGAATCACTGAAGGACAGAGAAACAAGAACTGAAAAAGAGAAACACAAGATCTACAACTGACTTCCAGCAACACTGAGTGTGAAAACAGTTTACAAACCAGTTTAACATTATTTATTTCATACATGTACAAAAGTTCTTGTTGAGAATTAACAGAGATTTAATTAATAATAAAGTTTTTTGTCACCATAATGGAGATTAGTATTTGCTTTAGTAGGTCTCTTATCCCTGGACTTGTGACATTTATCTTTCTCTGACTGCTGTAACAGTGAGTTTTAAAACACATTTGTTGTAGCAAGAAAAAGTCAAGTGGAAAGTGATCTGGTGTTTTTGGCTTTTGTGATGATGTCATGATCATTCTGGATATGTCTGATTTTCAGTTCTTTCTGGTTTATACTCTTAGAATAAATGGGTACTTAATATGAAACTTACATTAAGTTATGATTATAAAATAAATCTGAGAATCTACAACATGAAATCAATATGTTGGTTAATCATGTCTTCTGAATACTATTGTAATCACATAAAACATTTAAATAATATCCTGCTAAAGTCAGACACACACAGACATCAACAATTATAATATTCATCTCAACAACGGTAACATTCAAAAGTTTCATACAGCAGTGCATGCTGGGTTCCAGGATTGTATAAAACTCCCAGCATGCACTGCTGCATGAATAAAAAAGAAATTGCCACCATTACTGAGATTAATGTGCTAAATTTTGATATCTTGGTGTTTCAACAACGCTGTAACGCTGTTTTTGGTTTATGTATGATATGTTAAAAACAAATAGTCGTAATTAATTGCTGTGGTTTTACGGTGGTGGTAATGTAACATTTTTGGTTGAGATTCAGATTGAAACTCTGAATGAGTGAAAATGAATTATTTAGTAAATGAACAGACCATATGATGATTGCCATATTTTGACAAATCAAATCATTACTAAACTGTATGTCTGCACAAGTGTGACTTGCTTAAACACAGCGTCTAAATAAAATCTCATGTTACAGCGTCAGCAGACCAACTAAAGCAAACACTGATCTCTATGATGGTAACTTCAAGCCAAACATTTTTAATTAAACATCTCAACAACATCTTCTATAGATGTATGACAGAAATAAAGCCATACTGGTTAATAATAAGTGTAATAATGTGTAATGGCTGAAGTCAGTTGTAGTTCTTGTGTTTCTCTATTTTCTGTTCTTGATGTTCCTCTTTCCTTCAGTGATTCTGCTTGTTAACAGCAGGTGTTCATCACTAATGCTCAACAATCACTTACATATTCCCTTAATTATCTCACTGCAACACTGCATCAATGTTAATTTTTACTCTTTGTAGTGTGGATTTTCCTGTGGGGTTGAAAGGGTTAACAGTGTAAGATAAAAAGACACTCCCACAAAATGTATTTTAACAGTAATAAACTGTAAGTTATAAAACAGGTTTATACTGGCAACACTGTTGCCAGTAGTTTACTGTAAAATCTTGTTTTTGGGGTCACCGTTGTGCTGAAAAGTAGAGCCTGAGCTTCAGTCCAGGAGAAGATCTACAAACATTGATGATACGCTGCATGTTGCTTTATTTAAAAGGCTCTGTCTGTGTTAGTTGCAGAATCCGGTGGAAATGTCTTTATTTACAAAAGTTAATTTTTGTTGTTTCTAATTAAATAAGTTCACAATAATACCTTGCTCACATTATTAATGCATTATAAATTTAGTTGATTCTTTTAAGTTGGTTTCTGCAAGTGAAATTAGTTAACTCGAGTTTTAGTCCATTTTTGCAGTAAATAACTGGCAACACTGTTGCCAGTTATTTACTGTAAAAATGCACTAAAGCTAATAAGTTTTATTATTTTTTTAGTTACCTCGAGTTTTAGTGCATTTCTACAGTAAATAACTGGCAACAGTGTTGCCAGTATTTTACTGTAAAAAAACCTGGTAAGGTCTAACAGTGTAGGGTCTAGAAGTCATTATATTATAATTGTACATAGGTTCTATACACTTCTATACAGGTCTTGGTGTTAATGTACATCTGAAGACCTTGGTCCTTCAAAACGCTTGTCCTAGTAGGGTGGAGGGAGCCTATCCCAGCATCGTGAGCCGAAGGAAGGGATGCCCGCCTTGACGAATGCGCACCTGTGAAGTCCCATCCCAGACAGCAAACTGACATTGAATCAACGTGGAAACGACGTCTCTCATGACATCGAATCAACGTTGATTTTGCTCATCGAATTAACGTTGAACCAACGTCAGACGCGGCATTCTTCAAAGCTAAATGAAAATCGAAAATTGGTTTGCTTTCATAACGTTGAAACAACGTTGATTTCAAGTTGATTTTCCGTTAGTTTTGAAAGAATGACGCGTCTGACGTTGGTTCAACGTTAATTCGATGAGCAAAACAATGTCAGATCAACGTTGTTTCGATGTCATATTTCCACGTTGATTCAATGTCAGTTTGCTATCTGGGATTTGTGATATTAGGCATCAAAAGGCTCTCGAGAGGCCTCTTTGTGTCTGTTCCCTCGATTAGGGCTGCACGATATTGAAGAAAAATGCGATACGATGCAAGGAGCAGATACAGTCAGATGATAAAATCTATTTTTATTTTCTCCCCACCAGACATAGCTACTAGAGCCAGACCGATATATCGGCCGATATTAGGCATTTTCCATAATATCGGTATCGGTGGTTATAATGGCCGATAAATGAATATTTAAAAAATAAAATAAAAATGGATGAAACGCACTTCAATCATCTCTCCTTGGCCTGTTATATTGAAAATGTATGTTTTACAACTTGCAGTATGATGTTATCTATTGCTCATCATAGACTAGCTAACCACAAAGCTAGCTAATGCCACTATCATCAGTGGAAGACCGCTAACGTTAACTTTAATGAGCTTGGAAACCACAATGAACTTTTTCTGCCTGAATAAAGTAATGATTACTGTATTTATAACTAGCATATCTCTAGTTACAGTCCCTGCATTGTAAAATGTAAGTTATACTTGCGAGGAGTAAACATTTAGACATAGAGAAAAACTATCAAACGTATCTTGTGCAGAAAAGTTCGCTTTTCTTTTACACGTGACGTGTGTGAAATCCAACAATATTTAATAAAAAAAAAAAAAAAAAATCGGCCGATATATCTGAATATCGTATTTTAAAACCCAAAAATTATTGTATCGGTATCGGCCTTCAAAATCCTTTATCGGTCGGGCTCTAATAGCTACATATGAAACATGTCTATCATATCTAGTGTGAGAGCACATGCACATATCGTTCTGAACATACACGTCAGGAAATCGTTAATCTCAATACAAACACAAAGAGCAAAGAAAGTGCTGCAGTGCCTCGGGCGTCGCGCTCGTAGATGCAGTCTCAGATGAAAGTCTTAATGGCTTTTAATAGTTTATGGAGAGGAAGTTGTGTGAAGAGCTGATGTTAGTCTGACTCTGGTCTTGCCTGATGTGTTGAGGCCAAACAGCGCCCAGGAGACGCTCTTGAGCCTCCACTGAGGTCACGCCGCTCCAGTTCGGCTTGACCGGTGAGAGAAAGGTGCGATTGTTGCGTTTGGGTCCCTTTATGCTCTGATTTAAAGGGGTCATGAACTGGCTTTTTAAATTTTATTATATTGTTGTCTAAGGTCAATTTATGACGTTCGCTTGGTTTTTGCGTTCAAAAACATCAAAATGAATAAGTAATAGACTATTTTGTACCCTAGTTGTGAGCCTTCCTGAAAAACGGTTGGTTTTTATGGGCGTGTCGCACTGAAGACTTGGAAGTAAACGCCCACTGCTGTGAGTGGATAACAGTTTTGCATATTATAATGAGTTTCAACTCACCCGTCGGTGTACGTGGGGGGAAAACGTCCAATGTTGTCAAATGGCAACCGGATTCGCCCATACATGTTCGACCCAGAGTCCGTGTGTTGCACAATTCCTGTCAGGTCCAATATAGACGGCACAGCACCGTTCTTTACTGTTAATCGGTCTGCAAATCCAGTCTTGTTTACAAAACAATCCAGTGAAATGAAGCGAACAGACGACGATGTTTTACCCTCATCAGCTGGAACGTCATTAAAAATAAAGTTTATCCATGCAGTCCTATTGGAATCCACAGGAAGCTTATAAGCTTCGATATGTAGACCGATTAATCGGTCGGTCGGATTTGGCATTTTTTTACATAATCGGCATCGGCCAATATCAACCCAGACAGCAAACTGACATTGAATCAACGTGGAAACGACGTCTCTCATGACATTGAAACAACGTTGATTTTGCTCATCGAATAAACGTTGAACCAACGTCAGACGCGGCATTCTTCAAAGCTAAATGAAAATCGAAAATTGGTTTGCTTTCATAACGTTGAAACAACGCGTTGATTTCAAGTTGATTTTCCGTTAGTTTTGAAAGAATGACGCGTCTGACGTTGGTTCAACGTTAATTCGATGAGCAAAACAATGTTAGATCAACGTTGTTTCGATGTCATATTTCCACGTTGATTCAATGTCAGTTTGCTATCTGGGAAAGTATATCAAGCCGATTATTAGGCAGGCACATCTGTGGGCAGCCTAGTGTTGTCGTGGAGCACGTGTTTGACGCACGCTGCCGCCAGTGTCATTTTCCAGCCGAGTGAGCAGCAGACCTAAATATGAACGTAAATATGTTCAGGCACAACACTGACCGTTAGTTAGTAGCTGGATTAAACATGGTTAAATGCTGGCCAAACAGTGTAAAGTGTGACTGTATTTCACTGTAGACTAAAAGGTCCAACAGCGGACGGACGGACGGTGCGTTGTGGTGCATTTAAAGTTTTTGTAAATGATCATTTTCCCATCTGGTGGTCGTTTTTTGTCGTTCAAGAGCAATTTACTAGTGAAATACGTTATTGTTAGAAGTTAAATTAAATAAAATATTAATAAATCTTAAATCATTTAAAGTTTTTTTTCTCCTTTTTTGTGATAATTAGGTTATGTCCATTTGTCTTTGTCCATCAACAAACAAACAAACAAACAAAACAAACAAACAAAAGAGAAAGTTTGTCTATGTTAAGTAATTATCATTTCTTTTACATTTTATATTTCATAGAGCAAATATCGGCCAAAATAAATCGGCAGCATTGCCCGGATCGGCCTGGATTTCAAAAGATCGGTATCGGTATCGGTGTGAAAAAAACCATATCGGTCGACCTCTAGTTACATGATCTAGTGGCTCAATCAGAAAACATGCCTAAAAAAAAGAGACAATATACTAAACAGTAAGTAGAAACAATGTACAGTATTGGGGATATGCATGTTCATTTATAGTTTGTCTATGAATTTATAAAGAACAGTCGTGTGTGTTTTTCCTATGGCCTGTGCTTTTGCATGTGGCTGACTTCAACATTCTTTTGAGCAATAAAACAGTCTTATCAGATGATTTCTCTTCACTTGCCAAGGCAAGCAGTCAAGCAGAGGCCTGGTCCTCCAACTCTGTGTGCAATTTGGGGGTCGTCCCATACAGCTCTTACACAGTTAGTTTGTTGGGTAAAGTGTTTTAAAGACGAGGCTATTTTTTAAGGAGTAGTTCACTTTAAAAAAAAACAAAAAAAAACTTTTGCTGATAATTTGTGTGTCATCCAAGATGTCCATGTCATTCTTTCTTCAGTTGAAAAGAAATGAAGGTTTTTGATGAAAACATTCCAGGATTTTTCTCCATATAATGGACTTCAATGGGAACCAAACGGTTCAAGGTCCAAATGAGTTTCACTGCAAACTGTTCAAAGGGCTTTAAACGATTCCAGACGATGAATAAGGGTCTCATCAAGCGAAACGATCGCTCATTTAATAAATAAATAACAAAGTTTAAGTTTTATAAGCACAAATGCTTGCTTTGCTCTGTTCTGTGATGAGCGTTCGTGACTCTCGAAATGTACAAATCTTTTTTCGAGTCATGAATCGAAGGGTCCTAGATAAGACCCTTATTCATCGTCTGGAATCGTTTAAAGCTGCACTGAAACTGTCATTTGGACCTTGAACCGTTTGGTTCCCATTGAAGTCCATTATATGGAGAAAAATCCTGGAATGTTTTCATCAAAAACCTTAATTTCTTTTCATCTTGGATGACATGGGGGTGAGTAAATTATCAGCAAAGTTGTTTAAAAGTGAACTACTCCTTTAAATGTAACACATATTTGTTCATCTAATTTCTCTCATCAGTACAGACAATAGACTCACTGGAAAAAGTGGCATGAACCAGTTTAATGGGGTCGGTAACAACATTATCAGTTTATTGCACCAGTACTGGTAATTGAGAGGTAAGCATTAATGTAAATGTAAGGCTAAGTTATTATATTCTGACAGTTGGGGGACAGAGTGTTTTTCTAGACAGGCTCATGAATTCGCCATGAATCGGAAGTTGTTATAGTCTTTCCCTATTGTGTCAGATATTAAAGTTTAACAGCTTCTGGAACAAGAGCAAATGTGGACTGGGCTTGATTTTGTTCGTTGGGAATAGCTGGGTTTCAGTCACGTGATTATGATGACACGCAAAATGCAGATGGAGGGCAAGGAGTGAAGAGCGCAATGGACGAAATGGAGGAAAATCTGTACTGTACTACTTTACACGCTATTACGCTATTACGTGTAAAGTTCGGAAACATTACACATTACAGAAACATAGCCACTTGAATTGCTGTATTAACTCATCTTTGACGAAGTGATCACTGCACACACGGGCATTTTCCCATTCGGCTCCTCCCGACCGCAGACGTAAGTTATGTTTGCAAGCCGTTTTTCTGAAGTTTTTCGGTCATTTTCTAGCATTTCCGCCCTTATGAACAACTATAGGTACATGGTAAAAAACTCCTCGTGGTTTGATCGATTTAAGTAACGATAAACAACGCAAAACACAGGCATTTTGAGTGTGTTATAGTGCTTTCTAAATAGAGCAAATTACTTCCTGCCCTCCATTTGCATTTCGCGCCATGGCAACGCAGTGGCGTGTGACGTCACGTGAAAACAAGCTATCCACAAGTTTCCTACGCCCCATGAGGCCTTGCGTCAAAAGTGGGCGCGACTTCCGGTTGGAAGTAAACAAAGCGCGACTTGACATGCTTGACACTCGTTCATTCAACAGTTGACGGTCATTCAAGTTATAGCGATCCAAACTAGCTAACGATGTGGGAACACAACCTCAACGAAATTAAAAAGGGTGAAATAACAGTGCCTTTACCCTCCGCAGTAGTTGGTTGGGAGTATTATAATAACATTATTAATAATCAATACACATCAAGGCATGGTGACAGACAGTTGTGCGAGCTGACAAACAATTAAAATAAAAAATACACACTTAGTCATTGTGCTTTGGAGTTTATTCAAAATTATAAATGAATGTGCTGCTTGAATACATTAACTGGCACATTTGGTATTCTGTCAACACAGGCTTTGATCCTGAGTTTAGCTGTAACATCAGTAGCGAACAGCCAATCACATGCTGATAGAGTTTATAGAACATTAAGAATTGAAACAAATGTACACAGGAAGATTCGTCGTCTTTTGGGAGGTGATGGAAACTACAGTCGTTGGCAGGATCAGAGACGGGCTCTGGCAGGATCACTCGTTTTCAGCTTATGTTCAAAACAATCACGTTTAAGCCACTGAACTAGTTTAGTCCGGTTATATATACAACCGCGAACAGCACATGTTGTCCCTGAGCTCCGTAACGACATCTCTCATAAAGATTTGCGTCTTTAAATAGTAAAATAATTCTCCGAAAAACAGCTAGCCTCTTCGCTAACTAACACACAAAATACCATTGGAATGCTGCTTCCGCCGCCTCACCGGAAGTTTCACCCACTTTATTTTTTACAGGAGCGCCCCTCGGAAACTTGTGGATTGATTGTTCTGGTTGGATGGGTGTGGTCTGCTATTGGTGGATCTCATGTGAGTGACAGGTTGCCCCGCCCTCATCAGAGAAGAGATGAGCCGAAAGAGTGAGGGGAAGATATTTTAAAGATTATATATAACTGATATATCATTTATAATATATTTATTTACAATAGACTTTACTGATGTAAAGTCACCTTATTGAATTCCTGAAACAAAGGTAGGGTCTGTTTCCTTCAATCAGAGAGCATTTGAACAGAACAGACTTCACACAGGAGGGAAACTGAGAGCCTGCTCTACAATTCACAGGGGTCTGGGCTTTAATGAAAGGAACACAATAGTTATTTCTGACATTGTGATAATGCAACACATAATGTTGCCGTATTGTTATCTGTGTGACTGCAGGTTAAACTGTGGACAGAAATATCATGCTCTTATACACATGAGCGCTCACTGTTTCTCATACATGGCCTTATTGTCCCCCACTCTTATATATCAACTAAACGTCACATGCATTTGCAGTTTTGTTTTTCTGTCTGTAACTGGAAAATGGGGAGCTTGTGAAACCTTGAGATTGAGAAAACTCTCTTTATAATGTGTGTATTGTCAGGTGGGTGGATAACCTCCTCAGTTTGTTCCCCGTCCTGACCACACACACCTCTGCTCTATCCCCAAATCATTACATAAGGACTCAAACTAGAGCTGCACAATGCTGTATATCCAATCAAAGCTCGTTTTAAGCAGTCAAGTCCATAAGCGGTTTTATTACACGGCTCTGTGGAATACTTGATTCTGATTGGTCAATCGCGGCATCCAGCGGTGTGTTATTCCTAGATAACAATTAGAGCCCGACCGATAAAGGATTCTGAAGGCCGATATTACCGATACAAATGTTTGTTGGTTTTAAAATCCGATATATCGGCCGATATTTTTTATTTAATTTTTTCCAGGAACGCACAACAAAACATTAACAGATTTCCCTAACATTAGTTATTTGTAGTTATGTATGGGTTTTAATTAAAATAATATGATAATGCATTTTAAAAAGAATCTTGTTTCTTTTATTGCCGCAACAGAACAGAGGAGGAACCAAAGCTCATTAATTAATTAACAAAGCTCATTAAATTCCATTGATGATAGCGGCATTAGCTAGCTTTGTGGTTAGCTAGAATGTGTTGCGCGTTATAAACGAGTGTTGCCAACAGGCCAGGGATGGTATAGAGTGCCCTCTGGTGGACAAACACATGGTTGAAGCGTGTTTCATCCATTTTTATTTTATTTTTGAATGTAAAATGCCTAATATCAGCCGATAACATCGGCCTGCCGATATGTCGGTCTGGCTCTAATAACAATCGCTGAAAACAGAAACACAGAGTCACTGAAGTCAGCGCTTTACACTGGCTAGGAATGTTTTTTCTTCGTGGAAGTTTTGTGTTATTATTGGCAATATTTTGTGTACAGAATTGAATTGTCATCCAGTATTGTGGACTCGCTCTCTTGTTTCATATAAACACAACTGCCGCCATTTTGTGACCAATGTTTTGTACACTGTTGGATTATGAGATACAAATCGGTATGGTTTTAAAACAGTTTAATCTAAAGTCAATATCTCTTATCTCCATAATTATTTTTGTGGTGAAATGCTGTGTAATGTATTCTGCCCTCACAAAGCGTGACTGTGCTCCATTAGACAGATAGTGAACAGATTGAAATAAAGTCCCAAGGCGTAACTTTTCTTGGTGATTATTCTTTACTGTAAAACTGAAATACAAATAATAAAACATGTAAATATATATTACAGGAAAACAAACACAATAATACTGTTGGATAACAGTCACTGATTGCTCTTAGTTCAAACCATTCTCAACCAAGTTCGTTTCAATGTTGTAATCAGTTCAATCACTTGTATCAATAATCATAACTTAATTATAGTGGAATAAACACGTTAATTACTTACAGTCAAATGTTTTCCCAAGGCTGAACTGTTAGAAGATCGCATTTCTAAGCTGTGCTGCCTGCGATGCTTTCCTTTCTCGTTCTGAACATGTCATAACATTTCCGCAATTGTGCTATCAGATCGCTATTTCAAAATAAAAGTCCCGGAGGAAAATTCACGATATAATGAATGCAATAGCAAAATAAAATACACAGAAAAATACCATTTAAATTTTTTAAAGTCAGCACATAATGAGTGTTATGACTGTATACCGTATCTCTTAAATATCCGTCTAGTTTGAACTTGCCGTGCTGCAACTGCTTTTAAAGAGCTAAACTCAGATCAATATTTTGTGTCTATTTATGTACTTTAATGGCGTTTAATAAGCGGGATAATGCCCATCTAGCCGGTTGTTATCTCAGAATAAACCCCTTCAGGCTGATTGAAGACCTGATCCTGATCACCCTGTCGGGGTTTATTCTGAGATAACAACCGGCTGGATGGACATTAGCCTTACTTACACCCAGGTACAAGTATGACACAGAAGACCTGCCGTCTTTATTCACTGCTTGTTGTTTGTTCCTGCCCTCATATTTCCTGGATGATCTGGACACACTTCTCTGTCTCTTCCAGGCACTTCGCTCATCCTGTGAGGTGATTTTAACATTCAAATAGACTAGGGTTGATAAAAAGCTAATAAATAATTAAATCAAATGTAACATTAAAGGGCACCCATTGTGCAAAATTCACGTTTGAACATAAATTTGTGTGTTGGTACACAACCACCCTATGCAGCACGTATGTTATGTATGTTTCATGTGTGTGTATTGTGATGGTGGAAACAAATTTGCTAAAAAGGACAATAAAAGGAATCAATCAATCAGTAATGATATAAATCCACTTTTAAATCCCCATAAATCACATGGACACAGCAACCCCATAGACTTCAACGGAGAAAAGTCAATTAGAAGCACTCACTTCCTGTTGGCCGAGCGACTGCGCAATTTCTCTACTGTGTTATGACGCAATCGTTAGCCTAGTTTTACAAAAACTACTGCTACTGGGCCATAACGTAATATACAATGTAATGGAGCATTTTATACATTGTCGGGTTTCTTTAGAAATAAACAATGGACAAATGGAGTCTTTAAACGGCTCAGATGTAAAGTTATTCGCTGTCAAAGTGACGCCAAAATGAATGGGAGTCAATGGGAATGCTAACAGCAGGTGAAGGCTTGCTAGCCAGAGACTTCAGTTTCCGACCGTCGGATTACCCCCTTGTTATATCATAAGCATTGTCTCAGAACAAGCCGTTCTCAGATTCAGGGCAGTGTGAAGTACTTTTGCACAAGCCCCGCCCACAACTGTTTGACGGATAAAATGAACACAACTACTGAGAGTTTCTCTTCTGATGTTATATTTTCGCGAGATGAGGTTGTCCCGCGAGCTCGTGAGGCTCCGCCCCCTGGGCCGGCAGCAACTCATTTGCATTTAAAGGGAAACACACTAAAACGGTGCGTTTTCCTCTGCCCCGAAAAGTGAAAATTTTATATAAAAATTTCTCCCGTTCTGAGTGAAAATTTAATCTTACTGTAAAAAATGATCTGTGGGGTATTTTGAGCTAAAACTTCACATACACACTCTAGGGATATCAGAGACTTATTTGACATCTTGTGGAAAAGGGGCATAATAGGTGGGTGTGTACATAATTAAACAAAATAGTGACATCAAATCAAAGACTGTGATGATTTGAGAGTTAGTTGGTTCTTGTAAAGAGAGAATCCGAGTGTAAGCACTCCTTTTTTTACATAAAAACCATCAAAATTAAACTCATACTAAAAAAGAAGAGCTAATTTATCTGTTTACATGTCATGTCGTCATTAACCAACATCAGATAACTGTGCATATGTCGTTACATTAATGAAAATCTTGCCTTAAAAAAACTGAGGGGGTGCTTAAGTAAATATTTGACATTTTATGGATTTGGCTGACAGTAAAGTTTGGGAACCCCTGGGCGAGTCCTCTAAAACCGGTCTCTCCTTCATGTGTCTATCACTTCATCATCTCATGCTGTTGTTCACAAGAAACCTTTGGAGCTGCTCACTATCTGCATCTCGTCTTCACTGCGTTTTACATCAGTTTCCATCTTTCTTTTCTTTTTCTTAGCATGTCTGCAAATCTTTATGCATCTGACTTGAATCCCAGGCTGTAATCGATGTCCATTACTGTCCTCACTGTTATACAGCAGCATATTATCAAGAAATGTTGGGATTTATTGTTTATTTCCATATGGGTATTTCTTCACAATGTTCACTAACACCTAGCAATGTCAACTTTAGGGAAAAAAAAAAAAATATATATATATATATATACACACACACACACGCATATATACAGTGGCCAAAATTACTAGAACGGTAAGATTTTAATGTTTTAAAAAGTGTCTTCTGCTCACCAAGGCTTCATTTATTTGATCCAAAATCCAGCAAAAACAGTAATATTGTGAAATATTTTTACAATTTAATTTTACCGTTTTCTCTTTGAATATGTGTTCAAATGTAATTTATTCCTGTGATGGCAAACTGAATTTCCAGCAGTCTTCAGTGTCACATGATCTTTCAGAAATCATTGTAATATGATGATTTGATGATCAAGAAACATGTCTGATTATTATCAATGTTGAAAGCAGTTGTGTACAATTTATTTTCAGGATTCTTCGATGAATAGAAAGTTCAAAAGAACAGCATTTGTCTGAAGTAGAAAGCTTTTGCTGTATAATAAATGTCTATACTGTCACTTTTGATCAATTTAATGGGTCCTTGCTGAATACAATTTATTAATTTCTTTTCAAAAAAACCCAAAAAACTCTTTACTGAACGAACGGTAGTGATAATGTTACAAAAGCTTTAATTTCAGATAAATGCTGTTTTAATAAAAGGGGGCAATATTTAATAATGTGATTTTGAATGAAATATCAAAAGGGCAAACAATGCAGATTTATTTTTTACTGCCGTCTTTGATCATATTTACCAAGGGGGCAAATAATTCTGACATGCACTGTATATACTGTACTTTTTAAGTTTAAATATAACATCTGTCAAAATAATTTTTACAATAATTATTACTTTTGAAATATTGATATTATCAAATGGATTTCTATAATTTGGTCAAACAAGTTTAGAATTACAAAGCACAGAACATAACAGAATTAATCTGATTTAATGCCAATAATTACTGTGCTGAAATTTTCCCACAAAAATGACATCACTTCCTGGCGGATAACTGTCACTTGCCCGTATACGGGCAATCTAAATTTACTTCACTATATTACTATTAAATCCTAATCTAGTCTTGACAAACTATATATCGTTGGAAAGGTCTAAGACTCCTAAATAGATATTTTAGCGCTGTTTCTTTCTTACAAATTATGAATGAACAGTAATATATGAATTTGTGACAAGAGTGTGCCTCAAAAAAATGAACGTCATTGCAGGAGTTTCTGACCTTTGTCACAAAAAGTCGACGCACACACTTTTAATAATTGAAACTTTGGTTTTTAGTGCTAAAAGTTCATAATAAAACATAATTAGTATTTGTCAATAAAAAAAGATAAAATTATATTTTAAACAGTAAGGTAAGAAATCCTCTAAAAGTATAATATATATATATATAAATATAATTTTTTTATTATTATTATATCACATATTTTGGTAGTTATCATAAATTAGGTATCATTTGAAAGCTTACGAACTCAGAATTCATCCTGTGAAAGCGTTTTGAAATTGGACGTTGCGTTACCATAGAAACTGTATTTTTTATTAGGCCCCTCCCCTTTTGGGCATCACCTTTCATAATTTATTATCAAAACCTTTTCTAATCTTGACAAAACACATATTGTCAGAAAGGTATGAGTCTCAAGGTTCCATATTTTGTGACAGAAGTGGTATTTGAATAGAAATTTATTAATTTGTTATGGCAGAATGCATACAATTAAATTCAATGGAATTCAATGGCACCCGGTGGCTATTTTTGGTATAATTATAAACAAAATCTCATGGGAAATTCAAAATTTGTGATATCAACTTTAAATTTGGAACACAGCTGGGCTTTCATTTTATAGTAATTTTATAGCAAAAAATATTTTGTAAAATATTTATTTTATATTAAAAAATATATTAATAAATTATATTTGATTTACTGTAAATTATCATACTTTTTCATTGAAGTGTTTTCACTTCAGTAATAATCTGCTGATTGTTTTCTTGAAAACAAGACCAAACTTAGGTATATATATTTCAACGCATTCTTGAATTACAACCATTTAAGTTTGTATAGTGCATTTTTATCAAAAAAGGGTTGACAGGTAAGGGGTTAAGGAAGTTTTTAAGAGAATTTTTTTTTTATTTGAAATATTTTGATTACATAAAGGAACAAATGACCAAACACCTGGAATATTCTTAATAGATCTTGATCTTCACATCTGCACCTGCATGAGACATGACAAAAATGAACAGCCACTCAAACCAAAGTAGTCAAATGTATATATTTACAAATGTTGGTGAGTTTGGTTCGCACGAGGACTTGAGAATGCACTACATAATAAGAACGGCCTCTCTAATACGTGACGTTTGTTTGCAAAAAAAAAGGCCAGGGCCTTCGTGCCTTGTTTGATACAGCAGCCAGAACACACACACACTGTGTGAAATGAGATTATTATCTGTTACGTAAGTCACTTTCTCTTCGTGACAGTCTCCTGACCGCAGTCCTCTGGGAGATTAATCAGTGCTAAAACGCTAGAAAAGAGGACTGACGATGTCATATGTGACTGCTACTAGATAGACATTTTTATTTACTCTCGCTCATCGTGAGACTGGGATTGTGACACGGTCACTCTTCTGTTTCGGCCCACACTCATTCACTGGCTTGCCCTCCATAGCTGTTAGAGTCTGTCTGTGTGTGTTTGAGTGCCTGATTGTGTGTGTGTGTGTTGTTTTCTTGCAGAATGGCAGAACACCTCTGCATTTGGCTGCCTATAAAGGCCACATTGCTGTTGTGAGGATTCTGCTCGCTGCTGGATGTGACCTGGATATTCAAGATGATGTGAGTATAAAATGTAAAATGTAATATAAAATAAATTTTCTCGTAAAAACAGACCTATCACTGATGACGTGTCACTGATGAGGTTTTCCATTGAACAAAGTCACTGTTGAATCTAATCTTTATATAAAATAAAAAAAAACTTAAACGGGGGGGGATGTTACTTCTTTTTTTCTTTGCATGATTGTGTTTATGGGGTGCAATAAGTGTTTCTTTTTTTCGAGCGGTTGACTTCCTGATTCTATGAAACCACTCCCTCAGAAACAGTCAGTGGGCTCAGATTGGTTAGTTTGGGCCGGTGTGTTGTGATTGGCTAAACTGTACCTCACGTTGTCCGGAAGGTTAACACCCATATAGAGCCTTATTTCGGAAAAATATTGAATGGTAGTCAATTGCGAGAGACAACAAATATTTTGATCTTGTTTGAATTGTGCCCTGAATTACACATATGATGTTTGTCAATTTAAAGTAAAGAAAGTCGCAGTTTGATGTAAAACCGTTGAGGTATAAGACTGTGAAAATACGTAATTACAAAGACTACAAACCCCAAAGGTGCACATTTTCTCTCAATGAATGAAGCTAACTTTACTGAGGCTAACGTCTGTCATTGTTTCTATAGTCTTACGTTATAATCGTAACGTTACGAGTGTTTTGTACCAGACTGCACACACACGAGCAGCACATCTCGTTTCGTTTCCTGGGACATGTAGTTCACAGAGTGATTTTCACATAAAACTAAATGTTACTCTTCTGTTTTGTGACAAACTGCGATGTTTTTGACTTTCAGAATTATCTTTTAAATAGACAAACATCATATGTGTAATTGAGGGCACAGTTCAGACAGAATAAAAAGATAAGTTGTCTCTCGCCATTGACTACCACACATATTTTTTTCCGAAATAAGGTCCCATGAGCCGGAAGCGGAGGGGATCAGAATCAGACCCAGAGAACCTTATCAACACACGGCTCTTACAAAACGTTTCTGAATGGTAATTTGCCTATATATATATATATTTTTTTTTTATTATTATTATTTATTTATTTATTTATTTATTTTACTATATACTGGTTTGTTTTACACAAATAGCATCGAACTGACTGGCTACTATATACTCAAACAGTGTTGGCATTGGTTTACGTTCTTGATCGAATCGAAAAATAACGTCATAAAGCATATATACATGAAAAATATATTTACAACATTAGTACTTATACAAATTCAGGTCCATACAATTAAAAGAATAATTCACCCAGAAATGTACACCAGTTTCCTTGCAAACCACCATGACTTTCTTTAGTGCAGCACAAAAGCAGATGTTTTGAGGAAAAGCATAAAAGCACCATAACTCACGCATTATACTCGGGTCAGAAGAGCGATGAGGAACAGAGCACAGCACGTTTATAGTTTTAGTATTTTTCCTTCGTATTTTGTCAGATGATGTTCCACAACACAAACCTTATCTGTGTTTTGGCAACCGTGCCATTTTTTGTTTTTCTTTCTGCTCCAGAGAAAGAATCCTGATTTTACAGAAGATCCTGAAAAAACGGAGAAATGTTGATCTTAAACCGTGTGCCCTGCACTTCTACTGAATCTATCGCGCTACACCAAACAAAATCATATTTATACAGCATTTCTTTTCAAATAATCCAAAATCTGTTGTCGTGTTTTGACCAGAATCAGAAATCTGTTTTGTCCAAAACAAGATTGCTAAACTGATTGCTGTAACTGCACGGCTTGACGGATGTGTTGTTCTCCCTCAGGGTGACCAGACAGCCGTGCACAGAGCCGCTGTGGTGGGGAACACGGACGTCATCTCCGCGCTCGTTCAGGAAGGATGTGCACTTGATAGACAAGACAAGGTGCATATTTCTCATTCTCATATATGCTACAAATCACTTACTATAGCAGGAGTTGCACCGCTTTGTTTTCATTACTTTCACTGCACATATAATATATAAAGAATAATGTATAGTAATCTGGTCAAATAACTGGAATATTGATTGGAGTGTATATACTTTTATTGAGTGAGAAGGAGACCATGGAGTGACACATGAGATGTGAAACTATGAAAAATATTGAATGGTAGTCAATGGCGAGAGACAACAAATATTTTGATCTCCTTTGAATTGTGCCCTGAATTACACATATGATGTTTGTACATTTAAAATATATATTTTAAAGTAAAGAAAGTCGTTAAACCGTCGAGGTATAAGACTGTGAAAATACGTAATTACAAAGACTACAAACCCCAAAGGTGCACATTTTCTCTCAATGAATGAAGCTAACTTTACTGAGGCTAACGTCGGTCATTGTTTCTACAGTCTTACGTTATAATCGTAACGTTACGAGTGTTTTGTACCAGACTGCACACACACGAGCAGCGCATCTCGCTTGTTGTTTCGCTTCCTGGGAGATGTAGTTCACAGAGCGATTTTCACATAAAACTAAATGTTACTCTTCTGTTTTATGACAAACTGCGACGTTTTTGACTTTCAGAATTATCTTTTAAATAGACAAACATCATATGTGTAATTGAGGGCACAGTTCAGACGGAATAAAAAGATAAGTTGTCTCTCGCCATTGACTACCACACATATTTTTTCCGAAATAAGGTCCCATGAGCCGGAAGCGAAGGGGCGGGACTTCGGCTCTCTATTGCAATATTTCCCCCGATTACAATTTTTGGTAACACTTTACTTGAAGGGGTGTGCATAAGACTGACATGATGCCTTTATAACCATGACATGACGCATGCCATGAATATGAGGGCGGTTTTATGCATTTATGCATTATAACAACTGTCATTAAGTGTCTTTCGCTCAATTATTACATTTTTAATGCAAATATGACATTGTTTAAGATGTCTTTATAAACAAATACATCTAACCTGTCAGTGTCTTTATCATGACAACGTGACATTACTAAGACAACATAAATTGTCATAAATATGTCATAAACATTATATATTATCAAACTTAAGAAACCACTTGGCTTTATGGGTAACATTACATTAAACTGTCATGTGGTTGGTTTAGAGATTGGCTGTCATGAAGTCATTATAACTGTGTCATGAATTGAATTTGTCAACTAATTCAACTAATTGAATTTGTCATTAGGCTTTAATGGCTTCATGACAGCCAATGTCAAAACCAACCACCTGACAGTTTAATGTAATGTTAACCACAAAGCTAAGTGGTTTCTTAAGTTTGATCATTAATCTGCTATGTCATGTTAATGACATATTTATGACAGGTTGTGTTGTCTTAGTAATGTCAAGTTGTCATTAGCAAGACACTTACAAGTTATGATGTATTGGTTGGTCAAGGTGTCATAACAAATACATCTCAAACAATGTCACATTTGCTTTAAAAATGTCATAATTGAGCGAATGACACTTAAAGACAGTTGTCATAAACTATCTGATCTATATATATATATATATATATATATATATTATACATGAATGCATATATAGACACTCATAGGCCACTTTATTAGGTACACGTTGCTAGTGCCGAGTTGAACCCTCTTTTGCGTTCAGAACTGCTTTAATTCTCCGTGGCACAGATTCAGCAAGGTGACATTCCTCAGAGATTTTGCTCCACATTGAATCTCCTCAGAATCAGCTTTTATTGCAAGTACATGTGCAAGGAATTTGTCCTGTTGCAACATGTGCATAAAAATAGTAAGAAAACTGGGAATAAAAATAATATGAATAAAAATAGACATCTTTTTCAAAATGTTACTGTACATTTAACAGTACATTGGGAACTCCTGTTCCTCCACATCTCAAAGCGGCTCCACTGGATGGAGATCTGGTGACTGAAGGCCTATCCCGCTGGAAGAGGCAAGGATATTTAGGTTGGCTGTGGCATTTAAACGTTGCTCAGTTGGTACTAAGGGGCGCAAAGTGTGTCAAGAAAATAATCCAAACACCATTACACCAGCCTGAACCATTGACACAAGTCCAACATTGAGCTGCTTCCAAATGATTGGCTGAGAACAGGGACGTGCACAGACATTTTGAGGGGCAGGGGCTCAAGTGAAAAAACGGGCACTTCTCATAATTTTTTTAAAAATTTATTTTACTTTTTTGAAACAAAAAAAAGTATATATATTAACAACTCTAATATTTTTTTTAAAATATTTAAAAAGTTAATTAATTTTATCTTCCTCAAACTCATGCAATTGTTTAATTTTCAAAAGATGTCTACAAAATAATCAGTTCACACAGAAATGTAGATTTCTTCTAAATTCACCAATTTAGATTTCTAAACTTCAGGGGAAAGACTCTTGATGTAGCTATGTAAGTCATTAACTTTAATAATAAGAATTTTAGGCCATACAAATTCATAAAAACGTCCGGATTTTCCATACAAGGCCAGAAATTACATTTAGCCACGTCATTGATATGCTCATTCATTCATTATCACTATACAATTTTTCGCGACAAAACGTTATCAAGTTCGAGTCAAAATCGGCAATACTCGATATCAATATAGAGTTCGATAAACGTTCGATAATGTTTATGTGGCAAAAGCACAACGAAACTCATTTGAAGCGCGCGCCTCACGGACTGTTTATCCGCTCGGCTCATAGTCCAAACGGCAGCGCGAGCTCACTAGAGGTGACGCGTTTACTCTGATCGGCGCTTCATAACTCCTGATCTGGTATTTAGATACACTATGCATTAAATATAGTTGTTTGACAGGGAAACTGCGCAAATAGTAGTATGTATTTTCTTAAAAAATAGAATAAAAAAGCACCCCAGAAAAAAGGGCTCTTTCTCTCCAGGAATAAAAAGGGCAGGTGCTCAAGCCCCCTTTGATGTCTATGTGTGCACGTGCCTGGCTGAGAAGATATTTGCATTAACAAGCATTTGATGAAGTGTACCTGTGTGTGTGTTTAAAATAGGGAATCACAGTCTGTCAGATCAAATTATGATTATGTCAAAACATAACCAACACCATCTGATCAACTTTTCTCTTCGTTCATCTGGCAGTTATAACTCAGATACAACAGCCAAACAAAATCTAATCTTAACAGTTTAAGAGTCAAGAGCCCAACTAAAGCAAATACTGATCATCATAATGGTGACTTAAAAATAGTTTTTCTATTATTTTCATCAGGTGTCTTTAATCATCACTTAATCAGCTCATGAACTTTAACACAGTTGAACAGTTCAACCTTTAAAAGAAAGGGTACATAAATGTACCTTCTAATGCTGAATGTGCAGTATGTGTGTGTGTCTCCTCAGGATGGGAACACTGCTCTACACGAGGCTGCGTGGCACGGCTTCAGTCAGTCTGTCAAACTGCTGGTGAAGGCTGGAGCCAACGTTCACGCTAAGAACAAGGTAACATCTGCCACCGCACAAACACCCGTAGTGCAGAAATCAACATTTAAAGCTACACTGTGTAACTCTTTTAGTTTATTCTTAGTTAAAAACACTTAGTTCTTTCAAAAATATATGTGCTCATTAATGTTTCTTGAATGAGGGACATACCCGTTAATTCAATCTTCGCCTTTCGCGTTTACATTTGAGTTAACACTCATGGACGAGGTCGAACTGGAAGCCATGTTAATCTTGGACTACATTGGCCACCGTAGGAGTTAAAACGAAATCAGAATTGAGAGGAACAGAAACTAATATTCACTGGATGGTCATATACCTTTTCACCACTAGATGGGGGTAAAAATCACACAGTGTAGCTTTAAAGAGGATCAGGAAAGCTCATCAAAGTTGTCCTGAGACAAAAATGGGTGTTGTTCAAAATTCATGTATAACTTTGAAAGTTTTTGATCCACTTCAAATGTTGCCTTCTGTATATTAATCAAATGGTGGTGCTAGTTTGGGTGTTTTCCGACTGATCTTGTGTTTGGGTGATGTCACTACACTCGTAAATGCATTGCACACGTAATGATGTTGTTTGGAGGCTCGAACGTTTCAGTTTCAGTCTCGTGCAGCTCTGCAACCCCTTCAATCATGACTAGTTATGGTTCACATTACAGCACAGCCTTATTGCAGTAATAAAACACTCAATACATCGGTTAAATTGACACAAATGTGTATGTCGGTGTTTATTTGATTATGATGATTTTATTCATTCATAAAGTCACATACTTCCATCAGAAGATCAAGCCTGTACATTTAAGATGAACATTTAATACTCAATCCAAGGGTGCTTTTTATAGCTCGTCCGGATCCAGTAATGATGCCTTCACCCACACCTAACCTTCGGAGCAGTTTACCGATTCATATTAGGACTGCAACAGTTTTTTTAAATTAACCCTCTGATGGTCTTCCTTTATGAGTCACGTCCTGGGCCTTCCCGGTCAGAAGTGACCGAAGGCCTAAAAATGAAACTTCTTCCATCCCAGTTAAACCAATGCAATTTATTTTTTTTCTATAATATTTATTCTTTTTAATTTAGTATTTTGAGACAATTTGATTGAATTTATTAATATTTATACAATATTTATGGTCTATTTGTTTCAATGGTTAATATATATACAGTATATTTTTCTATATATATGTTTTTTTTTTTTTTAAATATTAATGCAGTATTTTAGTTTAATATAGAGTCTAGGCCTTCAGAAAAAATATATTTTTTGAAGAAAATTAGCACTATCTGGTTACAGTATAGAGAAAAAGCGTAGAATCATGGTGTAACCACTAGATGACATGTGCAGCTCTCTATGGAGAGGCATGTGAATTCCCCAGATGTTTATGAACACTTTTTTTTTTTGGTGGATTTGAATATATAATTGAAACAATCTCAAAAACTATTTCTTATTTAAAAAAAATGTAAAAAACAATAAATAAATAAAATAAAAAATTGTGAATTTTTGTGTTTTTGTCAATTTTCCATTCATTTCCTATGGGTCGGCCATTTTTGACCAAAGACCAAAATCGTGACTAATTTTTTTACGACCACTTAGCATGCTCGGATCATGAACTCATTTTTTTTGTGTGTTCACATACATAATACCAAAAATGTCACCAAGTTTCGTAACATTCAGATGAAGCTGTGATTTTTAAAAATTCAAAACAGATTTTTTGTAGTCTGAATTTATTGGTTTGTATGTGTATAAAAGTGTGTTTGTATGTGTTTGTATGTGTGGGTGGGTGTAAATTTTTTGCACTCTTGATGTTGTAGAGTGTCACCCCTTTACTGCGGTATACTTCTTTTAAGAATCGTGGCCGATTTGTAGATTGTACAAACAAAATTCAGAGAATTTTTTTTTGTTGTTGTTGTAAATTTCCCATTCATTTCCTATGGGTCGGTCATTTCTGACCGAAGACCACGAGTGTGACTCTTTTTTTTATGACCACTTAGCATGCTCGGATCATGACCTCAATTTTTTTTTGTATTCACATACCAAATACCAAAAAAAGTCATCAAGTTTCATAACCTTCCGATGAAGCTGTGATTTTTAATAATTCAAAACAGAAAATTATTCGGTCAGAAGTGACCGAGGACCATCAGGGGGTTAAAAACGTATCTCTTTTCTGTTGCCTATAACTTGTGATGTCCCTTGTTAGCTCATTGGTCAACTCCGGTTGTTTTTAATTGTCCGTTATAAATAAACTGAGATTGAGATTAACGTGCTATCCAGTGGCGTAGCCACGAGGGGGCCTGGGTGGGCCTAGGCCCCCTCATTTACATGTCCGGTCCCCTCAGATTTTCTGATTGCTTAAAAAAAAAAAAAAAAAGTTGTTTTATTAGGATTGATAGATTGACCAATCAAAATGCTGCGCGGGAAAATGCAGCTTATTTTCAAACTTGATTTGTTTATATAACGTGTTGCGCGTAACGTACGCTGTCATCTTCATCTTTGCGTGAGAGTTAATATGCCGTGACAATGGCAGGCACTCAAACTCAAAGTACAATATTACACTTTTTTAAAAAAGCACGGAAAGATCAATGATCAAAGATCAATTGATATACAGTATATATAAATAATGTTGCCCCCTCATTTAAAGACAGGACCCCCCAAAAATAAAATTCTGGCTACGCCCCTGGTGCTATCAGAAATCCATACTTCTCACTTCAGAAGTCGTGATTACGAGCTCGTCGCTTTCAAATGTCGACTTGAGAGGGCGTTCATGTCCAGTTTCTGAACTAGGAAACTAGTATTTCCGATAATTCCTGTCAGTATAATTGTGTGTGTGTTGGATGTCTCTCAGGCAGGGAACACGGCTCTTCACCTGGCGTGTCAGAACGGTCACGCTCAGAGCGCGAAGGTCCTGCTGCTGGGCGGCTCTCGGCCCGACAGCAAGAACAGCGTGAGTGCCGTCAAACTGATTCTCTCCTCTTCATCTGTGTGTTGGTTATTTAACCTGGAAACAACAAGCTATTCCAGTAATATTCAGTGGACATGTCTTCCTCAGGTAGGGGACACGTGTCTGCATGTGTCTGCCCGGTATAACCATGTGACCGTGATCCGAGCGCTCCTGGGTGCCGTCTGCTCGGTTACTGAACGAAACCACGTGAGTAAGGACTGTTTTTGGGACATGAGACAAGCTGTACTACTTCTAAACCTGTTTTAAACCCGTCATTCTGTGTCGCATCAAACAAACTTTAAAAACTTATTATTTGTTAAGCCAAAATATTAACGCCATCAAAGATCAAAATCAACCTTTTAATCCGGGGACCTCTGGTTAATTTGACACGGAATGACCCGTTTGACTGATCTTGTGTAAGCTGTGATTAATGTGATGTCCAGGCAGGGGACTCCGCTTTACACATCGCAGCTGCGCTGAACCACAGGAAGACTGTGCGCATGTTACTGGAGGCCGGGGCCGACAGCCGCGTCAAGAACAATGTGAGCACCTTCAGAAATGTTTCCTGAGCTTAGTGAAACACACCCTACACAAGTGCTTGAACACAAATGCCTCTCGATATGATGCACTGATAGGGTTTCACATAATGTGCTGAAAGTAGGCTTTGCATTCTTTGCTGAATCTTACTGAGCAACTTAGTTAGTAGTCAATCATTGTATCCCTTAAAACTCACCTTTGTGGTGTTTTTAAAGGAGTAGTTGCTGATAATTGACTCACCCCCGTGTCATCCAAGATGTTCATGTCTTTCTTTCTTCAGTCGAAAAGAAATGAAGGTTTTTGATTAAAACATTCCAGAATTTTTCTCCATATAATGGACTTCAATGGGAACCAAACGGTTCGAGGTCCAAAAGAGAGTTTCAGTGCAAACTGTTCAAAGGGCTTTAAACGATTCCAGACGATGAATAAGGGTCTTATCAAGCGAAACGATCGCTCATTTAATAAATAAATGACAAAGTTTAAGTTTTATAAGCTCAAATGCCTTGCTCTGTTCTGTGTGACTCTCCTGTTCGAACTCGTTCATCAAAATGAACGAATCTTTTTTCGAGTCATTTGGTTAACCATATTTTGAATCATTTCGCTTGATAAGACCCTTATTCATCGTCTGGAATCGTTTAAAGCCCTTTGAAGCTGCACTGAAACTCTCATTTGGACCTTGAACCGTTTGGTCCCCATTGAAGTCCATTATATGGAGAAAATCCTGGAATGTTTTCATCAAAAACCTTAATTTCTTTTCGACTGAAGAAAGAAAGACGCGGACATCTTGGATGACACGGGGGTGAGAAAATTATCAGCAAAAGTTTTTTAAAGTGAACTACTCCTTTAATGTGCTTTTAAGACAAACCATGTGTAAACTCATGAGTGGACAGCATTGCTGAGTGTTTTTTGCAGTGAACCAAAGACAGTCTCAAAAACACGGTTTAAATCACTGGTGTTTCTAACGTCAGGTGAACGAGTGGATCTCTGAGCTGAGTGAGTGGAGGCGGGGCTCATTTGCATATTCATAGAACCGCGTTTCAGTCCCTCCAGAAAAACGCGATTATGCGATCGCTGAATTCAATGCAAAATCAGCCAAAGTCCGCATATTTATGCGGGGGCCGCATTTTTTCAAATACGCCGCACTTTCGCCGCATAAATTGCCGATTTCCGTGCAAAATATGTGGGGTTTGCATAATTTCATAATCCTCGCATTTTCGTTGCAAAAAAGTCACATGTATCTTAGCAGAAAGTTGTAAAATGTTGCGTTTGCTTCACACAAGAGCAGCCATTTCCCCCTGTTTCCATGGGAACGTTATGAAGTGACGCAATTACGCGACGCCAGACAGACACGGAGGCGATTGACATCTCACAAATCGAACTCGTATAACGGTCTGTCGCACGTTCTACAGTCACATCGTTCCTTAATAAACAACATAATATAAAAGAAGTAGCGTCAAAAAGAAATTAGCCGCACACATGGGGTGTTTGAGGCGCACATATAACACTGCAGAGAGTTCAATAGGGAGTGCGCAGCTCTTAAAGGGGCCACGCCTTATTTACACTCTTACAGTCTGAAATAAAACAAGATGAGAAATTAAATATTCCCAGAACTTTCTATGATGTAGTATGCTTGCTTATCAAAGGAAGTAATAAGAAATGACTCTTACATTAACAGGATGTTGGGGGAATCACTTTTTTTCTCTTTTTTATCAAACCGCAATTTTTGCAAGTTCCCTCAATTTTTGCAAATTCCTGCAATTTCATCCCATAAAATTGCATAAATATCCCGCATATTCTTTCCATCGCATTTTTAAAGAAAACGGGCCACGTAATCAAGGATTTTTGCCCGCAACAATCACAAATAAACTCCGCGTTTTTCTGGAAGGACTGAATACTATTATGGTAAATGTTATATATAAATCGCAAATTTTTTCACAAATTTTTGGAAATTACCACCACAAAATCAGTCATTTTGATCGCAAAAATCACACAAAAAAAATCGTGAAATCCTGGAGGGACTGGCGTTTGCTAAATAAAGCTAGGGTGTCGAGTTACATTCAAGGTATTTTAAGGCTTGAAGATTTGTTTTTTTCAAGGAAAAAATATTTCAATATGTAATATTGGTGATCAAATATGAGTTTTAAGGGACAGAATGATTGACTTTAAGGAACATGGTTGTCTAGGTTGGCATTCAGCAGAAATGACACGCTTAACTGTGTGACGTTGTGTATGGTTCATTAGCTGTGTGTCTGTTTTGGGTGAAGACAGGAGAGACGGCCCTCGATCAGGCTCGTGAAAATAATAATCCTGAAGTGGCTCTGCTGCTCACCAAAGCCCCGCAGGTACGAAAACACACACACATACTCAAGAGCCTTTGAAAAAATCTTTCATTTTCATTATATGAATATAAAAAACTAAACAAAACAAAAACATTCAAAGTCTATTTTTCAATTATTTATTTATTCTTGATTCATTATCTATTATTAATCAAGTTTTAAGTGGGATGTTTTAGGGCTCAGCTTCATGATTCACTAATCTTACATGAGCCAAAGGATGATTTCACTCCAGATGTAACCTGACGCAGAACAATGCAAATATATTTCAACTTAGAGGTAGGGATGTAACAATATATTGTGTCACAATATATCGCAATACAAAAATTCATCAATATGCATCATGGATAGCAGTGTTGTAGTACTCGAGACTCGGACTCGTCTCGGACTCGGTCTCGAGACCATATTTTAATGGTCTTTCTTGGTCTTGTCATGGACTCGTGTCCATTTGGATTCGGAATTGACTCGTACTCGAACATTTTTTTTTTTAGGACTCGGACTTATTCCCGAGTCCACTCGAGTTCAATTAAAAATATTTTTCATGATTATTAATGTATGTGAATAAAATATTTCTTTAAATTGATTGACACGGCCAGTGATTGGTGATTTTCTAGTGCGCAACTGCGCATGACAAATTGTAATAAAATTACTTTTAACACCACCTACTATGTGGCCTTTTTACCCTAAACTGATCATATTTTTAAACTCTAAGTAAATTCAGTAAAAAAAAAAAAAAAAAAAAAAGGATTTCTCTAAGTAAATAAAAGTAAATTAGGTAATCAACCCTCACTGGTCTCGGACTCGACTCTCTATGGACTCGGTCTTGACTCGGACTCGACTCTCTCTGGTCTCGGTGTCGACTCGGACTCGAGTGAGGTGGTCTCGACTACAACACTGATGGATAGTGACAGTATTGTGTATAATTCACCCAAAATGAAAATTTCTGAGGTAAGCTTTTAAATTCGATTTTTAGAATACTACATTAAACCACTATATATAATGTTGAATATAATGCAATGGGGGGATATTTGTGGGTCCTGATAATGCCAAATGTCTGATGTTATCAGTAAAAAGTGGCCTACATTATTTTAAATATGTCTAGTCAGTGAAAGAGTGCAACAATATTCATCTAAAATAAGAATATAGAATCATAAATATTGTTATTCTGGTCTCTCTATTGTCCTGTGTTGGGTTATAAATAAATATCAGATCAGTGCCAAATATGTACAGATGAACAACACTTTAAAGGGCAAGTTCATCCAAATATGAAAGTTCTGTCATCATTTACTCGCCTAAGGCCAGTGTATTTTCCTCTCTTCTCAATAGTCATCAATGGGAGCGCTGCATTTAGAAACGGCAGTGGCATGATGGTGCGCTGAGTGCTTTGAGTTTTTTTTGAAAAATGTTCAACTTTGGGTAAAACGCAGCCACTTTTTACCTAGCTGTCCAATCACAGTGAAGGAGGGCGGGACAGAAAACACAGTGACCAACCGCAACATGACAAAAGACAACAACAGCACTACAAGCACTACATTCATTTTTATAGCCCTTAATCCTGTAATTGTGGACAAATGTGGGCACAGAGGACTCAGATGTGATCCTAATTTTTATTTATTATAAATGTTATATCACTGTCTTCGATAAAGTTTTGTCTATCCATTTATGGTGTTTTTTTTTTTTTTATTTGGGGGGTATTTTTGAATTTATTTACTTCAAAAAGTACCATATTTTCTGTGTAAATTATGTAAATTATTTTTTTTACATGACATTAAAATATCATTCCTACGGAGGCGTATTGCATTCACTTGAAGAAAAAAAATCAACTCTGTTTTTCTGAATTAACGAGTTAATTTTTCATGAGAAAAAAAATTTGCTCTGTTTTTCTGAATTAATGAGTTAATTTTTCATGAGAAATTTTATTTTGCTCTGTTTTTCTGAATTAACGAGTTAATTTTTCATGAGAAAAATTTTTTTTGCTCTGTTTTTCTCAATTAATTAGTTACGGAGGCGTATTGCATTCACTTGAAGAAAAAAAACCTACTCTGTTTTTCCGAATTAACAAGTTAATTTTTCATGAGAAAAAAAAAATTTGCTCTGTTTTTCTGAATTAATGAGTTAATTTTTCATGAGAAAAAAAAATTTGCTCTGTTTTTCTGAATTAATGAGTTAATTTTTCATGAGAAAAAAAGTTTTTGCTCTGTTTTTCTGAATTAACGAGTTAATTTCTCATGAGAAAAAAAAATGTTGCTCTGTTTTTCTGAATTAACGAGTTAATTTTTCATGAGAAAAAAAGTTTTTCTCTGTTTTTCTGAATTAATGAGTTAATTTTTCATGAGAAAAAAGTTTTTGCTCTGTTTTTCTGAATTAGTGAGTTAGTTTTTCTTGAGAAAAAAAGTTTTTGCTCTGTTTTTCTGAATTAACTCATTAATTCAGAAAAACAGAGCAAAAAAAAAAAATCCATTAAAAATTAACTCATTAATTCAGAAAAACAGAGCAAAAATGTTTTTCTCATGAAAAATTAACTCATTAATTCAGAAAAACAGAGCAAAAAAATTTTTTCTCATGAAAAATTAACTCATTAATTCAGAAAAACAGAGCAAAAAAAATTTCTCATGAAAAACTAACTCGTTAATTCAGAAAAACAGAGCAAAATTTTTTTTTCTCATGAAAAATTAACTCATTCATTCAGAAAAACAGAGCAAAAATTTTTTTCTCATGAAAAATTAACTCGTTAAATCAGAAAAACAGAGTAGATTTTTTTTTCTTCAAGTGAATGCAATACGCCTCCGTACATTCCAATAAGTTCTTAGAGCTAAAACCTAAAGATGAAGTGACTTTGCTGTCACCTGGTGTCTTATTTTTTTTTGTCTCTAAATTACAGTGTTTCCCATTCATTTCTATGGGTGCCCATTTTTGACCCAAATACAAGATTAAGGAGTTTTGTTTTTCTTCAACCACTTAACATTGTAGAATTGAGTCAAAAAAAAATGTGTGTGCGTTCAGGAGGCAAACTTAGGAAAAGTAGCCAAGTCTTGTACCGCTAAGATCAAGGGAATTATTTTTTTTTTATTAAATCAAAACTATTTTGCCCACATTTGTCCAGAATACGGTTTTAGGGTTAAAACGAGAGACAGAACGAGATTACCTTACATAGCAACCAATGTGTGTTGACTAAAAAAAACTGACAAAAATAGCCAGAATTTTGTCCAAAAAGACAAAAATTTCAGTCAAAATCATGACTCTCTTCTCTGGAACACACACACAACCATTAAATGTCATTTTTGACCATGACATTTAATGGTCATTTAATCAGACCCCATTAACTTCAATTTCATGGGGAGCAACAAAAAAAAACAACTCCTTTTGTGTTCCACTTGAAGAAAGTCAGTCACACAGATTTATTTTTATCTATTTTATTTACCAACAATTTACACTCTTCAGCATTACATTTATTTGTGTTAAGAATTACTGTGTATGTGCATGTAGAGCTTCACTCGAGGACGCACTGTGAGGAAGAGGAGGGACAAGATGAAGACCGAGGGTCGAGCACAGTCGGTCCCTCGCGAGGAGATGCTGCCGAGAAAGGTAGAGGAGCGAGACTGCTCTCAGACACCAGCCAAACACAAAGGACGAGTTCAAACATGCTGTCACTGAATGTTACGCAAGCATTGATGAATGACAGAACCTTTAATAACTCAACATTCATACTCCCCCGGTTATCAGACATGTGCATAACATTTCAATCATTAAAGGGATAGTTCACTTTGAAATTAATTTTTGATATGTTTTAGCTTATCTCAAGGGCATCCAAGATGTATGTGTCTTTGTTTCCACAGTATTTTCAAACCGTTGCTGCGTTGAGTTTTGCATCTTCAAGCTCAAACAAGGGCATCCTGTGTGGCAAAAGGGTGGTTGCCATGGTTGCGAGAGAGTGACAGTCGCCTAAGCCAATCCGTTGTTTCGTCCCGGTTCGAAATAATGAGCTGTGTTTAGTGCAGATTAAACGGTCTAGAGTCAGTCGATTTTTATACTCTTTTTTTTCAGAATACTTAGATTTTAATTATGCATTGATATATCTAGAAAGTTTAAACAAATTTGGAATTTTTTTTTTAAATAAAATTCTGACCTACACTACCTTTAACGCTAGTTAGCAAGTATTGTTCGCTTCTTTTTTTAACAATGACTGGAGAAAATCCGATTTTATCTTGTAAGGTCACTCAGTGTCTAGGGCCGCGATTATTATTTCCAAAAGTTATCTTTAACGAACAGATTGGTCGACCCGTAGCCGCCTACAAGCTCACTCAATGCATGGACGATCTGAAAGGATTAACGTACGTTACCTCGGTTGAGTGGTCTGACTTCTACACCTACCTTACAGAGAAACCGATCGTAAAGAGAAACTGAGGCATATACATCTTTAGATGCCTATACCCAGATAGCAAACTGACGTTGAATCAACATGGAAATATGACATAGAAACAACGTTGATCTGACATTGTTTTGCTCATCGAATTAACGTTGAACCAACGTCAGACGCGTCATTCTTTCAAAACTAACGGAAAATCAACTTGAAATCAACGCGTTGTTTCAACGTTATGAAAGCAAACCAATTTTCGATTTCATTTAGCTTTGAAGAATGCCGCGTCTGACGTTGGTTCAACGTTAATTCGATGAGCAAAATCAACGTTGTTTCAATGTCATGAGAGACGTCGTTTCCACGTTGATTCAATGTCAGTTTGCTGTCTGGGTATGGACCTGTACAAGACTTGTGTGTACGATCCGCAGTTCTGCCGAGTCAGCGCCGAGACCACGACAATGTAAAGAGTGACATTACAGTGCGATTTTAATGATGTGAATATTTTCTCGAAAAAAAAATTCCAGATACATCATTTTTCATCAATTCTTGCACCTGACAACACAACAAGATGACATTTAATAATAGTAACAATTATTTAAGCTCCTTATTATGTAGCCGAATCTGTGGTGGTTTGCTCCAGTTTTCACTTTGTTTTGCCTCCAGCTAGCGCCGTGACGTAACTGGGTCTATATTGAAGAAAAGATCTGTTGCTACAATAAATGTGTAGCACTTTCTGTTGTGTTTTACACACTTCTGTTATCTGTGGACTTTACGCTGTGCCTTTAACCCTTATGCTGCATTAGGGACATTTTTGGTCTTTTGTAGTTTAATTTCTTTGACCATTTTGGCCGGTTTTAATGCAAATGGTATGAAATTTGGCAAAATTGTGACTTTTTGGATACATGTAAAAAATGTGATCCCATTTTGCAAAATATGTATAACACACACTGTGTAGATCAAATAGTAACACTCAGCACCATAAAGACCAAAAATGGCCCATTGAAACCCATTAAAACGTTGTTTAAATCTGAGGCTGTCAGTAATACATGAAACATGATTTTTGCACAAACATCCTTTCATTTTGAAGCAAAAGCATTATATTTGCATTATATAGTGTATTCCACCAGATGACGTCACTACATATTTATTCCCTATGGGTGGAAATGCACCTTATTTTAGGCAATAGGCAATGTTTAATAGGTGGCCATTTTTGGTCTCTAACGCGCTAAGTGGGATTTTTTGCAAAGATAATCCAAATCTAAAGTTTTCTCTTTGCATTTAGTTTATTGAAAATAATTGAATTTTTGTGTTTTTTCCTCTTATACAAATCGATGGTTTCGCAAACAAAACTGGTAATTAAAGGGTTAAAATCCTGAAATTGAATACATTTTTGGTAGTTATGATGAGGACTGATGCTGGTTAAAAGATTTAACTTGGTAAAAGTGGGAAATAATAATAATATATAATATTTTAGGCAATGTTTAATATGTGGCCATTTTTGGTCCTTAATGCACTCAACGGTGTTAAAAATCTAATGCAGCACAAGGGTTAAAGACCTTAACTCGTGTGTTTGTTGCAGGACAGTGTCTCTCCAGCCAACGACACTCACGGCAGCGACAGTTCTCTCCGGCACAACGACACCGGGTTCCTCACAGAGGCACGTGCGAACAAAACCAGCGACAAGAAGGTCAAAGACAGGGTATGCACTTTCTCCTTTAGGGAGTAATGGATATGATATGTGAAGGGGAGGGTCTGGGTATGTATTGTATGCATGTAATGATAGGAATTTGCATAAAAAAGACTATTGATGGACTCCTGCTGCCATTGACTTTGTTTTCTCGTGTTAAACTGCTCCCTACATTCTCACACCTCATGGATTGTGTACTGTGTGTGTTTGCAGCTGTCCCCATCAGATGCCCTCATCCGAAGACAAAATAAACACAGCGATCATAAGAAGAAGAGTAAAACCGAGAGATCAAGTCCCTCAGCTCCTCTTCCTCCTCCTCCTCATAACTACAAGGCTTACCAGCTCTATACTCTCTACAGAGGCAAAGATGGCAAGATCATGCAGGCAAGCACCAAACCTGTTTCCCCGACAGATTAAACTCACTTCAGTCTAAAAACTTGTATTACTGAGACTGTACAAGAACCTTTAGAGTGTGTGTGTGTGTGTGTGTGTGCTTGGGTTACACATCTCTGCCTGGACCAGTGCCACACTGTAAATTACAGAGTATTATTTTACAATAAATTACTGTAGTTAGAAATTTACAGTGAACTTGATGCATGCTGGGTCATTTTTATTACTATTGACATCAGTATTTTACTGCTCTCGTTTTACCGTGATTTCACATTATAAAGTTGGTAAGGCTTCCTTTTACAGTACAGTACGTACAGTGTACTTACCTTGAAAGTACTGGCTAAAATAAGGTAAGTACGTGGAACAGGGGTAGGTTCAGGTTAGTACTAGTTATTACCCTGTAATTGTAGTTACTAAAATAAGTACATAGTATTTCCATGGGTAACTGGACTGTAAAAGGAAGCGTTACCATAAAGTTTTCTTTAATCACGCCACGGTAAGACATTATATTGTTTAGTACTGTAATTGTAACTGCAATTATTAACTTGGAATATACTGTAATTTCACACTGAAATGTTTAACAGTGCAAAGAAAATTGAGTAAATGTTTTAAGTAGACCCAGACCGATATATCGGCCGATATTAGGCATTTTCTATAATATCGGTATCGGCAGTTATAATGGCCGATAAATTAATATTTAAAAAATAAAATAAAAATGGACGAAACACACTTCAATCATCTCTCCTTGGCCTGTTATATTGAAAATGTACGTTTTACAATTTGCAGTATGATGTTATCTATTGCTAAATTATGGCTCATCATAGACTAGCTAACCACAAAGCTATAGCTAATGCCACTATCATCAGTGGAAGACCGCTAACGTTAACTTTAATGAGCTTGGAAACCACAGTGAACTTTTTCTGCCTGAATAAAGTAATGATTACTGTATTTATAACTAGCATATCTCTAGTTACAGTCCCTGCATTGTAAAATGTAAGTTATACTTGAGAGGAGTGAACATTTAGACATAGAGAAAAACTATCAAACGTATCTTGTGCAGAAAAGTTAGCTTTTCTTTTACACGTGACGTGTATGAAATCCAACAATATTTAATCAAAAAAAAAAATATCGGCCGATATATCGGAATATCGGATTTTAAAACCCCAAAATATTTGTATCGGTATCGGCCTTCAAAATCCTTTATCGGTCGGGTTGTAGTTTTAAGATTTTACATTGTGGTCTGAGAATGGCATTATTAGGTGTCATTACCACAAAATTCGTTCAGAAATATTCCATTTCATTTTATTTGTTAACGAATTCAAAACTAATGTAACGGCTAGGCAGAACCCGTTTCTGTCTGCAAGCCCCAGGGCTTTTTTTGACACATTTTAATTTTATTTTACAATACATTGTAAAGATTCAGGGCGGATCCGATCATGGGGAATTTGCATATCATAATTAATAATTCATAATTAATAATTATTCATACAGGTTTGGATCCCCACTGAGCAAAGTGATGTCCAAAAGACGTCTTTTAAACGTCTTTGTCACAAAAGTCGGACGTTGAAAAGACGTCCACTGAGGGGCCGGAATGAACGTTTTTATGACGTCTTTTTGTGACGTGTTCTGGACGTCCGGTATAGACGTTAATGGGTCCTTCAGACAAGATTAAAAACTAGTTCAAATGTGGCCATTGTGGACATGTTTTCAACATAACTTATGGCCTCATTTAGACAATTTATACTGTTTCTGGACCAAATAAACACTCTCGGGATGCATTAAATTAAAACTCATGGTTATTTACATTGTTTAGATGTGGTTTAGATGGTGATATTTGTTACATTTTAAGTCACCATTGTGGTGATCAGTGTTTGCTTTAGTTGGGCTCTTGGTCCCAATTCTTCTTACTTTAGCTTTTCTTTGGCTGTTGTAACTGTTTGCATAACACCATTGATTGTGCAGAGAAAGCCAAGAAAATAAAAGATCATCTGTCTTCAGCTGCTTGTTGATGATGACAAAATCAACGCAATGCAAGAATTAAACAACATCTAAACTTCTGTTTTTATATCTGAAATAATTATTCACCTTTTAGAACTGCATTATTTGGACCAGTAACTTTAAAATGACCACTGTGCATAATATGTTTTAAGAAAGTGAATCACATAGTCACACACAAGATATCAAGATTTTGCATATGATTCTCAACGACGGTGACAACCAAAACAAAAAAGCCTGGGAATCGAGGATGTTTTGTACTATGAAAGCTACCCATCATGCATTGCAGCATGAAGCATTTTTTTTATTTATTGTCACCATTTTTGTGAATCATATGCAAAATCTTCATGTCTGTGTGTGACTCTATGGTAGATTTTCTCAAAACATTGAGTAAATTTGAAGAGTTCAGATGCAAAAGCCTCTAAATGCCATTTGAAATTTTCTTCTTTAATGATGATTTTTGTCAAACTTGTATATTTAAGTTCAGTAATTTCACTTAAATGGCAATGATAATTACCTATTAATTGTTATTTAAGTGAAATCACTGAACTTAAATATACAAGTTTGATAAAAATCATCATTAAAGAAGAAAATTTCAAATGGCATTTAGAGGCTTTTGCATCTGAACTCTTCATTTGCTTTTTGTCCAACTTCCATGCTATTAATGCAGTTCGACAACATTGGTGGTTATAAACTCCATATACAAACACAAAAGTCTAAACACAACGTTAAATGCCCACTTTATGTTGATTTCATCATCATCACCATCATCAACAACAACAAGGAGCTGATGAGAGTCAATTTTCTTGGCTTTTTCTGTCACAACAATGGTGTTATTCAAACACACAGTTACAACAGCCAAAGAAAAGCTAGAATACTATTTATTGGGACCAAGAGCCCAACTAAAGCAAACACTGATCACCACAATGGTGACTTAAAATGTAACAAATATCACCATCTAAACCACATCTAAACAATGTAAATAACCATGAGTTTTAATTTAATGCATCCCGAGAGTGTTTATTTGGTCCAGAAACAGTATAAATTGTCTAAATGAGGCCATAAGTTATGTTGAAAACATGTCCACAATGGCCACATTTGAACTAGTTTTTAATCTTGTCTGAAGGACCCATTAACGTCTATACCGGACGTCCAGAACACGTCAAAAAAAGACGTTATAAAAACTTTCATTCCGGCCCCTCAGTGGACGTCTTTTCAACGTCCGACTTTTGTGACAAAGACGGTGAAAAGACGTCTTTTGGACATCATTTTGCTCAGTGGGTCAGATCAGTCTTACATGTTATTAAATCTCCCGATAAGGGATGATGTGTTACTTTACCTGCATGCATGTATGTGTATCTTGCTAATTAACCACAGATTGTTTGCAATTAATTATAGATCACGTTTTATAAACAGGTAAAATTTAATTAGCTCAATCGTCAGAATAATATTTCACTTATGATCGACCCATCGGCTTGTCCCGCAAGCTTGATCATTCCATCTCCATCAAAACCCACAATATCATCCTACTTTATGGACTTTCAGGAGAAACCAATTTGTGGCCACAAGAATTAGTTTTCCTGTTCTATACAAATACTCTTTAAAGGATCTTTAATTTGGAAAGCTCGCAGCTTTGATCTAGGCATTTAAGGGACTGGAGTATGAGCAAAGATACAGTACATCAATCAAATAAATATAATGAATTTAATAAGGCAGAACTACTTATGCATTTACAGGAATACATGTATTTACAAACAATAGCACAAACGACAATAAACGCGGGGCGTGCCAGATGCAATGAAATAATATTCCTTTATGAGGTGGACATTCTCCACACATATCTGAGATATTTGGATTGGATCTGTTCAACTTTTCACGGGTTATGTATGTTCTCATTATCCAATTATATTGGATCTCTTTAATTTTTTCCAATTCATTTTCTGTAACATCCATGTGGAGATCATCAATCCGAGCCAGTCTTTGATGATTTGTCAAGCATCCCAATCATAAAGATTTTACCTTTATCATTGGGATTTTTAATAGAGCCACACCGATATATCGGCAGGCCATTATTATTCATTTTCCAAACTATCGGTATCGGCAGTTTTAATGGCCGATAAATGAATATTTCAAAAATAAAATAAAAATGGTCGAAACACGCTTGAACCATGTCATGAGTGTTGGAGTTGTGTGGTTTGTCCACCAGAGGGCACTCTACACAGTCCCTGTTGGCAACACTCGTTGAGTTGGTCACGATACATACATTGCTTGAATAACAATTAAAAGAACATCCCCATCAGTTCTCTTAACTCAAATAAGCAGGACAAAATTAGTGACTATCATGTCCAGTTTTGCTGCTGTTAAATAAGCCGAGAGTGAAGCGGGATTAGCTAGTAATAGTTACGTTACGTTGTTACAGTGTAGTTGACTGACTGTCCTTTTAACAATGTGACTGAAGTATTTCTTTAATGGCGTGTGATAGTCATAGCAATGAGACGTATCATATCTCCTTGGCCTCCTTAGGGCTCATCTTAGACTAGCTAACCATAAAGTTAGCTTGCCACTATCAGTCTGTTCTGTTGTGACAATAAAAGAAACAAGTTTCTTTTTAAAATGCATCGTCACATTATTTTTGTTAAAACTTATAAATAACTACAAATAACTAATGTTAGGGAAATCTGTTAATGTTTTGTTGCGCGTTTCTGAAATAATAAAAAAAAAAATATCGGCCGATATATCGGATTTAAAACCAAAAAATATTTGTATCGGTATCGGCCTTAAAAATCCTTTATCGGTCGGGCTCTAATTTTTAACTGCCATTTCTTCTAAACTCACTGATATGAATGAGTCTTAGATTGTATAAAAGTTAAAAAGGTTTGTGTCTTTCCCTCAAAATTTCATCATATTCTCTGCATTCGGGTCTGCTATTTCCTGAATGCCTTTCTGCCGCCTATCCAACATTTACTCCAAACAGTGAAAATGGCAGATATCTTCTAATGAAATTTGGAAGTATTTTTGACTCTTGAATACGTGATGTTTCCATTCAAGGCCCCAGTGAATGGCTGCAGGTGTGAGCCGCTCATTAATAAACTGGAGAACCAGCTCACGGCCACTAAAGAGGAAATGCAGTCCGAGATTCACACTGTACAAGAGCTCATGAACAGCAAGATGGGCCAACTGGACCGCAGGAACAAACACCAGGTGCATACAAATGTAACTTCACGGCTCGTAACTTCAATTGCTGATCACCTAATCTGCTGTGTCTGTTGTGTACGTGTTTATGCGGGATTGATAATGGTGTGTTGATTTTCAGATCCGAGCTCTGGATAAGATCACTTTAGAGAGAGTGTCCGCTGAGAGGACTGAATGTTTACATCGCATCGACAAGAGAGCCGTACAGGAACGCTTGGAAGGAGAAAAAAGACAGGTACGTTTTAAACGTTTTATGTTTTACATGCTTTAAAAACAGAGACAATTTCACTTACTGTAGATAAACCAAGACCATGTGCTCATCACTTTGAATGGGGGAAAGTGCAACTCAAAATATGTTGGGGATAGAAGGTCGTCTAAGTTCTGTAAACTCAGGCACACTTCTTCTGTCATATTCTGTTTTACGCTACTATAATAGAGGAGTATGCGGTTTCGGATGCAGCCATCGTGTTACTAGGTGCGTTTCCATTACAGATTTGCGCCAAACTTTTGCGATATTTTCCAAATGTCGATAAAAAACTATTGCGAAATGACGGTGTTTCCATTAACCGATGTTATGCGACTAAAACGTCTTTTAAGTCATAAGTCATTCTAAATATCATGGCAATGGACTTTGGTAGGTTTATAACCTATTTCACAGCCATGCACCGCACTAGACATTATTAGTATTAATGGAAGGAGACGTGGTGTGTTATCCAAGCATTAATAGCAGGGAAAGACACAGAGTTCCTGGTGTTTCTCCCTTATTTCTGCTTCGATGTCTTGATGGCATTTCTTTGAGGTTTAGAGAGGCTATTCCTGTAATTATTGTTTCTTTTTTTTAAATGAATTTAATAAAGAACTCTATCTCGTATTATGTCCAAACGGTCGTTGCAAAACGAAAAATGAACGGTTGTTGTATTTTTAAAATGCAAAGTTGAACACCAACATTTTAGTTTGACCACACCAATGCTGCGCTATATAGCCTACATCTCAACGAAATTTCAGATATTTGTTTGACTTTTTGCCCCCTTTAAAACATTTAAAATATTCACAAATTAATATGGGAAAAAAATGTAGATTTTACTGGTTTTCTAAGGCTAAATTAGAACATGGATATTTCTGATATTTTTCCCGCAGTGCTGTAGCTATAGGTGAGTTATTATAAATGCGTCTGAAAAAATAACGAGCTAAAAACATGGATGCACCTTTAGAGAGAACGGCACCTTTCATACGGATTACATAATCAGAAGGTATTAGTTTACGATTCGAATTTGTTATTTTTAAAGTGGACATTTCAAGCTTTAGTCTATAAAGGCTATTGGTTCAGTTCTCGCGCTCCAGTTCACGAAGATCATAAAGCGCGCCTGATTGTTTTATGTTATTTTACAAAAGCACAACGTTTTCTTGTTATTGTGACATTACACAAATAAAAGTAGTCGTGAATAATGTATTATTATTTTCTGTATAACCAGAAATGCTAGAGTATTTTAAGTTGATTCCACTGTTGATGGGAAAATGAAAGTGTTCACGGCGCGTGTGCACGTCAAACTCCGCACACACTCTTGGATATTGGTCAAAATCGAGTGTTTATTTGTGATAATCTTAGCCCTATTATTATCATTGTCCAACCTGTACTATGAATGAGATGTGACGAATTGCTTTGTTCCTTTTTTGGATAAAAGCGTCTTCTACATATGTAGCCTAATAAATGTTATAATAGGCTAATGATGATAATTATTATTATTATTTGTGGACACGGACCTAAAACACACTCCGTCTTCTAAGTCAGGTGACTGTAAATGCGCAAAATCCGTTTCCATTGCAGTTTTGCGAAAAAATCCTTTTTCGAATTGCCTGAAAAACCTCCTCATGCGAGTTTTCGCGAAATTGCCGTGTTTCCATTGAGCGTATTTTCATTTCGCAATTTCAATTTGCGCAAATTGAAGAGTAATGGAAAAACGCAGCTACTGCAGCGGCCATTAACAGCCTGAGATGTGTGTTTAATGACAGCGTCAAGCAGGAACACAGACTTTGAGAAACATCAATTATGGGCCAATTCATGTCAGATTTTGTTGCTGATTAAAAACGTTATTTAATTATGAGTTTGGCGAGCGTTTTTTGAGATTTCAGGATTCCCGTAGACAGGAATGCCTGAAACAGCGGCGTTGAGTGAACACACTTTCCTTTAACGGGACTTTGATTAGAATGCATTTTGTGTTGGTCTAGATGTAAAAGGAACAATATCTGGCTTATCTGGTTTAGGGTTTAGCGATACATCTTATAATCTGGAGATTTTTCTGCCCTGTAATGATATTTGATGTAAATTTCAGATATCTGTGCAGATTAGTTTGATTGAATGAACTCTTATGGATTCTAGTTTTCATCGTGATGTGTATTCTTGTCATTCGGGCTAATCTTTGGATCATTTATTCCACGTCTCTCTTTGTAAGCAGGCTTCAGTGGTCAACGATATCAAGAACTGGTGCCTTTCTAAGATCCAGAGTTTGGAGACGCGTCTCTCTGGCGATCGCTGCGACTCCAAGTTGCGGCGCTCCTCATCCCTCACTGACACGCTTTCGGATTGGGATCCCCATTCCCACACAGCTGTCCCAGACACATCTGGGGGCGGAGCATGTTACTCTCCGTCAGCAAACCAGCCCGAGCCGAGAGATGGAGCGGCGAACACGTGTCCTGAGGACGGACCTGCCAGTTACTATGTGATCGAGGTGGACGTCTCTCCGGGTAGGACACTTACTCGGGACTGCGTGGATGAATGAACAATCACACACACACACTCAACTGTTTTCTTTCGCTTTTACAGAGGCAGATGAGCAACACAGATTTTCTGGCTCATCTCACGTAGCGAGAGAGCTACATGAAGCATTAATGGTTTTCCTGTGTTTGTCCTCATTCAGTTAAAGGCTTATGTAAGTGTTATATAATACAAATATGATGTGATCTAGGGTTATTATGAGTAAAATATACAACACTGAGATTATTATTTACACTCAACACATATGGAAGGATATAGCAGACAATACTATTTAATGAATCATTGTAATTTTTTTATTATACATATAAATACATCAACATCGGTTGCAAATGAGTTCTTTCGTGTCTCTCGTATCACACTGTAGACGGATGTGCTCGCTCTCGTTTCATTCTGACACGGCTGCTCATTATACTTTATAAAGTAAAAAAAAGACATTTGCAACAGATTTTGATGTATTTATATGTATAATAATTTTTTTTTACAAATATATATGAAGAGTTCAGATGCAAAAGCCTCTAAGTGCCATTTGAAATTTTCTTTTAGAATGATCATTTTTATCAAGCTTATATATTTAAGTTCAGTAATTTCACTTAAATGACAATTAATAGGTAATCTTCATTGCCATTTAAGTGATATCACTGAACTTAAATATATCTTAAACTCTGTCATGCAAACTATTTATAAACATTAATCAATAATCAAGAAAAAAAGAAATGTATGATATTACGCTGTAGCCACATTGCACCCTTCGGTTTGCAAAATGGATGGATGAATCAACTATGGCGCCATCTTCTGGTCAGATGCGGGAATTCATTTACTGCTGAGCGTACATCGGTTGTTCGCTCGTTATTGCAGTGCATTGTGGGATTAACTGATTGCACTCGATAACGTTCAATATGGTTTGACCCCTCAAATAATGCCCTATTTATTTGTTAGTTTGTCTAGGCTCTTTTTCCTTGAGGAAGCTTTGCGTTTAAATGAGCTAATCAAATTTTAACTTGTCTATATTTTGTTCAATTATGTACTCATTTTGTAAGTAGCCATGTAATAAGCAGGCTAATGTGCATCCAACAGATTGTTCTCGCATAATAAACCCCTTTATGGTGATACAAGTCCATCCGTTTCACACAAATCAAAAAACAACCGATTCGAAAAGAAAGCATTGAGCCAGTTCTAAATGGCAGAGTTTTCCGAGGGTTGTTGTTCGGTTCTTTTTGAGTCGGACATAATCAAAGCTGCCTGTAGGTTTTATTCTTTCATTTTGAGTGAACCACTTTCAGTCCAATAACTGATATGGAATGCTAATTGCTCATTTGGTGCTTCTTCCGTTGTGCGCCTTGTGTCATCAGCCCAGAACTAACGTAGAAGAATTGAACATCACTACTTCACACTGGGGCCCTATCGCCCTGCCTTGTGATAACAACTCGCCGGATGTACATTTACTTCACCACAATTCCCAGACAGCAACATAGTGTCGGCCCAGATCCACCATCCACCATCCACCAGTAGCAGATGTGGGCCGACACTAGGGATCAGGGGTGGGGTTAGGGATCAGGGGGCAGAGATGTGTAGGATTAGGGGTGGAGTTAGGGATCCGGAGGCAGAGATGTGTAGGATTAGGGGTGGGGTTAGGGATCAGGGGGCAGAGATGAGTAGGATTAGGGGTGGGGTTAGGGATCAGGAGGCAGAGATGTGTAGGATTAGGGGTGGAGTTAGGGATCCGGAGGCAGAGATGTGTAGGATTAGGGGTGGGGTTAGGGATCAGGGGGCAGAGAGGAGTAGGATTAGGGGTGGGGTTAGGGATCAGGAGGCAGAGATGTGTAGGATTAGGGGTGGGGTTAGGGATCAGGAGGCAGAGATGTGTAGGATTAGGGGTGGGGTTAGGGATCAGGGGCAGAGAGGAGTAGGATTAGGGGTGGGGTTAGGGATCAGGAGGCAGAGATGTGTAGGATTAGGGGTGGGGTTAGGGATCAGGGGGCAGAGAGGAGTAGGATTAGGGTGGGGTTAGGGATCAGGGGCAGAGAGGAGTAGGATTAGGGGTGGAGTTAGGGATCAGGAGGCAGAGATGTGTAGGATTAGGGGTGGGGTTAGGGGTCAGGGGGCAGAGAGGAGTAGGATTAGGGGTGGAGTTAGGGATCAGGAGGCAGAGATGTGTAGGATTAGGGGTGGGGTTAGGGATCAGGGGGCAGAGAGGAGTAGGATTAGGGGTGGGGTTAGGGATCAGGGGGCAGAGAGGAGTAGGATTAGGGGTGGGGGTAGGGATCAGTGGGCGGAGATGGGTAGAATTAGGAGTGGGGTTAGGGAATAGGGGTGGGATTAGGGATCAGGAGGTGGAGATGGGTAGGATTAGGGGTGGGGTTAGGGATCAGGGGTGGAGATGTGTAGGATTAGGGGTGGGGTTAGGGAATAGGGTTGGGTTTAGGGATCAGGGGTGGAGATGGGTAGGATTAGGGGTGGGGTTAGGGAATGGGGTGAGATTTGGGATCAGGAGGCAGAGATGGGTAGGATTAGGGGTGGGGTTAGGGATCAGGAGGCAGAGATGGGTAGGATTAGGGGTGGGGTTAGGGATCCGGGGGGCGGAGATGGGTAGGATTAGGGGTGGGGTTAGGGATCGGGGGTGGAGATGGGTAGGATTAGGGGTGGGGGTAGGGAATAGGGTTGGGTTTAGGGATCAGGGGTGGAGATGGGTAGGATTAGGGGTGGGGGTAGGGATCAGTGGGCGGAGATGGGTAGGATAAGGAGTGGGTTAGGGAATGGGGTGAGATTTGGGATCAGGAGGCGGAGATGGGTAGGATTAGGGGTGGGGTTAGGGATCAGGAGGCAGAGATGGGTAGGATTAGGGGTGGGGTTAGGGATCGGGGGGCGGAGATGGGTAGGATTAGGGGTGGGGTTAGGGATCGGGGTGGAGATGGGTAGGATTAGGGGTGGGGTAGGGATCAGTGGGCGGAGATGGGTAGGATTAGGGGTGGGGTTAGGGAATAGGGTTGGGGTTAGGGATCAGGGGGCGGAGATAGGTGGGATTAGGGGTGGGGTTAGGATCAGGGGGTGGAGATGTGTAGGATTAGGCGTGGGGTTAGGGATACAGAGGTGGAGATTGGTAGGATTAGGGGTGGGGTTAGGGATCAGGGGGCCGGAGATGTGTAGGATTAGGGGTGGGGATAGGGATACAGAGGTGGAGATTGGTAGGATTAGGAGTGGGGTTAGGGATCAGGAGGAGGAGATGGGTGGGATTAGGGGTGGGGTTAGACGGAGATGGGTAGTTTTAGAAATATGTAAGGTGGGAGGAGTTGGATCTGGATCCAACTCCTCCCCCTGGATTTCATGTTCTGCAGTGAGGACCATCTCCTTGCATTGGCACAACAAAACATTGTTTCTGCCGCGACTTTTAGCTTGTTCAACGTAAAGGCCAATCAACGTCTGACTTTTACATTTTATGTGGCCTTAGAAAGTCACATAAACCACATGAAACTCTGTCAGACTGAAACGGATTTCCAGAAATGCGATTTGAATAGGATTTCAAACCATATATGAATGCAGCTTGAAACAGATTTGTAAAAATGTTCGCATTTTGTCATTTTTTGCTGTTCACATTAGCCAATTCTGATTGAATTTCAATTGGTTATGCAGAAAAATCAGATTTTAACTGACAGTCTGAACGTAGCCTATGTATGTTGCTGTCTGGGTTGCAGCTGGTGCTAGTGTCAATGTGCATGTTACATATTACAGGACAAAATCTTCTTTTTTTTTCAGATAAGCAGTTGTCACAAAATCAATCTGCGCCCCAGTCTCCTTGTATAGTCCGGCCTAAACAGCGATCTCGGGCCTGTAGTGACCCTCATCGAATGCAAGATGAGCCTCGGGACTCGAGTCTGGAGCCGGGACGCGTCCCAGATCAGGACTGTGAGCAGAAATGTGCGCTCGAGCACAAGAACCTCAAAAGACGCACCCAACATAAAGCAAAGACCAAACCAAACACACAAGCCTTGGCGAGTTCAGGAGAGCAGCGCGCCACCGAGGCTTCCTTCGCCCAGGAGCGGGAGAACATGCACGCGCTGGAGGTCACACAGTACTTCTTTGAGGCGGTGACCCTGCAGATGGAGCGCTGGTATGAGCGGAAGATCGAGGAAGCAAGATGGCGAGCCAACCAGAGGGCCGAAGTCGACAGAGCCGCCCTGCTGGACAGAATAAGCTACCTTGAGGATGAACTAAGACTGCTGAGAACTAGCAAACAGGAGGAGAGCTAGTGTAGAAGAAGCCACTGGTGTAGCAGACACTGTAACTCACGAGGTTCCCGATGGATTAGTGAGTTTCGATAGAGCAGCTAACACATGTAGATAACACTGAAGTAACAAAGCATCTGAACAGAGTTTGAGCCGAAACATACTCTACGCAAGTGCTTGAATGCAAACGTGTGCTGAAATTTGCCAGAACACAATTCATAAAGAAGGGCAAGTAGCAATGCATTCTCAGTGCTGCCACAAGGAGTGCCATAGAGCGCAACAGTTGGATTATGGAAGTAAAAATCCAATTTTTTAACAATATCTTATTAACCTTTAAAGAAGGACCTACTGCGAGATACAAGGTTGTTAATTGTTATTATAATGTGAACGGATGGCTTCAACAAAAGCATATTTCAACTTATTTTTAAAATACTTGTTTAACAGGTGAAGACATTTCTCATTATGCTGTCCTAAAAATTCCACCAATAAGAGTTTACAGTGCACTACTACCATGATGCACTGCAAATGACTGTAATCCAGTCAGTCTCATGATGCTGTCAATATACTTAAGTCCCAATGAAATCAAAATTTATATATAGATTTTTACAGAATGTTGCAGTTTATTATAAATAGTTGATCCCTGCATATCATTATTATTTAAATACTAATGCCCTCGTCATCTTTAATCAAAAATATTAACCTCCTCGAGACGGCGTATGGGTCTCGTAAATATCCTTCACGATTGACTGCAAACTGGCTCTCAGATATGCCTCCGTATTTAGTAAGCAATGCCCAATTTCCTAAAATCCACGCAATTCCCCAAGGGCGAAAGTCTCGCCCTACTTTTTTCTCATTCCCATTTTCACTCGGATATCAGTCACAATAGGGACGAAATACTATCGTTGGTTTCATATTGACTTTTAGTATTTGTGTGTCTATATATATATGCATATTTTGCAATAAACTTTATATATAGATATTCATCAACAACTTTAAACGAGTAGTTATGTCCCCATTGTTTGTAATTTGATTTGACATTCGCAATGCTTCATGGGATTGTAGTTCCTTTATTCATTAAAGCTATACAGTCTTATCGTTTTGTCCAATTTTCTAATAACTTTTTGCTTCAAATCAAAGTTTGTACTGTTGTGATTCACCTTGTAGCTAATTGGCTTTGGTTCATGGCTTTAGCAAAGACTTTTTTTTTTAATAATGGAAAAAATACTTCCAGAACCAACACCACTGATAAAGTATAGAAAGCCTTATAGCATAAAACTCTCTTCTCGGGTTTGTTGAATGAAAAGCAAGAGCAAAGTTGCCATGCTTTCAAAGCCCTGTTCAAGACTTTGCGCCTGCATTTGTGCACTTGCATAGATTATGTGTCTGGCTTTACAGTCATAATATTTTACCTCTTTCATAAAGCTCTTTGGTTTCTAAGCCACACAGACACTTCTGTTTCAATGTGAATTGAAATTCAAAGGATAAAAACTTTAAATATACGGTATAATGTTTCCTTGATTATATAACAGAAAAGAATTAAGAATTGTGCATGAGCGCAATAACGAATAATACTCAAATTTGGTGAATAGGAAGATTACTAAATTAAATTATGCCGCTATTTTTTTTTTGTTGCCAGATCATATAAAATCAGTGAACAATGGAACAATGATGAAATAAGAGTAACAAAATCACCGTGATAAAAACAAGTATTAGTTTGTGTAATGTCTTTGTACATCGACTTTCTTGCACAAAATGAAAGGTCTTAACCTGTGATGTTTCATTTCCATGTAGTCTGTAGTGAAAGTCTTAAAAACACATGATGAATTAAGTGTTTGCAACCTTATTTTAAGTGTTCGTTCCTTTGCCAATATTGGTAGATAAATAATATAATTTTTAAAAAGTTTTTTTTAATCATTCAAAATTCAGCACACATGGGTAGGGGAGAAACTCTGTCCCTTTCTATGGTAACATGTTTTGTGTTGGCGACGGCTACAAAATTCAAAACCCTGACACTGTACACCAATCAATCACTTGAGTGCCATTTCATGTGGACTTTACAGATTCACAAACGTTGACTGACTCCATCATCACCACCATTGATCAAGACACGTCCCCTCTATGAAGACTGAACCTAACCTGTAGATCGTTGTTGTTAGCACTGTTAAAAAGCATCAGAAACTGCCAGTGGCCAATGCGGTTGATTGTGAACCATGTACTCTAAAAACTAATATGTAATGTACACACTTTTTGATATATGTTATAACTATAATTGTTTACAGCTGCTTCAAAGGGAAAGACGTTTGTCATACAGCTGTATGATCAAAAATGAATGTTTAATAAACTACATCCATGTAAATTTGTAGACAAAAAACATCTGGAATCAGATTGATGGGCCATAAAGGCCAATTTTTGTCTAAATTATACAGTACATGCACTTCTTTCCACTTTCCTTTGAGTGGTTTCCCAGACAGCAAACTGACATTGAATCAACGTGGAAACGACGTCTCTCGTGACATTGAAACAACGTTGATTTTGCTCATCGAATTAACGTTGAACCAACGTCAGACGCGGCATTCTTCAAAGCTAAATGAAAATCGAAAATTGGTTTGCTTTCATAACGTTGAAACAACGCGTTGATTTCAAGTTGATTTTCCGTTAGTTTTGAAAGAATGACGCGTCTGACGTTGTTTCAACGTTAATTCGATGAGCAAAACAATGTCAGATCAACGTTGTTTCGATGTCATGTTTCTACGTTGATTCAATGTCAGTTTGCTATCTGGGTTATATACAAGAAAAACGGCTAACAGTTTGGCTAACAGTTTGCACGTTTCCACCAGTTAGACGACACCTCGCCGCTTCTCCGCAGGGATCGTGTTCATCGCTGCTAATGGAAGGGGTTCCTCTTGTAAACCGCTCCGGGTTATTTGAGGGACATGACGATTAGCAGAGATTTACGGTGTTCCACATTTTTGGTGCGCTCGTCATGATGGGTTAAGTGCAGCTTTGACGGGGTCGTGCCCTGACAGGTATTTCCCAGGAACGGTTTCAGATCTGCGAGGAATGTTTATTGATGCTCAATGTAGTTTTTCTGGGATTATAATCCAGATGTCACGGGTGTGTTTGTTCTGTAATTACGCAGGATTTCAACTACACACTAATTGATTACGACTCACTTGGGCTTTTATTAAGATTTGGCAAATGAAGAGTAGTAATCGTGCATTATAAATATACAAGTAGATATATACAGTTTTCGTCTCATTTTATAGTGTACTTTTTGTTAAAGGGATAGTTCAACCAAAAAAAGAAAATTTAGTCATTTACTCACATTCATATTGTTCCAAATCCAAGATTTCCATTAATTCCACCATTAATAACAGCGACACTTCAAACGTTCATGGACACAATTGCTTTAAATAATGAACAGATTTATATCATGCAAGTACGGTTATTCTGTAGACCATTTTTGACTATGTTCATATGAATAACAGCCTGAATTATATCTGTTCCTCATGTGAAGCGATCACGTCTCTCCAGAAGACTTGGATTGAGCACCTCGATTACCGTCACGTTTAAAAGCGTGAAAGTTTTGGTTCAATGGAAGGACCAAAAGCAAGAGAGATTATTAAAACTACCTTAATTTGTGTTGCGATGATGAACAAAAGTCTCATTGGTGACAATGACAGAGTTTTCCGTTTTTGGCGAACTATCCGTTGTCATTCCCGTGCTTGATCTTCTAGCATCCAGCCAGCGCGAGCGATTTCCTCAAGTCCTCCAGATGATTCTGAGCCTGAGTGATCATCATGCGAACCACATCCTGAGGAGCAAAACCACACAATATTAACTCGGGGATGTTGGAAGTCAAACTTTTGCCAGCAAACTGACATCATTTTCTATGAGCTGGTGATTCCCGGCTACATTTGCGACAGCCGTTGGCGATGGGATAAAGTTGAGTTCACTTCAGAAGGAGCGAACTGATCTCCTGTCAGCTTAAGTTTGGACCAAGGAAGACATTTGTTCAATATAATCGTTAAATCTGGGTCATAAATGCTTGTTTTATTTGGCTTAAATGTTGTTTTGAATTGTCTTAAAAGGATAGTTCACCCAAAAATGAAACTTTGCTGTTAATTTCCTCATTACTAATCATGTGACAGGAAGCTTGTGCTCCAGACTGTCGTGATCGCGGGACTGTTTGCTGAGGCTGTATGAAGGATAAAAATAAAAAATAAAAATCGCACTTTTAACGTTTGTGAAAAGTGTACATTGGATTGCACGTGTAAATTAAAGGATTAGTTCACTTTTGAAAACTTTTGCTGATAATTTGCTCGCCCCCATGTCATCCAAGATGTCCATGTCTTTCTTTCTTCAGTCGAAAAGAAATGAAGGTTTTTGATGAAAACATTCCAGGATTTTCTCCATATAATGGACTTCAATGGGAACCAAACGGTTCAAGGTCCAAAAAAAAGTCATTTTTCCGAGTCATTTGGTTCATTCGGCAAAAGAAACGAACGAATTGATTCGGAAAAAGATTTGTTCATTTTGATTAACGAGTTCGAACAGGAGAGTCACGATGCGCGTGCATCACAGAACAGAGCAAGGCGAGCGTTTGATCTTATCAAACTTAAAAATGGTTATTTTTCACAAAAAAATTAGCGATCGTTTCGCTTGATAAGACCCTTATTCATCGCCTGGTGTCGTTTAAAGCCCTTTGAACAAGTTTGTAGTTTGTACTGAAACTCTCATTTGGACCTTGAACCGTTTGGTTCCCATTGAAGTCCATTATATGGAGAAAATCCTGGAACGTTTTCGACTGAAGAACGAAAGACATGGACATCTTGGATGACATGGGGGTGAGTAAATTATCAGCAGTTTTTAAGTTTTTTGAAAAGTGAACTAATTCTTTAAATTTGCATGTGCAAGAGAAGCTTAGTAAAGGTGTAAATCACCCTTCAAGTGTGAGAAAATAATATTTGCAGAATTTACTGTTCTTCATAAGAGTAAATCATGTCTCGTGAAGCTGCAGCCTCGTGCTGACGCAACATGAAAATGATCTGTATTCTTCTCACTTCCATTTTACACGTTTTTTTCCCCGCCAAAATACGTCTAAAAGCACAGCAGGCCTGTGAACAGCTATTTCCAAGCAAAAACCACAGAGGCAGGAACCACAAAACTGATTGATCGCGTAAAACAAACCTTTGTGTGAAAATATAACTGTTCCCGAAATAACCCGATTTGTACAATTGCGTCTTTCTTTTAGCGGCGTTTCCAGAGTTTCGCAACGCAAGCACGAAGAAAAGGGCGAGTCCACCTTCATAATGTAGCCAATCAGGTCAGCTTCTCGCTGACTCCTATCCGATTGGTTCAATTAACTGGTCCTGTCGCCAGAACACATCTTTATCTTCATCTAGCTCAGCATCGCTCTCAGTGCTGAAATTGTACTTTTATTGCACAAATACATGCTGAATGAATGAATAGATAAATACATTTTCCAACTTTGACATCAATTACAAATTTAAAAAACGCACGTTCGACCAACAAAACACGAGACAATCGCTCTCTGAGGCAACTTTATTCCCAACTCAGATAAAAGATTTGTTCAAACAGAATCAATCGTTCATGACTGATAATCCCTGTAATGGATGACCTCTAGAGACACTAGTCACTTCAAATGATGGTATGGTGCAAGAAAACGTCTCGGTTACGTATGGTAACGCTTGTTTCCTGAATAAAGGAACGGAGACGTTAGAGTTAGACGCTACCAGCCATTCGACGCTCTCACGGCGCACATTTCCAGCTGGAAAAACAGTGGGGTTTTTTGCTATTTACAGAAAACAACGACGTACGCCGAGAGTGACCGGCTGATAGGGAACTCGACTAGCACTTTGGTGAATCACAGAGGAGAATTTGTGTGTGTGTGTGAGGTCACCTGGTCTGTTTCGCTCTTGTTCCTCTTGAACTCTTCTCTAGCCCAGTCTCTCAGGTATCTGCGATCGGACTCCAGTGGGATTTTGCGGATGTTTCGGAGCAGATCTCTGTACACACCCAGAACCTTCTGTCTCTGCATGAACTGACAACACCACCGTCATTTTATCATCATTGAAATATCATGCGAACAGATGATACACTTATAATTCAATAAGTATTGAGCAATTCAGTAAATTAACGCTGGATAATAACTTGTCAATGGTGGGGAAAGTTTAGGGTCATTTCAATCATTTGAGCATCTGCTCATAAGTTTAAAAATAAAACACAAATCAGACACAAAACCTAAGTAAAGAAAATGGTATTAAGTTCATTATAAAGAGACCCTGACTGCAATTAACAAATTATTATACATTCAAAAGTTGTTAAGAGTTTGATGATACTTTTTTTTGTCATAGATATCTTGTCATCATAGCAGTTAAAGTCATTTAGAATTGTATTGTACGTGATTTGTACAATAATTATACTCTTACATATTCAATATTATAAATACGATGAGAAAAATATATATTTTATTACATAAAGGATAAATGCAAAATCCGATTCGGTTTCTGAGGCAGATCATTTGGATAGATCTAACCAAAAATAATTCATAAGGGTCATTCAAATAAAAAATGATGATCAACTCAAGATTTATTGGTTTAACACAGTTTTTAAAACATCATTACCAAATCAATGTGATATCGTTAGTAGTGTAAATATTTTATGTAAATTCTGAAGTGTATTGAATTTCTCTAACTTTGTTGGGGACACAAAACGTATGTATAATACAAAAATACATCAAATATATTATTAATGGTAAGCGCATTATAATGGTAAGATCAAACTAATATATTATATGCAATCCCCAAAATATTTTTGTTCTGGGTGGCTAATTCGCTTTCTTGAGAGAAAAACATTATCTAACTTCTGTGTGTTTGCATGTCACATAAGTGTCTCTGGTCGTCGCGCTGATCGCGGATCTCCTGGTGCTGGACGCGGGTGTTTAACGGCCGTGGTGAGTGACTGTACCTGTTTGAGACTCAGTGCAGCGCCTGGTAACCGAGACACGGCCATGTCGAAGAGCAGAGACACACACAAACACACACACAGAAGCTGCGGGGTTTGTTTTGGTCAGAACCAGTGACGTCACGATCTTCTTCTTCTTCTTCTTCCGTGTTTAATGGCGGATTAGCTGTCTCTTTGTATAGCCAGAGCGCCACCTACATGAACAACATCTAACTGTCAAGAAGCGTAATTTAATATAAGAAAGCTTCAGATATTAACTGTACACAATATAAAATACATTCTCCATGAGGAATTGTTTTTATATATTCTAATCTCATTTATGCAAGTTAATTTTTTTTCTGCAGATTGTCAGATTCCCAGCGAACCTTTTCACGTTTTTTGGTTTTAGCTTATTATATTATGTATTAACAACATAATGATTTTGTATTACGTATTATTAAATAATATATTTAATGTTTACTCTTTTTTGTCAATTACTTTTGACTTTTAGGGTCATGTTACATTTATTTGTACATTAAACAGAACAGAACGCATGTGATTGAAGCTGTTGATGATGACAAGGTCATTAACTACCATAAGTAGAGTTGATTCTGTGCTATGACCTGATCTAAAACCAGATTGAAATTGATCAAAAACATAATTTTTTGTTAAAAATTATGTAAGCTGATTAAAAACTATTTTTTTCGAATATTTTGGATAAGAATGGTAGTTTAGATATTGGCCGAAAATGATTTGGATCTGTAGGATCTAGGCCAGGCTTTGTAAGAAGAGGCTGGACAACTGCATGTTTAAGACTTGAAGCAACACACCCATTAGTCAGACTGCAATTTATAATAGAGAGAACATTGGTCCAATCATATCTATGAGCTTGACAAACAACTTGGGGTGGAAGCACATCATTAAACAAGGAAGTAGGGTTTAAATGTGCAACAACATCTCTAATAGATGAGTGAAACTGGCTCATATTGAGATCACTTTTGAGACATAGAGATTAATATAGAAGTTATATCAACTTGAGATGGTGTAATTGTCCTTTATTAAAATCTTTAAGAACATGTCACAAGTATTTGGTGATGGATCAGGGCCAATGCTACATTCTGGCTTAATAATAGTATTTGAAGAGTTCAGATGCAAAAGCCTCTATATGCCATTTGAAATTTTCATCTTTAATGATGATTTTTATCAAACTTGTATATTTAAGTTCAGTAATTTCACTTAAATAACAATTAATAGGTAATTATCATTGCCATTTAAGTGACATTACTGAACTTAAATATACAAGTTTGATAAAAATCATCATTAAAGAAGAAAATTTCAAATGGCATTTAGAGGCTTTTGCATCTGAACTCTTCATTTATAGTTTGAAATAGTATCTGTTTTGTGCAATTTTCATTAAAAAAATATTCTTCACTTGACGTTTTCACCGCTTTTTCATATTTGCATGAACACTCTCTTAAGGCCTCATAAGAAATCCGAAGGCTATCTTTTTGCCATTTCCGTTCTGCTCTCCGACACTCCCGTCTGTAACTGAGTATTTTCATTTAACCATGGCAGAGTTTTTGTTTTATATCTCCTTAATTTGTATGGGGCAACATGGTCAAGTATATCAGAACAAGCATCATTAAACAAATGTATCAACTCTTCGGGATCCACTGAAAAAGATGGAGATTCAACAGTGCCAATTAGTGAATGAGTTACAAAATGCTGATGAAAAAAATCACTGACTGTGTTAGATGTGATCGCATGAGAGTGGCTGTTTTTCCAGGGGGGGGCACAAAGTAGGGTGATATTAAAAACAACAGGCTTATGGTCAGAAAAAAAAAAATAAAAAATAAAAAATCTGTATGTTACACACAGAAATACCCAAACAAAGGACCAAATCAAGAGTGTGACCATACTGATGAGTGGGGCAAGTTACACATTGTAAAAAATCAAATTAATCAATAACTCTGTGACTAAAGGCTTCGATTGACAGCAAACATGAATGGTAAAATAACCAAAGATTACAAAGTTGTCAAAAGAAGTGACAGTCACAGATAAAAAGTCTGAAAACTCCTGTATAAAGTCTATTATATCTGCGAGGTCTATATACAAGAACACATAATACAGGACTAGGCAGAACAATTAAACATGACTGCACCTCAAAACTCTGGTAACTCTCAGCAGGGATTAATCGACATTTTTCAACTATTCCTCCACCTCTACCTATAGTTCTCTGTTAAAAAAGTTGCAAAAGTTCAGAGAAGTTCAAAGTTCGGCTCTTTTCCCACGCTTCCTGCTGCTATGGCGTTTTCTTCTATGACGCACAACCGAGCGCCACATATTAGCCAGTATATCCGACGTGAATTGTGGAGTGGTATACCATTCTCCTCCAGAGTCCCGCATACTTTGTTCCATGACTGTTGTCTGAATACTGAGCAAAGTATAACGATCGAGCAACTGTCCCACTCAATTTAGGAAAACTAAATTTCTTTAGCCGGAAAAGAGCAGAATTGGACGTTTCCGGCAAAGAAATTTGGACAATCAGCATTTTCATTTTCAGCGGATGAAGAGTGGAACCGAATTCCACATTACATTAGAGATTGTGCAAGCCTTAGCCGTTTTAAAATGTTGGTTAAGACTTGGCTGAAAGTGAATCAAATATGTGATCATTGATTCTTTTATATATTGTGTAGTTGTATTTTTTATTTTTATTTCTTTGTGTGTATTGTGTGCTTGTACAGCTAACTCTGGTACAGGACTTGAACTGTGCATGGTCCCTGACAAATACACACAAAAAAAAAAATCATATACTATGCAAGAACAGACAATAAATGTAATAAAATACATACATAGTAATAAAAGATAAATAAGAGCTATTGAGCGGCCAGAGCAACGGCATGCCGACAGGAAAACAGACGCCATTTTGCTGGCGAGCTTTATGACATGGTGCATTATCCTGCTGGAAGTAGCCATCACAGGATGGGGACATGGTGGCCATAAAGGGATGGACATGGTCAGAAACAATGCTCAGGTAGGCCGTGGCATTTAAACGATGCCCAATTGGCACTAAAGTGTGCCAAGAAAACATCCCCCACACCATTACACCACCACCACCAGCCTGCACAGTGGTAACAAGGCATGATGGATCCATGTTCTCATTCTGTTTACGCCAAATTCTGACTCTACCATCTGAAATCCAGACTCATCAGACCAGGCAACATTTTTCCAGTCTTCAACTGTCCAATTTTGGTGAGCTCTTGCAAATTGTCGCCTCTTTGTCCAATTTGTAGTGGAGATGAGTGGTACCCGGTGGGGTCTTCTGCTGTTGTAGCCCATCCGGCTCAAGGTTGTGTGTGTTGTGTCTTCTTCACAAATGCTTTGCTGCATACCTCGGTTGTAACGAGTGGTTATTTCAGTCAAAGTTGCTCTTCTATCAGCTTGAATCAGTCGGCCCATTCACCTCTGACCTCTCGCATCAACAAGGCATTTTCTCCCACAGGACTGCCGCATACTGGATGTTTTTCCCTTTTCACACCATTCTTTGTAAACCCTAGAAATGGTTGTGTGTGAAAATCCCAGTAACTGAGCAGATTGTGAAATACTCTGACACCAACAACCATGCCACGCTCAAAATTGCTTAAATCGCCTTTCTTTCCCATTCTGACATTCAGTTTGGAGTTCAGGAGATTGTCTTGACCAGGACCACACCCCTAAATACATTGAAGCAGCTGCCATGTGATTGGTTGATTAGATAATTGCATTAATCAGGTGTTCCTTATAATCTTTTAGGTGAGTGTATATCACACACACACACAATACTGTGGGCGAGGGGTGCGTGGAGAACTTTACAATCTTCAAGGAAGGTTACACACAGTTTCCCCTCGCACTGTTCACTCTCACTCAACACGCAGATGAATCGCTGCAGTCAGGCTGTGTGTGTCCGGAGGCCTGCGTGTGTCCACATAGCCTGAAATAACAGCACAATTCCTCATATGACTCAAATGATATTTATTGATTATTATTCACATGATCACATTTATCACATGAGGTCTGAGACATTGGGGTTTTTCTTTAAACCTTTTTTAATCTAAAATAATAAAACCACAACATTTTTGTCAGTATATGTACATCCACATGTCTGCTAATTACTAGAAATATGTGTTTTGCCCAACTTACTGCATATCTGTGCTGTTGTTCTGATGAAAAGGATTCACTCTTCTGAACTCTGGCCATCTTCAGCTGAGATATTCCCAATCCGCACTTCCATCATAGTAGTGAGCAGCACAGAGTGATCTACACGAAACCAAACACAAGACACCCGTTGAAGAGACTTGAGTGATACATGTTCTTATATATCAGCTGATATAACATGTGCCCAGTGGACATCATGTCATCACAGCCGTTCCCCGAACAAGAGGAGGGCTTTCTGTTGCAAAGGCCACGTCTGTATTATAGTATTGCCCTCTCGACTGTCCTCACACACACACACACACTCACGTGTCGCTGTCCTCAGACTGGTAGGTGAGGTCAGACGCTGCTGCTGTTGATTCCTCTGTGCAGCTCGAGCCGCTCTCCTCCATCTCACCATCTTCCTCTTTAACACGCGGCCTCTTGTTTTTTGGAGAACACGTTTCATCGAGGCCGGGACCCGGATGCTCCGTGAGGCAGGACATCCCAATAGAGAGGATGGGGGGTTTCACCTGGACCGCTGAAATTCACACACACAGTCTGGTTCGCCATCTTTATGAGGGACTCTCCGTAAACATATTTGTTTTTATACTTCACAAACTGTATATTCTGTCCCCCTACACTAACACTAAACCTACCCATCATACACACACACACACTAACCCAACCCCTAAACATACCCATCACTCACTCACACACGAACCTTTCCCCAAACCTACCAATTACACACAACATTATGCATTTTTACATAAGCTTGTGTACCCATTATGTCCACAGTGACCCCATGAGTCAGTGTGCATTCAGGTTTAACTCCCCACCGGGATAGGAAAACACACTCACACACTCCATTGACACAACCCGTCAGTCAGTAGAGTATGAGCTTGCCTTTGCTGCGTCGCTTGGGCTTGGGCGTGGAGCGCGTCGCCTGCACCGCGGTGCTCTTCTTCACCGGTGTGGGGGAACACTGGCAGCCCACGTCCCGTGTGAGAGGCTGTCGTACGGGTGCAGCACAAAAACATCAAAAAACATCTCACAACCTCGAAGTAAAACGTTATACGAGTGTTTGTGGTTAGACCGCGTCAGTCCGTCACTGACCTTGGCGCCCGGCGACGCCCCGACCGTGTAGACGCACGGCACCGCGGTGTCCGACAGCAGCAGCAGCTTCACGAAGCCCATCTCGTGCTGCCGGAAGTTCTTGAAGCTGTCCTGCGTGAAGTGCCGCGCGCACAGACGCGTGTTCTCCGTGACGCCTCCGTCGTCGAAGTGCAGAAACTGCAGCCAGCGGACGCGCAGCCAGGGCACCTTCGGGATAGGGAAGAGGGTTTGGGGAGGGGAGCAGCCTAAAATACACCTCATCACCATGATGTTGTTGTTGTCTTTGTCGTCTTCTTTTACTACTCCAGCTTCGTTGGTTGTCAAACCATCCGTTGGTGCCTTTCCGCCACCTACTGGGATGGAGAGTGATGACTGTATTGGAAAAATACCAAAAAGGGTCACTCATTTACAAATATATTTATTTTAAATAGTTTATATAAACTTTATAAGAATGGGAAGAGTGTTGTAATTTCATTTATTTTCGAGCATTTTTCATCAGTCTTGTTGTGTGCTCCGTATTTTCTGTCAACTGTTTAAAGTCCCCATCAATCAAAATGTTAGTTTTTTGGCTATTAGTATGAAAATGTTAACCTTAAGGTTATCTGTAAGTTAGGGTGATCCAAAACAAAGACAACATTCACATTTAGAAGATAATAAGCATTCAAAACTCACAGTCTTTCCATCATCTCTGTTTCAGCGCTTTTCTGTGGCACAAACAAGCTGCTTTGCTTTGCGTTTCATATTAGCTAATAGCTACCTTCTGTGTCTCATTGAGCTTGCTTGAAAAGCTTTCGCGCCAAATTTATCCATGCCTTTCAACTTGCATGTGCAAAATTCTAAATTGATAACCCAGGTTGTTTTTTTGTTGTTGTTGCTTATTTTTACTGGCCCATTCAGTTTCACAAATAAATAAATGAACCAGAGAAGACGTGAATGACTGCTTTATGAGTGATGATTTCTATTCAAAACAGTGAACTTTAGGCTACAGATTAATAATTTTGCTCTCCTGTCATAAATTAATAAATGAATGTCACTGCAAACCAGTTTTATAAACTGGTCAACTATCGAAACGGGAGTCTTAAATCTTTCCAATGATGCAGTTTGTCCAGTTCAAATAAGTACGAGTGTGATGCTTTGATGAATAATGAATGTTGAACAACAATAATCTTCTGCGAAAGGGGTTAAATGAGTGTGATCCAGTTCGGTATTGAAACAGAAAACTCCGGTCCTGAAACTGCATGCAGCCTCCGGTTCTGCAGGAATAGCTTTCTAATGTCTGATACTTTTTTAATTATTACATTTTTAAATTATTTTATTACTGATAATATAGCCACATTAAACAATTCACAGATTTATGGTAGCCTTATTTCATGCTTTTGAATTTTAAACTTGCATTTTGGAGCTATAGGGAGTAATCAAACCATAATTATATTTCACTTGTTATATTTTTATTTAATATTTACATTCAGGCACGCGCTCTGCTCACGCGCGCGGCTTTCGGGTCCGCGTGCGTGCATTTGAGTGCGTGCATTTGAGTGCGTGCATTTGAGCATTTGAGTTGCTATGGCGACGCATCTTATGAATTTTGAATGCAAATATCAACACTTTGATCGCTGTTGGTTGGTTGAGAGTCGAGGCGATTTCAGAGACTTTGCTGAATATTTTCTTGAGCTGAACTTGAGATTTTGGAGCTGTTCGGAGGATTTCAGAGAGGAGACTTTTATTCTAGAAGGAGATCGGATAATATATCCTAGCTAACGCTACATCGTTTTTTATTTTTATTTGATATTATTTCTGAGGGCGTTTTAATTTGATTGTTCTTTTCTTATTTTTGAGGGAGTTTGGAGTTTTATTTGATTTATTTTTTTATTTTCTTTTTTTCTCTCTCTCTTTTTATTTATTTATTTTTTGGGGTGGGGTATTTATGAGGAGCATTGTATTTTGTTGTATTGTATTTTAAATTGTATTGCTCTTGTTTGCAGGAGGATGCCAGGCCCGACCGGGACTCAGAGCCAGGAGCTTATTCCTGGATCTTTAACATCTCTGTCTTGTGAGTTTGTTTCTGTGTCCACAGGTCCGGCTCACAGGAAGAGAGAGTGGCAGAGAGACAGCCAGCAGAGCCCAGATGATGGACGTCCGTCCACTTCTCCTCAAGACTCTCGCAGAGCAAAGGCAAAGGTAGGGTGACCAACAGTCCTGTTTTCAAGCCCTCTCCTGGCCCTCCTGGCTGTTCTTTATAAAGTGATGAAAATGTCCTGGTTTTCAAAAAACTGCTGGGAAAGATCAGCTCTACAGCAAAATATAGATGGGCAAGGAAGAAAAACAGGATAAAGAGGAAGAAAACTAAAGATATAAATATATTTTGTTAGTTCTTTTTGGCAAGTTTGTGAGATATTTTTGTTCAATTTGGAGGTATTTCATTTAGTTATTTATATATTTACTTTTGGAATACAGAACAGACATTATTTCATTATTTTTGAAACCTGTCATAATAAAACGTTGAGTAACCTCTGAGAAGCCAATCTGAATTTGAGTCTTGTAATGTAACAATTTTCTATTTATATGATGAGGAATAGCCTACTTTCAATGTATTGAAATTAATAAGGCATCTTTGAATAAACTTTGAGTATCTGTTTGCTGGGCCGAGTGTTCTGGTTTTTGGTAATCAAAATATTGTCCCCCAAGACAGAGGAAGAGGAGATGCCAATGAGGAAGAGGAGGAGGATGGAGAGTTTGGTGAAGCCTCATTCCTGTGACTGGAGCGGCATCATCCCAGACCGGAGAACTGCAGCGATACCTGAGAGAAGAGCTGAGGGTAAATCAAATGACCATTGGAGAATATTATCACTGGAGTGTCATTAATTACCATATATGACCACACCACATTATATGAAAATACAACTGAAGTTTGATCAAGCCGATAATCAGATTTATTTTTTATTCCAAGACACATCATAACATATTTATTGGCTACAAATGTCAAGAATAGCCATAATTTGAGTTTAATAATTATGATTAGTTTGAAACATGCTTGTGTGTGATATTCCTGCTTTAGAGGATCATGGTCTTCAGGACGCTGTATCCAGTGGTGTTGAAGATCAGCGGGTTCAAACCCCTCCAGCTCCAGCTCTTCTCCAGGAATGCTTTAAGGTATTGGCCCTAATAAGCTACAAATCAATTTGAATATATATATATTAACATTTGGAAGATTTGACATCTTTTTGTGCACATGTTTGAAATGTTCTTTGTTTATTGTGATCTGGGAAGAAATGAAGGTCAAATCTCTTGTGTGTGCTCTGTGTAAATCATCAGCCTGTTAGTGAGGAAAGTGCTAGTCAGGAGAGAGCGAGGAAGAAGAGTAGTGTAGATCCGCTGTCTCTCCACTGGAGTTCTGGAGAGCATCTCTCTCTTCACAGCAGTGGCTCAGGTCAGGGGTCGAGAGTGGAGGATCAGACCACTGCAACCATTAGTGAGAGACACGCCGAGGGTAAATCCAGTCGCACCAGTTGACAATGTGGAAATGCTCTGTTTATTAGTGCTCTGTACATCAGAAAGTCTGCATCATTTTCAGCCAGATATGAGGATCCATTAATGGAAACTTAATTAATTAATGAAGGGGATTTTTCTGTTCCCTCGGATGAAGTGCCATTAATGTCACAAACTCACACCTGTATCAAAATCCAAACGTTTGATCAAAGTTATGAACATGTCTTAAATATTTAAACAGAACTTTTATTTTGTAAAGCAGAGGATCCTGGTCTTCAGCGGGTTCAAACCCCTCCAGCTCCAGTCCACCACAGTCCAGTCCGTCCAGCACCGGCTCACAGCGACAGAGCGGACGCGACAGCGGAGGGTGAGTGACGGCCGTGACCTCAAGCATTAAACTCACGGCTGTCCATGACACTAAAACCAATCGTGTTTTTGCAGACGGCATTTTGAGGCGGTATGAGATGGGCAGAATGCTTGGTGAGGGATCGTTCGGCTCTGTTTATGAAGCCAAACGCTTGGAGGACGGCCTTCAGGTATCCGCATTTGCTCACAATTCTTTTGTCTCACTATTTCCATTTCAAGTCTTTTTGTGGATATTTCCCACTATTTACTGCATTTTACGTTAGAAATGTAACGTTGTTTTTTCGGTCGATCAGGTGGCGGTGAAAATTGCCAGTAAGCCGAAGGACACGAAATACATCCACATTGTAAGTCGGCTACACTCACTGTGTGTTTCTGAAATGAAAGTATGTAAAGATAATGACAACACCTTCATATAACAATGATCTTTGTTCCAGCCTGGTCATCCCGCACCCGTCCCATTAGAGGTCGGCCTGTTGACCCTTGCTAACAGCGGCCCCAAAGTCTCCGAGATCATCGAGCTGCTGGACTGGCAGGACCAGCCGGACCGATACATCATGGTCTTGGAGCGTCCCGCACCCTGTACAGATCTGTGGGAGTACTGGAACGATCACGAAGGAATCCTACATGAGGACACAGCGCGGGTTATTATGGCGCAGGCAACAGTGGCGGCTCACGTGTGCTGTCGCCGTGGAGTGTTTCACCGGGATATTAAGCTGGAGAACCTGCTGATCAACACCGAAACTCTGGAGGTCAAACTGATCGACTTCGGGTGCGGGGATCTCCTGCGGGACTCTGGCTATGAAACATTCTGTGGTATGAATCATCAATCAATCCTGTAGTTTGGGTTCAGTCGGTGTCATATTAACCTAGATCTCACATTTGAGGAGCATTTCTGAAATGAAACACACCAGATGTTTTTAGCACATGCTCTGGTATTCACCCATCAGACGACTCTTCTTCCTGCAGGCACTCGCGACTACCGCCCGCCTGAGTACCTCACAGAGGGCAAGTACCACGGCAAACCAGCGACGGTGTGGTCTCTGGGAGTGCTCTTATTCCTGCTGGTGTGTGGACGCCTTCCAGAAGCACGAGACAGGCGAAGGATAGAAGAAGACGTCTGGTCTAAGCCGCGCTTGTCCAACGGTAAGATGCCGTTCATCACAACAACTGTCATTTAAATCATACAAAACAAAGACATTATGAGAAAGTTACAGCAAAAGATAGATATTGGAGAATACAAGCATTTGTTCAGGTTTTCTGAGCGTACTTTATAGAATAGTGTAATCTTCCAGCTTAACACACAGACAGCCGGTGTAAAGTTGAAGGTAATAATCGGACTCGCTTCTATCGCTCTGCACAGAATGCTGCCTCCTGATCCGATCCCTCCTGAAGGAAAGCCCAAGACAACGCATTTATTTGAGGAAAATCCTTCAGCATCAATGGTTTACGGTAATGAGCCTCAGATCAGCTACTAATGATTTAGAAGATTAAACTCACTTTTCATTTGAAAGATTTTACTTCTGATTGTAATCTATGACTGTAACCTTGTTTGTTTGTTTGTTTGGGGTCCCAGAATAAGCCATGAAGAGGAGTGTGAGGAAGGATTGGTCATTAGTTCGTGTGAAAGCTGCTCTCCACAGATCCTGCACTGGATCCAGAGTTTCAGTCTTCGGCTGCTTTACAGATTTTTTTAACCTTTTGTACTTTGACTGAATCGTCGGCTCGTCTGTTTGCTATTCTCCTCGCTGCCGGCTGTGAGTTTGGATGCGTCGTGGCTGTCTAAGTCTCGTATTAGCTTCGCATTTCCTTCTGTTTTTCCGTATTTCTTTCTTTTATTCTATTCTGATCCATCATTTAACTCATAATTACAACTCGGACTATTGGTCAGACGCGTCTCAAGCCATTATACGGCTGGAACTGCAAATACGGCTGGAGCGTTTGGTTGTTGGTTGTAGAGCGAGACACTGCTTCACTGCTGCTCGCCCTGCGATCGACTAGACTAAAGACGCATTTATTTAGCCAGGCATTCATATAATTTTTTTTTTTTTATCTTCCAGTTACTGTAAATTTGGCCTCTAGTTGATAAACGCCAGAGGAGAACTGGCCCCCGACTGAGCCTGGGTTCTCCCAAGGTTTTTTTTTTCTCCATCGGGTCACTTGATGGAGTTTTTCGGTTCCTTGCCACTGTTGCCTTTGGCTTGCTCAGTTGGGGATATTCAGATTAAATGACCCATCATACCATTGATCAGCTCCACCAAACTTGGATGTCTTTTTTTTTTGAGTAATAAACAAACACTGTTAAGTTCTTTTGATTGATACTGTGAAGCAGCTTTGATAAAATCTGTATTGTGATTATTATTATTATTCATGTATAATGTGTTCTTGTTTAATGTATTAGTGTATAATGGCTGTTATTGTTTATTAACTATTATTGATCAGTAAATAATATTTTGTAATAACAATATATTGGCGTACCTGATTTTGAGAGATGGTGTGTGTGTGTTCGACCGCTTAACACTGTGATTGCTATCAGGATATGAGGAGACTTTCAACCCGCATAATAAAAAAATAATTGTAGACAGTCACCTATTGCACCTCAGCATTTTCCACACACTTTTATCTTTATATGGAAAAAAATCCTCTATCCACCTTATTTTTATTAAAAAAAATGTAATGCCAAGGTATAAAAAAATACAAGTACATGGCAAAAATGTAAAAGTAATATACAATTATATAATAAAATCCATAATTTATACAAATATACATGGGCCTATACGTAGAGATTTCATATAGCCTAAATATACATATAAAAACAAGAAAAACAGAACAGAAAACTTTAATGAAATGAGTTAAAAAGTTGAAACAAGGTTACTGAGCTTTAAGATTCTCAGATGATGAAATATTTTGGATGTACTGTTGGACCTCTCTCCTAAAAACAGCGAATAAAGGATTTTGAAGAGAGAATTTAATAGCAATAATAGAATAATAATAAAGTATTCATTCGTTTGAGCTTTTTGTATATTAAAAAAGCAAAACATGACATCCTTAAAAAAAGGAGAGAGAAACCCGGAAGAACATTGCAGTTAATTCGTCGTGTGTGTGTGTGTGTGTGTGTGTTGACAATCCCAGAAGATGTGAGGAGCAGTTTCATCAGGGCACCACAGAAAGAACAACGTGTGTCTATATCTGACTTAAACCTTTTCAAAAAAGCTTTAGCAGTGTTAAATTTGTGTAATAATTTTAGTGAAATGTCTTTCAAACTCAAAGTCCATACTGGCAAAGTCAATATGGTCAATAAAGTTCATCCAATAAGACGCCACATATGGAGTTGTTACAAGCTCCTTTTAAAAGAGAGATCTAATTCGAGAATTACGGGATGAAGGATGCGACAAAACGCACCGTTTTCCTACTGGGAGTTCAAATGGGGTTTTGTTTTATCTGTGACTGTTGTAATGATATAGAATTTGAATGTGATTTTATGATTATTTTGCTCTGTCCCTACAGCACTGAGGTCAACTGTGGTTGTATTAATGTGTGTGTACTCTATAGTGTAGGCTTCTGTATTAACTGATCAGGTTGAATGGGCACAGTAGCATTATATAGTTAACGTCTAAGCTCGTATAGGAGGATTTGAGACAGCAATTTCACTTTCACAACTTGTGAAATGAAAAAAAGAAAATGCACTGAATTGGTACCAGTTCAAAGTTTATAAATCTACAATCAATAGAACTATATATTATATATTAACTATTATATATATATATAAGCAGAAGTAAACATGTGACAGAAGGAAAATTTACTAGCCGGGTAGTTAAACTCAGTTTCACTGGAAGTAGGCTTTCCGAAGTGTATATGGTGTGTGTCGTAACTGAAAGAAAGACAGATGTATGGAGAGAGATGTTGCGTTCTTATGCTCCTCCGGAGTGTGTGGGATAATCTAGTCATTGGGAAGGAAAAGGGGTGTGAGAGGGTTTGGAGTTTAGGAGAAGAGGCGATGGGACGAGGACAAAAAAAAAGTGCAAAAAACAAGGGCTTCTTTATTACATGGGGATGATCAAGTGCTGACAAACAAAAAATTTGATTTATTTGCCAGTTAATACAGTGCAACTGAATAAAATAATTGCACAGAAAAAAAATAATCACAGTATTCCACAATATTCAATATTCAACACACAATTTTACTGAATTATGTATATATTTATACACTGTAGTATATCAGATATTAGTTAATATATCGGTAAGAAGCACACATTGAAGTTGTGGTTTAAAAATAAACATTCTGACATTAGGGTTGTGGTTTAAAAATTGAGATTTAAAAATAAACATTAAGTCAGCTACACTGTTTACTTCTGAATATTGTACATTAAGCTTTTTCCTCCCATAGAAAACCATTATAAGAAAACGCTTAACGTGGCTGACTGTACTAAGTGTGTGATAAGTGACATGATATTAAAAGACCAAATTCAGTACACATCATATTAATAAACCATACTATGTATAAAAAAATCAGATGAGATTCGGACTTCATGCACTAAAGCCCCATTCGTACGGAAAAGGACGTGCATGTCTTTTACTGTAAAAAATAAAATCGTAAAAAAAAAGGGTCAAATGACTGTCAGCAAAGGCTGCCATACAAAAACCATAAAATGAATGTAAAATAGCCTAATTTAAATATGTGTATACGTAGAAATCCTCATTAAGCTTTTTAACAGATTATATAATCGTTTTTCTTTTGAAAGAATCAAAGCTTTATCAGGCAGACCCAGTATCAAAAATAAAGGATCCAATGTCAACTCCATATTAAAGACACTACTCATTTCAGAAACTATCTTGGCCCAATATATTTGTAACTGATTACAAGACCAAAGACAGTGAATGAGTGTACCAACTTGTGTCTTACACTTAAGACATAAAGGTGAAAGGGAATTGTTGAATGCATGTCTACGATTTGGTGAGATATGCATCCTATGTAGAATTTTGAATTGTATAGCCTTGGCTCGATTACATACCGAAATAGACTTAGCATATTTCCAAAAATTAATCCAATCATCTTCACTTATGGAGACAGAAAGTTCCTTCTCCCAAGTCAGTCTAGAATTAAAAGTTACATTTCCTTCAGAGGACGCCTTGAGAATTTTGTATAAATGACTCACTGACTTCTCCCCAGGTATCTGAAATAACACTTTTTCAAAAGGAGAAAGACTTCTGTTATGACACAATGAGGTATCTTTCAGGATATAATTTCTGATCTGTAAAAAATTAAAAAAGTCCTGTTTTAATAATTGAAACCGTTGACTTAACTTCTCAATAGACATCAACCTTTCCTATGTTCTACTTTATTGATTAGGAGGATAATTATCAGTGAAGATGTGTCAGACTGTTCATCCTGATCCTTAATAATCTGTAGCCATAAAAGTAAATAAGTAGTTTTTTAAAAGTTTGTCCAATCTTTAATGTTAAAGGATAATTCCAGTATTTAACACCCTGAATCTAATTTGTAGTTTGTTTTGAATGAAGTAGAGTGGTGGACTTAGAAATTTTGACAATGGGTCCTGTCTCGACTTTTGGACTATTTTAGAATCGCCTAGTGAGAGCTTTAGACTGGCTGTCTATGGCATGCACAAACATGTCCTTAAAACAACCCTTAACGTTCATTTTCAAAACTGTGCAACTCACCGAGTGGTTGGTGGTGTTCGTTGATGATTAAAAACAAATATATCAGCACAATGTATGCTTTCAATCCGTGTTGTTTGCTATAGTGGAACTATTTTTTCAGATATCTGCACGTGCGTACATGTGATAGAAAACTTCTTTACGTTTTCATATAGATCACAAACTTATATTTTTATATTACCTCAAAACACTTTTAAACATCATTTAGAATAGTAAATGAACTTACAGGCATATCTTTATCCAGGGCAAAGACTGTTTGAGCGTCGAATTAACTCTACAGTATGCTGCACGTTGAACTGCTGCCGAACTAATAAATCAACATTGCAAGTGCGCATGTGCATGAAAAATACCAACTGCAATACTGAAAATGTCCGCTAGATGGCGATTATATACCATGACAATGGGCAGAACAGCGCTTTTCTGCGGCACAAACTTTTTGCGTTTCATATTAGCTAATAGCCTGCTAATAGCTACCATCTGTGTCTGTCTCATTGAGCTTGCATGTTTTTTTTGTTTGTTTTTTTTTTGTTGTTGCTTATTTTTACTGGCCCATTCAGTTTCACAAATAGCCTATATGAACCGGAGAAGACGTGAATGACTGCTTTATGAGTGATGATTTCTATTCAAAACAGTGGCTTTAAAACTTTAGGCTACAGATTAATAATTTTGCTCTCCTGTCATAAATTAATAAATGAATGTCACTGCAAACCAGTTTTATAAACTGGTCAACTATCGAAACGGGAGTCTTAAATCTTTCCAATGATGCAGTTTGTCCAGTTCAAATAAGTACGAGTGTGATGCTTTGATGAATAATGAATGTTGAACAACAATAATCTTCTGCGAAAGGGGTTAAATGAGTGTGATCCAGTTCGGTATTGAAACTGCAGCCTCCGGTTGTGCAGGAATAGCTTTCTAATGTCTGATACTTTTTTAATTATTAAGTTTTTAAATTATTATTTTATTACTGATAATATAGCCACATCAAACAATTCACAGATTTTTTTGTAGCCTTATTTCATGCTTTAAGAATTGAATTTTAAACTTGCATTTTGGAGCTAATTATATTTCACTTGTTATATTTTTATTTAATATTTACATTCAGGCACGCGCTCGGCTTTCGGGTCCGCGTGCGTGCATTTGAGTGCGTGCATTTGAGCATTTGAGTTGCTATGGCGACGCGTCTTATGAATTTTGAATGCAAATATCAACACTTTGATCGCTGTTGGTTGGTTGAGAGTCGAGGCGATTTCAGAGACTTTTGCTGAAAAATTTTCTTGTGCTGAACTTGAGATTTTGAAGCTGTTCGGAGGATTTCAGAGAGGAGACTTTTATTCCAGAAGGAGATCGGATATCCTAGCTAACGCTACATCGTTTTATTTATTTTTATTTAATATTTTTTCTGAGGACGCTTTAATTTGATTGTTCTTTTCTTATTCTATATCTTAGTTTTATTTTATTTATTATTGTTTATTTTTTTATTTTTTTGGGGTGGGGTATTTCTGAGTATTTTGGGTGGGGTATTACTGAGGTGGGGTATTTCATTGTATTTTATTGTATTGTTTTTTAAATTGTATTGCTCTTGTTTGCAGGAGGATGCCAGGCCCGACCCGGACTCAGAGCCAGGAGCTTATTCCTGGATCTTTAACATCTCTGTCTTGTGAGTTTGTTTCTGTGTCCACAGGTCCGGCTCGCAGGAAGAGAGAGTGGCAGAGAGACAGCCAGCAGAGCCCAGATGATGGACGTCCGTCCACTTCTCCTCAAGACTCTCGCAGAGCAAAGGCAAAGGTAGGGTGACTAACAGTCCTGTTTTCACGTCCTGTCCTGGCCCTCCTGGCTGTTCTTTATAAAGTGATGAAAATGTCCTGGTTTTCAAAAAACTGCTGGGAAAGATCAGCTCTACAGCAAAATATAGATGGGCAAGGAAGAAAAACAGGATAAAGAGGAAGAAAACTAAAGATATAAATATATTTTGTTAGTTCTTTTTGGCAAGTTTGTGAGAGATATTTTTGTTCAATTTGGAGGCATTTCATTTAGTTATTTATATATTTACTTTTGTAATACAGAACAGACATTATTTCATTATTTTTGAAACCTGTCATAATAAAACGTTGAGTAACCTCTGAGAAGCCAATCTGAATTTGTGTCTTGTAATGTAACAATTTTCTATTTATACTGATGAGGAATAGCCTACTTTCAATGTATTGAAATTAATAAGGCATCTTTGAGTAAACTTTGAGTATCTGTTTGCTGGGCCGAGTGTCCTGGTTTTTGGTAATCAAAATATGGTCCCCCTAGACAGAGGAAGAGGAGATGCCAATGAGGAAGAGGAGGAGGATGGAGAGTTTGGTGAAGCCTCATTCCTGTGACTGGAGCGGCATCATCCCAGACCGGAGAACTGCAGCGATACCTGAGAGAAGAGCTGAGGGTAAATCAAATGACCATTGGAGAATATTATCACTGGAGTGTCATTAATTACCATATATGACCACACCACATTATATCAAAATACAACTGAAGTTTGATCAAGCCGATAATCAGATTTAGTTTTTATTCCAAGACACATCATAACATATTTATTGGCTACAAATTTCAAGAATAGCCATAATTTGAGTTTAATAATTATGATTAGTTTGAAACATGCTTGTGTGTGATATTCCTGCTTTAGAGGATCATGGTCTTCAGGACGCTGTATCCAGTGGTGTTGAAGATCAGCGGGTTCAAACCCCTCCAGCTCCAGCTCTTCTCCAGGAATGCTTTAAGGTATTGGCCCTAATCAGCTACAAATCAATTTGAATATATATATATTAACATTTGGAAGATGTTGACATCTTTTTGTGCACATGTTTGAAATGTTCTTTGTTTATTGTGATCTGGGAAGAAATGAAGGTCAAATCTCTTGTGTGTGCTCTGTGTAAATCATCAGCCTGTTAGTGAGGAAAGTGCTAGTCAGGAGAGAGCGAGGAAGAAGAGTAGTGTAGATCTGCTGTCTCTCCACTGGAGTTCTGGAGAGCATCTCTCTCTTCACAGCAGTGGCTCAGGTCAGGGGTCGAGAGTGGAGGATCAGACCACTGCAACCGTTAGTGAGAGACACGCCGAGGGTAAATCCAGTCGCACCAGTTGACAATGTGGAAATGCTCTGTTTATTAGTGCTCTGTACATCAGAAAGTCTGCATCATTTTCAGCCAGATATGAGGATCCATTAATGGAAACTTAATTAATTAATGAAGGGGATTTTTCTGTTCCCTCGGATGAAGTGCCATTAATGTCACAAACTCACACCTGTATCAAAATCCAAACGTTTGATCAAAGTTATGAACATGTCTTAAATATTTAAACAGAACTTTTATTTTGTAAAGCAGAGGATCCTGGTCTTCAGCGGGTTCAAACCCCTCCAGCTCCAGTCCACCACAGTCCAGTCCGTCCAGCACCGGCTCACAGCGACAGAGCGGACGCGACAGCGGAGGGTGAGTGACGGCCGTGACCTCAAGCATTAAACTCACGGCTGTCCATGACACTAAAACCAATCGTCTTTTTGCAGACGGCATTTTGAGGCGGTATGAGATGGGCAGAATGCTTGGTGAGGGATCGTTCGGCTCTGTTTATGAAGCCAAACGCTTGGAGGACGGCCTTCAGGTATCCGCATTTGCTCACAATTCTTTTGTCTCACTATTTCCATTTCAAGTCTTTTTGTGGATATTTCCCACTATTTACTGCATTTTACGTTAGAAATGTAACGTTGTTTTTTCGGTCGATCAGGTGGCGGTGAAAATTGCCAGTAAGCCGAAGGACACGAAATACATCCACATTGTAAGTCGGCTACACTCACTGTGTGTTTCTGAAATGAAAGTATGTAAAGATAATGACAACACCTTCATATAACAATGATCTTTGTTCCAGCCTGGTCATCCCGCACCCGTCCCATTAGAGGTCGGCCTGTTAACCCTTGCTAACAGCGGCCCCAAAGTCTCCGAGATCATCGAGCTGCTGGACTGGCAGGACCAGCCGGACCGATACATCATGGTCTTGGAGCGTCCCGCACCCTGTACAGATCTGTGGGAGTACTGGAACGATCACGAAGGAATCCTACATGAGGACACAGCGCGGGTTATTATGGCGCAGGCAACAGTGGCGGCTCACGTGTGCTGTCGCCGTGGAGTGTTTCACCGGGATATTAAGCTGGAGAACCTGCTGATCAACACCGAAACTCTGGAGGTCAAGCTGATCGACTTCGGGTGCGGGGATCTCCTGCGGGACTCTGGCTATGAAACATTCTGTGGTATGAATCATCAATCAATCCTGTAGTTTGGGTTCAGTCGGTGTCATATAAACCAGATCTCACATTTGAGGAGCATTTTGGAAATGAAACACACCAGATGTTTTTAGCACATGCTCTGGTATTCACCCATCAGACGACTCTTCTTCCTGCAGGCACTCGCGACTACCGCCCGCCTGAGTACCTCACAGAGGGCAAGTACCACGGCAAACCAGCGACGGTGTGGTCTCTGGGAGTGCTCTTATTCCTGCTGGTGTGTGGACGCCTTCCAGAAGCACGAGACAGGCGAAGGATAGAAGAAGACGTCTGGTCTAAGCCGCGCTTGTCCAACGGTAAGATGCCGTTCATCACAACAACTGTCATTTAAATCCTACAAAACAAAGACATTATGAGAAAGTTACAGCAAAAGATAGATATTGGAGAATACAAGCATTTGTTCAGGTTTTCTGAGCGTACTTTATAGAATAGTGTAATCTTCCAGCTTAACACACAGACAGCCGGTGTAAAGTTGAAGGTAATAATCGGACTCGTTTCTATCGCTCTGCACAGAATGCTGCCGCCTGATCCGATCCCTCCTGAAGGAAAGCCCAAGACAACGCATTTATTTGAGGAAAATCCTTCAGCATGAATGGTTTACGGTAATGAGCCTCAGATCAGCTACTAATGATTTAGAAGATTAAACTCACTTTCCATTTGAAAGATTTTACTTCTGATTGTAATCTATGACTGTAACCTTGTTTGTTTGTTTGTTTGGGGTCCCAGAATAAGCCATGAAGAGGAGTGTGAGGAAGGATTGGTCTCTTAGTTCGTGTGAAAGCTGCTCTCCGCAGATCCTGCACTGGATCCAGAGTTTCAGTCTTCGGCTGCTTTACAGATTTTTTTAACCTTTTGTACTTTGACTGAATCGTCGGCTCGTCTGTTTGCTATTCTCCTCGCTGCCGGCTGTGAGTTTGGTTGCGTCGTGGCTGTCTAAGCCTCGTATTAGCTTCGCATTTCCTTCTGTTTTTCCGTATTTCTTTCTTTTATTCTATTCTGATCCATCATTTAACTCATAATTACAACTCGGACTGTTGGCCAGACGCGTCTCAAGCCATTATACGGCTGGAACTGTAAATACGTCTGGAGCGTTTGGTTGTTGGTTGTAGAGCGAGACACTGCTTCACTGCTGCTCGCCCTGCGATCGACTAGACTAAAGATGCATTTATTTAGCCAGGCCTTCATATATTTTTTTTAATCTTCCAGTTACTGTAAATTTGGCCTCTAGTTGATAAACACCAGAGGAGAACTGGCCCCCGACTGAGCCTGGGTTCTCCCAAGGGTTTTTTTTCTCCATCGGGTCACTTGATGGAGTTTTTCGGTTCCTTGCCACTGTTGCCTTTGGCTTGCTCAGTTGGGGATATTCAGATTAAATGACCCATCATACCATTGATCAGCTCCACCAAACTTGGATGTCTTTTTTTTCGAGTAATAAATAAACACTGTTAAGTTCTTTTGATTGATGCTGTGAAGCAGCTTTGATAAAATCTGTATTGTGATTATTATTATTCTTGTATAATGTATTTTTGTATAATGGTTGTTATTGTTCATTAACTATTATTAAATTAACTATTATTTAATTTATCATTAAATAATATTTTGTAATAATAATATATTGGCGTACCTGATTTTGAGAGATGGTGTGTGTGTGTTTGACCGCTTAACACTGTGATTGCTATCAGGATATGAGGAGACTTTCAACCCACATAATAAAAAAATAAATTGTAGACAGTCACCTATTGCACCTCAGCATTTTCCACACACTTTTATCTTTATATGGGAAAAAAATATATTTTATTTAAAAAAAAATGTAATGCCAAGGTATAAAAAATACAAGTACATAAGTACATAGCAAAAATGTAAAAGTAACATACAATTAAATGATAATAAAATCCATATTTAATCCATATATATTATATATGGGCCTATACATAGAGGTTTCATATAGCCTAACGTCTAAGCTCGTAAGGAGGATTTGAGACAGCAATTTAACTACAACTTGTGAAATGAAAAAAAGAAAATGCACTGAATTGGTACCAGTTCAAACTTCAAAGTTTATAAATCTACAATCAATACACTCTTAAAATGGATGTGTTAAAAACAACACAACCTGTGTTATATCTTAACACATCTGTGTGTTTAGTTAAGGACAACACATTTTGTGTTACTTTTAACTCAACCAGTGTGTTATTGTTCTTAACACAGGGAGTGTGATTTCACTAAGTTTGCACTTTGAATTAGATTAAAATGTCGCAACTGACAAAATATTGTTTGTAAATAAGTTTTATTTACACTGGTGCACTCTTATAAAATGATTTTGTAAATAACACAACCTGTAAAAAGAGATGTTAAAAATGACACATGCTGTGTAGATTTTAACACATAAAGTGTGTGTGCTTAGGGACAACACATTTTGTGTAGATTTTAACACATGATGTGTAGATTTTAACACGTGTAGTGTGTGTGCTCAGGGACAACACATTTTGTGTAGATTTTAACACATGTTGTGTAGATTTTAACACATGTAGTGTGTGTGCTCAGGGACAACACATTTTGTGTAGATTTTAACACATGTGTAGATTTTAACACGTTTTGTAGATTTTAACACATTTAGTGTGTTTGCTCAAGGACAACACATGTTGTGTCAAATTTAACACACAACCTGTGTCGTTTCTTTACACATCTCTGTGTTTATAAGGATTACACATTTTGTGTTACATTTAACACAACTAATGTGTTACACAGCAGCAGTGTGTTGTTGAAACCTTTTACACACTAATGTGTTATAGTAACACAACTTGTGTCAGATATGCGTCACATGTGACTGTAGTCGGAGAGTATTTGCCAGAGTTACTTCCCGTGTGCTTACAATAGTGTTTGGATGAACACTGACACGTATTGGTAACTTGTGTTTATGTAGTCCAGTGATGTTTAATAGAGTTTGTTTGAACATTTGGATGTTTTAAACATCATTAATCTACATAGACAAGCTCTTATTGAGAATTAACAGAGGTTTGATGTTTCATTTCAGTTTTATTTCAAGTCACCATAATCGTGATTAATGGCTCCTTTATTTGGGCTCTTGACCCTTTACTCTTGTTTTAGTGTTTCTCTGGCTGCTGTAACTGTATAAAAATAAAATGCATCTGTTATGGTGATAGAAAATATGATCAGATGGTTCTTGATGATGTCATAATCAGCAAGTTATGATCAAGTTTTTGAGTATATGGATGGAGTGCTTTATTTTAATGATTTATTGTTAGTTCTGAAAGTTTTGTGAAACTACATCCAGCAATCAAAAAGTGCAGAATGACAAAAAAAGTTTAAAGCTACGGCAGAAACCAGTCAAACACAGATATCAAGAATCAGCGTATGGATCTCAATAATGGTGACAAACGAAAAATTTCAGGCCGCAATGCATGCTGGTACTTATGGATGAGCTTTATACTAGAGACATGAAGCTTTGCCACCATTGTTGAGAGTCATAGGCTGATTCTTGATGTCTGTTTTTGACTAGTTTCTGCTGCAGCTTTAAACGTTCTCTAAACATATATTTTTTAAGAATTATAGCATGAGGTAGCATACACGATAATATCATGTAAAAACTGAGTATCTGTAATCAAATATAAGTGATCAAATATACGTCATCTCTTAAACATTAAACTTCTCTTGCTATGTTAAAAAACATCATGTTGAAAACTGATCATTTAATGATCTTTTTCCTCAAGATAATTTCAACTGTTTCAGATGTGCAATATAAATACACAGAAACAGCAAACAGAGAAACGAATGATAAAGAGTGAAGGGTCAAGAGCCCAAATAAAGCTGCCACTAATCACGATTCTGGTGACATCAAAACAAACATTCAATGAATCGTCAACACAAAACCTGGTAATTCTCAATAAGTGTTTCTGTAGACGTCTGACAGAAATAAATTGTTTGTTATAATAAATTAGTTATCAATAACAAGTGAAATCAGCATTTGAAAAAACATTGAAACCGAGGCATGATGTGATTGGCTGCCAAAAACACTCATTAATCTGAAGTTTTTTTTATGAATTAAGATTTTATTTATTTATTGTAATGTATTGTTTCATTTATTTTAGAGCTTGTTATGGGATACCATAGAAAATATACTACCTCTAATTAGGTTCATAAACACAAACTTCCCTCCACCCATTAAAATTCTATCCAGTTACATTTTAACACACATTGTGTGTTAAAACTACACAACTTGTGTCAAATTACCATCAACACATGATGTGTGTTGTTTTTTAACACATCTCTTTTTAGAGTGTGGTATTTTGACACAAGTTGTGTAGTTTTTAACACACAATGTGTGTTAAAATGTAACTCTGGATAGAATTTAAATGGGTGGAGGGAAGTTTGTGTTTATGAACCTAATTAGAGGTAGTATATTTTCTATGGTATCCCATAACAAGCTCTAAAATAAATGAAACAATACATTACAATAAATAAATAAAATCTTAATTCATAAAAAAAACTTCAGATTAATGAGTGTTTTTGGCAGCCAATCACATCATGCCTCGGTTTCAATGTTTTTTCAAATGCTGATTTCACTTGTTATTGATAACTAATTTATTATAACAAACAATTTATTTCTGTCAGACGTCTACAGAAACACTTATTGAGAATTACCAGGTTTTGTGTTGACGATTCATTGAATGTTTGTTTTGATGTCACCAGAATCGTGATTAGTGGCAGCTTTATTTGGGCTCTTGACCCTTCACTCTTTATCATTCGTTTCTCTGTTTGCTGTTTCTGTGTATTTATATTGCACATCTGAAACAGTTGAAATTATCTTGAGGAAAAAGATCATTAAATGATCAGTTTTCAACATGATGTTTTTTAACATAGCAAGAGAAGTTTAATGTTTAAGAGATGACGTATATTTGATCACTTATATTTGATTACAGATACTCAGTTTTTACATGATATTATCGTGTATGCTACCTCATGCTATAATTCTTAAAAAATATATGTTTAGAGAACGTTTAAAGCTGCAGCAGAAACTAGTCAAAAACAGACATCAAGAATCAGCCTATGACTCTCAACAATGGTGGCAAAGCTTCATGTCTCTAGTATAAAGCTCATCCATAAGTACCAGCATGCATTGCGGCCTGAAATTTTTCGTTTGTCACCATTATTGAGATCCATACGCTGATTCTTGATATCTGTGTTTGACTGGTTTCTGCCGTAGCTTTAAACTTTTTTTGTCATTCTGCACTTTTTGATTGCTGGATGTAGTTTCACAAAACTTTCAGAACTAACAATAAATCATTAAAATAAAGCACTCCATCCATATACTCAAAAACTTGATCATAACTTGCTGATTATGACATCATCAAGAACCATCTGATCATATTTTCTATCACCATAACAGATGCATTTTATTTTTATACAGTTACAGCAGCCAGAGAAACACTAAAACAAGAGTAAAGGGTCAAGAGCCCAAATAAAGGAGCCATTAATCACGATTATGGTGACTTGAAATAAAACTGAAATGAAACATCAAACCTCTGTTAATTCTCAATAAGAGCTTGTCTATGTAGATTAATGATGTTTAAAACATCCAAATGTTCAAACAAACTCTATTAAACATCACTGGACTACATAAACACAAGTTACCAATACGTGTCAGTGTTCATCCAAACACTATTGTAAGCACACGGGAAGTAACTCTGGCAAATACTCTCCGACTACAGTCACATGTGACGCATATCTGACACAAGTTGTGTTACTATAACACATTAGTGTGTAAAAGGTTTCAACAACACACTGCTGCTGTGTAACACATTAGTTGTGTTAAATGTAACACAAAATGTGTAATCCTTATAAACACAGAGATGTGTAAAGAAACGACACAGGTTGTGTGTTAAATTTGACACAACATGTGTTGTCCTTGAGCAAACACACTAAATGTGTTAAAATCTACAAAACGTGTTAAAATCTACACATGTGTTAAAATCTACACAAAATGTGTTGTCCCTGAGCACACACACTACACGTGTTAAAATCTACACATCATGTGTTAAAATCTACACAAAATGTGTTGTCCCTAAGCACACACACTTTATGTGTTAAAATCTACACAGCATGTGTCATTTTTAACATCTCTTTTTACAGGTTGTGTTATTTACAAAATCATTTTATAAGAGTGCACCAGTGTAAATAAAACTTATTTACACACAATATTTTGTCAGTTGCTACATTTTAATCTAATTCAAAGTGCAAACTTAGTGAAATCACACTCCCTGTGTTAAGAACAATAACACACTGGTTGAGTTAAAAGTAACACAAAATGTGTTGTCCTTAACTAGACACACAGGTGTGTTAAGATATAACACAGGTTGTGTTGTTTTTAACACATCCATTTTAAGAGTGCATCAACACATGATGTGTGTTGTTTTTTAACACATCTCTTTTTAGAGTGTGGTATTTTGACACAAGTTGTGTAGTTTTTAACACACAATGTGTGTTAAAATGTAACTCTGGATAGAATTTAAATGGGTGGAGGGAAGTTTGTGTTTATGAACCTAATTAGAGGTAGTATATTTTCTATGGTATCCCATAACAAGCTCTAAAATAAATGAAACAATACATTACAATAAATAAATAAAATCTTAATTCATAAAAAAAACTTCAGATTAATGAGTGTTTTTGGCAGCCAATCACATCATGCATCGGTTTCAATGTTTTTTTCAAATGCTGATTTCACTTGTTATTAATAACTAATTTATTATAACAAACTATTTATTTCTGTCAGACGTCTACAGAAACACTTATTGAGAATTACCAGGTTTTGTGTTGACGATTCATTGAATGTTTGTTTTGATGTCACCAGAATCGTGATTAGTGGCAGCTTTATTTGGGCTCTTGACCCTTCACTCTTTATCATTCGTTTTTCTGTTTGCTGTTTCTGTGTATTTATATTGCACATCTGAAACAGTTGAAATTATCTTGAGGAAAAAGATCATTAAATGATCATTTTTCAACATGATGTTTTTTAACATAGCAAGAGAAGTTTAATGTTTAAGAGATAACTTATATTTGATCACTTATATTTGATAACAGATATTCAGTGTTTAAATTATATTATGGTGTACACTACCTTATGCTATAATTCTTTAAAAAATATGTTTAGAGAAAGTTTAAAGCTGCAGCAGAAACTAGTCAAATACAGACATCAAGAATCAGCATATGACTCTCAACAATGGTGGCAAAGCTTCATGTCTCTAGTATAAAGCTCATCTATAAGTCCCAGCATGCATTGCGGCATGGAACTTTTCGTTTGTCACCATTATTGAGATCCATACGCTGATTCTTGATATCTGTGTTTGACTGGTTTCTGCTGTAGCTTTAAACTTTTTTTTGTCATTCTGCACTTTTTAATTGCTGGATGTAGTTTCACAAAATCTTCAGAACTAACAATACATCATTAAAATAAAGCACACCATCCATACACTCAAAAACTTGATCATAACTTGCTGATTATGACATCTTCAAGAACCTTCTGATCATATTTTCTCTCACCATAACAGATGTATTTGATTAAAATACAGTTACAGCAGCCAGAGAAACACTAAAACAAGAGTAAAGGGTCAAGAGCCCAAATAAAGGAGCCATTAATCACGATTCTGGTGACTTGAAATAAAACTGAAATAAAACATCAAACCTCTGTTAATTCTCAATAAGAGCTTGTCTATGTAGATTAATGATGTTTAAAACATCCAAATGTTCAAACAAACTCTATTAAACATCACTGGACTACATAAACACAAGTTACCAATACGTGTCAGTGTTCATCCAAACACTTTTGTAAGCACACGGGAATTAACTCTGGCAAATACTCTCCGACTACAGTCACATGTGACGCATATCTGACACAAGTTGTGTTACTATAACACATTAGTGTGTAAAATGTTTCAACAACACACTGCTGCTGTCTAACACATTAGTTGTGTTAAATGTAACACAAAATGTGTAATCCTTATAAACACAGAGATGTGTAAAGAAACAACACAGGTTGTGTGTTAAATTTGACACAACATGTGTTGTCCTTGAGCAAACACACTAAATGTGTTAAAATCTACAAAACGTGTTAAAATCTACACAACATGTGTTAAAATCTACACAAAATGTGTTGTCCCTGAGCACACACACTACATGTGTTAAAATCTACACAGCATGTGTTAAAATCTACACAAAATGTGTTGTCCCTGAGCACACACACTTTATGTGTTAAAATCTACACAGCATGTGTCATTTTTAACATCTCTTTTTACAGGTTGTGTTATTTACAAAATCATTTTATAAGAGTGCACCAGTGTAAATAAAACTTATTTACACACAATATTTTGTCAGTTGCTACATTTTAATCTAATTCAAAGTGCAAACTTAGTGAAATCACACTCCCTGTGTTAAGAACAATAACACACTGGTTGAGTTAAAAGTAACACAAAATGTGTTGTCCTTAACTAGACACACAGGTGTGTTAAGATATAACACAGGTTGTGTTGTTTTTAACACATCCATTTTAAGAGTGCATCAACACATGATGTGTGTTGTTTTTTAACACATCTCTTTTTAGAGTGTAGAACTGAAACAAATACAAGCAGGCCTGCTTCATATGACAAATAAAACAAATGGTTCCCCAACCACAGTTAAGAAAGTCTTTTCCTTTTGTTGTTATAAAGTCTGATCCTTCCACGAAAGAAATATTGAAGTAGAAAATAAAAATATAAGCAGAAGTAAACATGTGACAGAAGAAAGATTTACTAGCCGGGTAGTTAAACTCAGTTTCACTGGAAGTAGGCTTTCCGATGGTGTTGTAACTGAAAGAAAGACAGATGTATGGAGAGAGATGTTGCGGTCTTATGATCCTCCGGAGTGTGTGGGTGGGATGGCTTGCGTTTCCACCGCCAACAGTACCCTTACTTGATAGGAGTGGTATGCTGGAAAGAAGCGATCGACGTCATTTTTACGCGAAGAAAGCGACATAGTAAACAACAATGGATGACAGACAGCAGATCTATTTCTTGCTTCTCAGCATGTTTGTCACTAGAAACAAACGCTGGCATTGGGCGTTTCCAAGAAGCCAACACAAAGTCCGACTCAGGAGAATGATCTCGAGGACGCGAGTCCAGTAATTCTGTTAATGGAACAGCGCGCTCTTGAACGCGGCACTCAGCCACTCCGGTTATCTCTGTATGTTCATTTTAGGCAACAATAAAACGAAATATGTTATAAAACACCACTCTGCTTCTTTTCGATTTCATTTCAATACATTAAAACATTCTAAAGCACACTGTTAGACCTTACCAGGTTTTTTTTACAGTAAAATACTGGCAACACTGTTGCCAGTTATTTACTGTAGAAATGCACTAAAACTCGAGTTAACTAAAAAAAAAAAAAAACTTATTAACTTTAGTGCATTTTTACAGTAAATAACTGGCAACAGTGTTCATCTCATTCCAGGATTGTATAAAACTCCCAGCATGCACTGCTGCATGAATAAAAAAAGAAATTGCCACCATTATTGAGATTAATGTGCTAAATTTTGATATCTTGGTGTTTCAACAACACTGTAGCGCTGTTTTGGTTTATGTATGATATGTTAAAAACAAATAGTCGTAATTAATTGCTGTGGTTTCACGGTGGTGGTAATGTAACACTTTTGGTTGAGATTGAAACTCTGAATGAGTAAAAATGAATTAAGTAAAATTTAGTAAATGAACAGACCATATGATTATTGTCATGTTTTGACAAATCAAATCATTACTAAACTGTGTGTCTGCACAAGTGTGACTTGCTTAAACACAGCTCACAGCATCTAAAGAAAATCTCATATTACAGCGTCAGCAGACCAACTAAAGCAAACACTGATCTCTATGATGGTAACTTCAAGCCAAACATTTTTAAACATCTCAACAACATCTTCTATAGATGTATGACAGAAATAAAGCCATACTGGTTAATAATAAGTGTAATAATGTGTAATGGCTGAAGTCAGTTGTAGTTCTTGTGTTTCTCTATTTTCTGTCCTTGATGTTCCTCTTTCCTTCAGTGATTCTGCTTGTTAACAGTTCATCACTAATGCTCAACAATCACTTACATATTCCCTTAATTATCTCACTGCAACACTGCATCAATGTTACTTTTTACTCTTTGTAGTGTGGATTTTCCTGTGGGCTTGAAAGGGTTAACAGTGTAAGATAAAAAGACACTCCCACAAAATGTATTTTAACAGTAATAAACTGTAAGTTATAAAACAGGTTTATACTGGCAACACTGTTGCCAGTAGTTTACTGTAAAATCTTGTTTTTGGGGTCACCGTTGTGCTGAAAAGTAGAGCCTGAGCTTCAGTCCAGGAGAAGATCTACAAACATTGATGATACGCTGCATGTTGCTTTATTTAAAAGGCACTGTCTGTGTTAGTTGCAGAATCCGGTGGAAATTTCTTTATTTACAAAAGTTAATTTTTGTTGTTTCTAATTAAATAAGTTCACAATAATACCTTGCTCACATTATTAATGCATTATAAATTTAGTTGATTCTTTTAAGTTGGTTTCTGCAAGTGAAATTCGTTAACTCGAGTTTTTAGTCCATTTTTACAGTAAACAACTGGCAACAGTGTTGCCAGTATTTTACTGTAAAAAAACCTGGTAAGGTCTAACAGTGTAGTTTTGTCATTTTTTTTTTATTACAAGATCATCTGTAATGTTTATTGCAACATTGTACCAATGCGATATGCAATACATTACATATTGCCAGGAATATGTTTAATATCTTTAAAATTAAACGAAAAGAGGCAGGGTTGTTTTATATTTAGTTTAGTTATAAATATAACGTTACATACACGCAGTGATAATCAATAGGCTATGCGTTGCCTGAACCACATTTGTGTGCTTTAGAATGTATTGAAATGAAATCGAAAAGAAGCAGAGTGGTGTTTTATAACATATTTCGTTTTATTGCTGCCTAAAATGAACATACAGAGATAACCGGAGTGGCTGAGTGCCGTGTTCAAGAGCGCGCTGTTCCATTAACAGAATTACTGGACTCGCGTCCTCGTGATCATTCTCCTGAGTCGGACTTTGCGTTGCCTTCTTGGAAACGCCTAAAGCCAGCGCTTGTTTCTAGTGACAAACATGCTGAGAAGCAAGAACAAGATCTGCTGTCTGTCATCCATTGTTGTTTACTATATCACTTTCTTCGTGTGAAAATGACGTCGATCGCTTCTTTCCAGCATGTCACTCCTAGGGTACTGTTGGCGGTGTAAACGCAAGCCTGATCATGGTGGACCCGACCCGACCCGTACTGTACCGTACCGTACCCCTCAGTGGAAACGAGCCAAAAGTGGTACGGTACGGTTCGGCTTTTTGGTACCATTCACAACTTTTGACAGTGGAAACGCAAATAATTGCGTACCGAACCGAACCGTACCGTACCACTCAGTGAAAACGAGCCATAATTGTTCTAAAAGAAGTCATTATTTAATTAGATAGTTGTTGGATGACTATCCACCCACCCATCCTGACCTGTCTCTGTTGTGCACTGCAGGCTCTGGAGAAGAGGAATCAGGATCTGAAGCAGAGTGAAGAGAAGGTGAAGGCCGCAACTCTGAGCTCTGCACCAAGAGAGAGATGATCCAGGAGCTGGACCAGGAGAAACAGGAAGCAGAAGAGAGGTCACATATTCATTCATTTTGCTAAGAGGGGTCATCAAGTGAGAGTTAATTTTACCGTAGGTGGCGATTCATATCTGAAATGCTTCGTGTGTGCAGATACGAGCGGACTCGGCAGCAGTACAGGGATGATGTGGTGCATCGTGTCCGTGAGGAGCTCATGCAAGAGCACACGGCTCACATCGAGCAGCTCGCCAGCCAGCATCTGCAGCACAAACAACAGCTCCAGTACTTCACCTTTAACCTACAACCAGTCTATTACGTCATACTGGATTGCAATACGTCCTTTTTAAAGCGTGCAGAAGCACAAGCGCTGACTTTCATTAACCCCGGGTCCTTCCGCAGGTCAAAGTTGGCTGATCTCAGTCAGGAGGTGTTAGCTGTGCAGGAATGCTACATTTCTGTTTGCAAAGAGAAGGACAAGCTGGAGGAAAATCTCCAAAACAAGCTTGAAGAAGAGAAGAGATTGAAAGAAATTGAGCCAAGTACTATATTAGGTTATTTATTTATGTAAGTTTAATTAATAAATTTTTTTATTTACATTTGTTGAATAATAAAAAAAAATATTCATTTATTTTTAAGTTAAATGTATTCATTTGTTTAATTTAATTTACATTTATTTATTTATTTGTTACTCATAAAATAGTTTTTATTTGTTGATTTATTTAATTGCATTTTAATTGTTTATGTAAATAATTATATAATAATTATTTATTTTGTATATTTGATTTAATTCAGTATTTAATTTATTTATATAATTAATTTACTATTTATTTTTATTTATTAATATATAAATATTAATATATATATATATATTTTTCTGTCTAACTGCAGACTGATCTCATGAAGTAGCGTGTGTATGACACACCAATTCGTATTTCCATTTTTTGCGTGCTATCAAGACGCATAATCGCCTTTCAGCGTGTTTATGAACGCCGTTGACTTAACGTTATATAAATATATGACTTACCTCAACCCCGTCCCTAAACCTAACCGTCACTGGGGTTAGTGGCATTTATGACTGTTCCCTTACCATCCAAGGTAAAAAGAAGATATGACTTACCTCGACCCCATCCCTAAACTTAACCGTCAATGGGGTTAATGGCATTTATGACTGGAGATTTGACTGCGTGTTCAGACACGCGGAATGACACGGACGTTAATGGCGTAGACATATACGCATACACGCGGATAGCTCAAAATGCGTAGAGATAACACGCCACCTGACTCGAAAGTGGCGTATATGTTTACGCAAAAGTCATGATGTCATGTTGCTAACTGGGTAGACTGTCTGTCTGTGCCAGGCGTTAATATTAGATCATGTCCTCTCGCTGGTGTTGTAGGTAAAGAGGCGAGAGGAGAGTGAGGCTGCTCTGGAGTCGTTGAGGTCTGAGCTGGAGTGTCAGCATCGGGAGGACGTGTCTCAGCTCGAAGCCCAGTGGAGGACACACACACACAGGCTGAGATTGAGCTGCAGGTCAGAGAGCAGCTGGAAGCGGAGGAGCAGGAGACGGTTATTGATGATGGGCTGTTTACGCCACTGTTCTTTCTGCTCTGTGCCAATTCACCATTCAGATGCACAGCAAAAACTCCAGTGTTAAATTAACTCTCCTGGGAGTTTATATGACTCCACACTCAAGAGTGTTAAATTAACTCTGAAGCAGTGTTAAAGTTAATGAGATAATTAAGTGATTAATTGAGCAATGATTGACCAACATTGAAGACACCTGATGTTAACAAGTAGAATCACTGAAAGTGAAAAATCAAAATTATAAGTCACCATTATGGAGATCAGTGTTTGCTTCAGTGGGGCAGTCTGTCAACCCTTACATTTTATACTTTAGATATTGTTTTTGTCACAAAAGTCTGATGGGGCTGATCCACTGAGGGGCTGGAATGAAAGTTTTCATGACATCTTTTTGTGACGTGTTCTGCACGTCCGATATAGACATTAATGGATCCTTCGTACAAGGTTAAAAACAAGTTCAACATGTTTTCAACATAACTCATGGTCTTATTTAGACAATTTAAACTGTTTCTGGACTGAAGAAACACTCTCAGGATGCATTAAATTTACAATTTGAAATAAATTAGTTTATTTACATCGTTTAGATGGTGATATTTGTTTCATTTTAAGTCACCATTGTGGTGATGAGTGTTTGCTTTAGTTGGGCTCTTGGTCCCAATTCTTCTTACTTTAGCTTTTCTTTGGCTGTTGTAACTGTTTGCATAACACCATTGATTGTGCAGAGAAAGCCAAGAAAATTAAAAATTAGATGTCTTCAGATGCTTGTTGATGATGACAAAATCATCTAAACTTATGTTTTTATATCTGAAATTTATAATTATTCATCTCGTAGAACTGCATTATTTGGACCAGTAACTTTATAATGACCACTGCATACAATATGTTTTAAGAAATTGAAACACATAGTCACACACAGATATCAAGATTTTGCATATGATTCTCAACGACGGTGACAACCAAAACAAAAAAGCCTGGGAATCGAGGATGTTTTGTACTATGAAAGCTACCCATCATGCATTGCGGCATGAAGCATTTTTTTTATTTATTGTCACCATTTTTGTGAATCATATGCAAAATCTTGATGTCTGTGTGTGACTAGATGGAACATTTTCTCAAAACATTGTGTAAATTTGCTTTTTGTCCAACTACTAGGCCAAATAATGCAGTTCCACAAGATTTGTGGTTATAAACTCCAGATACAAACACAAAAGTCTAAACACAACGTTAAATGCCCACTTTATATTGATTTCATCATCGTCAACAACCGACAAGGAGCTGATGAGAGCCAATTTTCTTGGCTTTCTCTGTCACAACAATGGTGTTATTCAAACACACACAGTTACAACAGCCAAAGAAAAGCTAGAATACTAATTATTGGGACCAAGAGCCCAACTAAAGCAAACACTGATCACCACAATGGTGACTCAAAATGAAATAAATATCACCATCTAAACAATGTAAGGAAAAAAAATAAACATAAGTTTTAATTTAATGCATCCTGAGAGTGTTTATTTGGTCCATAAACAGTATAAACCAGTATAGACCATAAATAATGTTGAGAATGGCCACATTTGAACTAGTTTTTAACCTTGCACGAAGGATCCATTAACGTCTTTTTCAGATGTCCAGAACATGTCAAAAAAGACGTCATAAAAACTTTCATTCTGGCCCCTCAGTGGAAGTCTTTTCAAACTCTGACTTTTGTGACAAAGACATTGAAAAACATCTTTTGGACATCATTTTGCTTAGTGAGTTATGTCAAACCATAATCAGCAGCACCTGATCACCTTTTCTCTAAGCAAATAATGATCACCATTATGGTGACTTCGAAAATGAGATTTTTCTTCTTCAGCGATTCTGCCTGTGATCATCAGGTGTCTTCAATGATGGTCAATTATCACTAAATTAATCACTTAATTAGCTCATTAACTTTAACACTCTTGAGTGTTAATTTAACACTCATATTTTAACACTTTAACACTCTTGAGTCTGGAGTCAAATAAACTCCCAGGAGAGTTAATTTAACACTGGAGTTTTTGCTGTGTGGAGGTCTGTTTCATTTGTCTTTTGTTTTATCTGTCTTTTTGTTTGTTTGTATTTTTGTTCTTTTCTGTCTGTCTTTGTGTTAGTTGGAGAAGTCCTGGGCTCAGAGGTTACAGGAAGCTGAGGAAGAGGTCCGGAAGGCCAGGCAGTCAGATACCCGCGAGGGAGCGCGTCAGACCGGCTCGTCTGAGTCGGCGGAGCGGCTGATTTCAGCGGAGGACCCGGAGGTCCGGCTCAGAGCTCAGAGAGAGAGCCTGCAGCAGGAGGCCTCGTCCGCCCAGGCCAGAGCCGTGGAGGAATCAGTACGACACGCTGAGAGAGAGCTGCAGCAGAAGCGCTCCAGGTGTGATGGATTTACAGCTCTTAACAGTAAATACCACCATTTACATAGGGCTGGGCGATGTGGCAGGGTTAAAAATCATCTCTGTCATTTCTTAGGTCTTAGGTTGCGATATCAAGGGCTCGTTCTCGATGGCTCCAGGACTTGCCCTCCCTCCCAGAATACAAAAGCTGCTTGCAGACAGAGAAGGATGAATGGGAGCGACTACAACAGCAGCATGTCCAGGAACAGGTATTTGTTGTAACGGACACATCCATGACGGCTAAACAGTCCGGTATCAAACCTCAAGGCTTTGAACCAGATTCCCTGAAGTCTGCAGTGATCTGTGGATCTAAAGACCCTGTTACGGTTGGTCGGGTAACTCAGAAACACACACACTTTCAAGATAGTGTTTTTAAAAGCGATGTCAGGACCCCTAATATCACACTGAGAAAGCAGAGCAGGGAAATGTTCATGGAGGGCTTTGAGTCCGGAAGAGCAGAACCATCAGCCGGTCGATCATTCCTGATTGAAGAAGCGCCTGTTCGGGATGAAGGACAGAGTGACTGGAGTGTAACTAGTAATGGCTCCAACTTTATGAACTGACGTCCTCCTATCCTGAGCCTGGGAAGCCTTTCTCAGTCAACGGCCCGTCCTTGGGTGCTTTGGACTTTGGAAGCTCCATCGGTGATAACTCTGATGTTAAGATATACAAAGAGATCGTTCAAGCTCCGTCTTACTCTAAACCCAGCGTGTGTGTGGACAGAAGAACAAATAAACACAGAGAGCCAATCCCTGGATCTGAGGGAGATGGTGTCTGGAAAATGCGTCCAAAGAGCTTATTTTCAGAGTTGAAAGTGTGTCAGCAGGACAGTGGGTTCGACAGCCCCTTGGCACAGCTTCAGGAATGAGATTTTGATTTGTTTGTGCCTGTGCAAATGAAGAGTTCAGATGCAAAAGCCTCTAAATGCCATTTGAAATTTTCTTCTTTAATGATGATTTTTATCAAGCTTGTATATTTAAGTTCAGTAATTTCACTTAAATGGTGTTATTTAAGTGAAATTACTGAACTTAAATATACAAGTTTGATAAAAATCATCATTAAAGAAGAAAATTTCAAATGGCATTTAGAGGCTTTTGCATCTGAACTCTTCAAATGGTCTTTGTATATAAAAAGAGTTAACCTTGTACTTGTTTGAGCCAAATGTCTTTTGTACTCGTCGTAGCAGTAGTACTGTCAGTGCTTGAATGTGTCACCTTTTAACTTAATAAAACAACAGTTTTACATTAACTAAACCGTTTCTTTTCGTTCTTATATTCTTAGAATAAAAAGAATAAAGTTTATAGAATTGTTAAATGTTCCTTAAAAAAAATGAAAAATTGGGTAACAATGTTTACAGTGTTATCAAAACGTACACTACACGGACCAAGATCTTCGCTAATGTGAGCGTTGCCGTTTTTCGAGTCGTGACTCGTGAATCATAACGCTGTTGCTGTTCATAACTACGTGTTAATATTTTTTTACAGTCTATGGTTCATTCCCTCAAAGCAAAGCACCGCCTACACTGAACATTATATCTAAGTGCTGGGCTCTAGAAAGTAACTTATCAACAGAAAATAACCGAATCACTGTACAATGTTTTGTTTTTTTGTAAGTGCTGTTTTACTTGTATTTGCATTGAAATACCGGTATCCTTACTTTATCAAAGAGGCAAAATACATCTATCGAGTAGCATTGGTTAGATATCGTCTGACAAAATACATCAAATCCAAACCTTTCTATTCCTTACTGGATCGATTCTTGGATTCGGTTCGGAAGAGCCCACACAAAGCGTTCATTCGGTTTCAGGATCAAACGTACTCGTATGTGCAGTCGGATAAACAGAGTAATAAAATCGCGAGGAGTTTGTTAAAACACGCAGATCTTCATGAAGGAGACACAGTTGCGCTTCTGTTGGGGAACGAGCCCATGTTCTTGTGGATTTGCTTGGCTTTGACCAAGATCGGATGTTCTGCTGCTCTTCTCAATCATAACATCCGATCCAAATCACTGCTGCACTGTTTCACCTGCTGTGAGGCCACGGTGCTGATCGCTGGGCCAGGTAGGCTACACTTCAAACTTTTATTGGGCAAGTAAATCAGTGCTTGATGTAGGCTACTAACTGTAATGTACTTAAACTGTACACAGTAGGCTATGTGAGATGTCTCTCTCTGATGGAGACAGTGTGTCAAATTATGTTGCTATACAATGTTACCAAATGAACATTTGTGTATTTTCTCACTTATTGTGATGCGCATTTTTAACAGTAATTTTAAAATTTTGTTCAACATTTAAAATATGATTGCGTGAGTGGATAATATACAGTCCAGAAACACAATTGTGTCACAAATGATGCACTTATAAAATGCACTGTGAATGTACCCAATCCTGTAGTACAAACATTTTAGAAGGTTCTTTTTTTATTTTTTTTATTGCATTGTAGTCAGACAGCCCCTCGGCTATAAGGAAATCTGCGACATTTGAAGGCATGGTTGCATCTGAAATTGCACACTCTCTTGTGTGGGTATTTATACTTATTCAAAAAGTATGTTTTATATCATATTTTGTAATCTAAATATACTACATTAACCATGTTTTCATTATCATATGACCCACCAATATTTGCGTTCCTTCACCTCCCTTAATAAAACCCTCTCCCGTGGCCTCATGGGACAGTAAAGTGTCCATGTAAACACACTCAGAATGTCACCAGAAGTAGTATCCATTCCAGGTACTTTTTGCAGTAGCACCTCAATGCAGTATATGAGATCCACGGGGAGGAGTCGGATCAAGATCTAAGGGGTGGAGATGGGTAGGTTGGGTTTAGGGATCAGGGGGCGGAGTTGGGTAGGTTTCGCATTAGGTGGGAGGAGTTGGATCTGGATCCGACTCCTCCCCAAGGATTTCATGTGAGAACCAACTCACTTTTATGAGTGCTGGATTTTCTGACACAAGCCAACTATTTTTGTCATATACTGTTTTTCGTCTACTTATAGTAGGGAAGTATGTGATTTCGGACGCAGCCCATGAAGTGTCCAACATTCCACACTGTTTTTTTTTTTGTGGTTAATTAAGTGCATCATCTATATATTTTCTAACCGTTTTCTTTAAGGAGTTTTCATTGTGAACACACTGCTCACTGTTTAAACTACAAAAGCATAGTGTGTAAGTTCACAAATTGGGATGTGGGACTTTTTGTCCTCGCACGAAACTCTGAGGTTTGTACTGCCTCGTCGATCTTTAGCGACCCCTAGGGTTGCGGTCTCATCCAGTGTTATTTCAACATGACATCATGACTTTTGCGTAAACATATACGCCACTTTCGCGCCAGGTGGCGTGTTATCTCTACGCATTTTGAGCTATCCGCGTGTATCCGCGTATATGTCTACGCCATTAACGTCCGCGTCATTCCGCATGTCCGAACACGCAGTCAAATCCCCAGTCATAAATGCCATTAACCCCAGTGACGGTTAAGTTTAGGGATGGGGTCGAGGTAAGTCATATCTTTTTCTTTCCTAGTATGGTAAGGGAACAGTCTTAAATGCCATTAACCCCAGTGATGGTTAGGTTTAGGGACGGGGTTGAGGTAAGTCATATATTTATATAACGTTAAGTCAACGGCGTTCATAAACACGCTTATGCGTCTTGATAGCACGCAAAAAATGGAAATACGAATTGGCGTGTCATACACACGCTACTTCATGAGATCAGTCTGTGAGCTTATAAAACGTAAACTTTGTTATTTATTTTTTAAATGAGCGATCGTTTCGCTTGATTTGACCCTTAATCATCGTCTGGAATCGTTTAAAGCCCTTTGAACAGTTTGCACTGAAACTGTCTTTTGGACCTTGAACCGTTTGGTTCCCATTGTCCATTATATGGAGAAAAATCCTGGAGTGTTTTCATTAAAAACCTTAATTTCTTTTCGACTGAAGAAAGAAAGACATGGACATCTTGGATGAAAAGGTGGTGAGTAAATTATCAGGTTTTTTTTTAAGTGAACTACTCCTTTAGTTCACTTTAAAAAAAATAGTCCTTGCTGAATAAAAGTAAATGTTTTACTTTTGACGCATGACACCACTTACCCCTACAACATTATGCTTGTTTTGGGTGGCTATTTGATAACACACACCCTGGATTCTAATGAAATGGATTAGTTTGACCTCTTTCTTTACTCCTTGCTCAAAGGACAACAAGCCTACATACATCAGTGTGCAACCAGCACAACATTCCTGTAGACGAGCAAAAGAGGAAGATTCTGTGCAGTTTGGCTTCTTAAATGCTTCAATACCTTTGGTGTATTGCAGAGGTAGCGCATTGTTTCTCCAATATACAGTATCACAGTAACATTATATTTTCTGCAGTCGTCCCAGAACTGAGAGGAAGAAAATTTGCTCTTCAGGACAATAGTAGATCCTAAACACAAAACCAAGCCAAACGAATAAAAAAAGAAGCAACATTTCGAAAGACATCTAGTTATATTTGTCACAAAACATTAGACTATTGTTTTGATCTTATCAATGATGAGGTGTCTGGATAGCCAACACAAAATACAAAAGAAAAAATAATGATTTCAAACCTCTTTCAATAGCACCTCCGAATCCAAAGCCAAAGCCAGCGCTGTGATACAAGGGAAGGCAGACGTACACCACATCATCAGACGTCACACCACAAATGGACTGGAAGAAGGCGATGACCCACAGCCTCAAATGAGTGATCACCGCTGCCTTTGGAAGACCTGCAGAACATGCACTCATTTAGTAATTACAGATTTATCCTATTACAGACACTTTCATCCATTCCCCTCCCCTGAATCCAGTCTCACCCGTGGTGCCTGACGTGTAGATGTACGCCGCTGGGCTGTTGAATCTAGCGTTTGCCCTCAGGTCTGCAGGAACAGGCTCATCTGAGGCCTGCTTGATCTTGTCTGTAAGACTTTTCATTCCCTCGGAGGTCACATGGTCAGTCAGTATATAGACCGAGACGCCCTGCTCTCTCAGTGCGGGGAGCACCTCCTCAACAGCATCCTGCAGTTCTACACAAGTGTTTATATTCAGTTTGAGTCATCTAGTCAGTGTTTTTTTTTTTTTTTATCTTTACGGGATACTTGTCAGAAAACCAAAATAACCAGACTGATCTCATGAAGTAGCGTGTGTATGACACGCCAATTCGTATTTCCATTTTTGGCGTGCTATCAAGACGCATAATCGCCTTTCAGCGTGTTTATGAACGCCGTTGACTTAACGTTATATAAATATATGACTTACCTCAACCCCGTCCCTAAACCTAACCATCACTGGGGTTAATGGCATTTAAGACTGTTCCCTTACCATACTAGGAAAGAAAAAGATATGACTTACCTCGACCCCATCCCTAAACTTAACCGTCACTGGGGTTAATGGCATTTATGACTGGGGATTTGACTGCGTGTTCGGACATGCGGAATGACGCGGACGTTAATGGCGTAGACATATACGCGGATACACGCGGATAGCTCAAAATGCGTAGAGATAACACGCCACCTGGCGCGAAAGTGGCGTATATGTTTACGCAAAAGTCATGATGTCATGTTGAAATAACACTGGATGAGACCGCAACCCTAGGGGTCGCTAAAGATCGACGAGGCAGTACAAACCTCAGAGTTTCGTGCGAGGACAAAAAGTCCCACATCCCAATTTGTGAACTTACACACTATGCTTTTGTAGTTTAAACAGTGAGCAGTGTGTTCACAATGAAAACTCCTTAAAGAAAACGGTTAGAAAATATATAGATGATGCACTTAATTAACCACAAAAAAAAAAAACAGTGTGGAATGTTGGACACTTCATGGGCTGCGTCCGAAATCACATACTTCCCTACTATAAGTAGACGAAAAACAGTATATGACAAAAATAGTTGGCTTGTGTCAGAAAATCCAGCACTCATAAAAGTGAGTTGGTTCTCACATAAAATCGTTGGGGAGGAGTCGGATCCAGATCCAACTCCTCCCACCTTACGTACAGCTAAACCTACCCAACTCCGCCCCCTGATCCCTAAACCCATCTCCACCCCTTAGATCTTGATCCGACTCCTCCCCGTGGATCTCATATACTGCATTGAGGTGCTACTGCAAAAAGTACCTGGAATGGATACTACTTCTGGTGACATTCTGAGTGTGTTTACATGGACACTTTACTGTCCCATGAGGCCACGGGAGAGGGTTTTATTAAGGGAGGTGAAGGAACGCAAATATTGGTGGGTCATATGATAATGAAAACATGGTTAATGTAGTATATTTAGATTACAAAATATGATATAAAACATACTTTTTGAATAAGTATAAATACCCACACAAGAGAGTGTGCAATTTCAGATGCAACCATGCCTTCAAATGTCGCAGATTTCCTTATAGCCGAGGGGCTGTCTGACTACAATGCAATAAAAAAAATAAAAAAAGAACCTTCTAAAATGTTTGTACTACAGGATTGGGTACATTCACAGTGCATTTTATAAGTGCATCATTTGTGACACAATTGTGTTTCTGGACTGTATATTATCCACTCACGCAATCATATTTTAAATGTTGAACAAAATTTTAAAATTACTGTTAAAAATGCGCATCACAATAAGTGAGAAAATACACAAATGTTCATTTGGTAACATTGTATAGCAACATAATTTGACACACTGTCTCCATCAGAGAGAGACATCTCACATAGCCTACTGTGTACAGTTTAAGTACATTACAGTTAGTAGCCTACATCAAGCACTGATTTACTTGCCCAATAAAAGTTTGAAGTGTAGCCTACCTGGCCCAGCGATCAGCACCGTGGCCTCACAGCAGGTGAAACAGTGCAGCAGTGATTTGGATCGGATGTTATGATTGAGAAGAGCAGCAGAACATCCGATCTTGGTCAAAGCCAAGCAAATCCACAAGAACATGGGCTCGTTCCCCAACAGAAGCGCAACTGTGTCTCCTTCATGAAGATCTGCGTGTTTTAACAAACTCCTCGCGATTTTATTACTCTGTTTATCCGACTGCACATACGAGTACGTTTGATCCTGAAACCGAATGAACGCTTTGTGTGGGCTCTTCCGAACCGAATCCAAGAATCGATCCAGTAAGGAATAGAAAGGTTTGGATTTGATGTATTTTGTCAGACGATATCTAACCAATGCTACTCGATAGATGTATTTTGCCTCTTTGATAAAGTAAGGATACCGGTATTTCAATGCAAATACAAGTAAAACAGCACTTACAAAAAAACAAAACATTGTACAGTGATTCGGTTATTTTCTGTTGATAAGTTACTTTCTAGAGCCCAGCACTTAGATATAATGTTCAGTGTAGGCGGTGCTTTGCTTTGAGGGAATGAACCATAGACTGTAAAAAAATAACACGTATGAACAGCAACAGCGTTATGATTCACGAGTCACGACTCGAAAAACGGCAACGCTCACATTAGCGAAGATCTTGGTCCGTGTACGTTTTGATAACACTGTAAACATTGTTACCCAATTTTTCATTTTTTTTAAGGAACATTTAACAATTCTATAAACTTTATTCTTTTTATTCTAAGAATATAAGAACGAAAAGAAACGGTTTAGTTAATGTAAAACTGTTGTTTTATTAAGTTAAAAGGTGACACATTCAAGCACTGACAGTACTACTGCTACGACGAGTACAAAAGACATTTGGCTCAAACAAGTACAAGGTTAACTCTTTTTATATACAAAGACCATTTGAAGAGTTCAGATGCAAAAGCCTCTAAATGCCATTTGAAATTTTCTTCTTTAATGATGATTTTTATCAAGCTTGTATATTTAAGTTCAGTAATTTCACTTAAATGGTGTTATTTAAGTGAAATTACTGAACTTAAATATACAAGTTTGATAAAAATCATCATTAAAGAAGAAAATTTCAAATGGCATTTAGAGGCTTTTGCATCTGAACTCTTCAAATGGTCTTTGTATATAAAAAGAGTTAACCTTGTACTTGTTTGAGCCAAATGTCTTTTGTACTCGTCGTAGCAGTAGTACTGTCAGTGCTTGAATGTGTCACCTTTTAACTTAATAAAACAACAGTTTTACATTAACTAAACCGTTTCTTTTCGTTCTTATATTCTTAGAATAAAAAGAATAAAGTTTATAGAATTGTTAAATGTTCCTTAAAAAAAATGAAAAATTGGGTAACAATGTTTACAGTGTTATCAAAACGTACACTACACGGACCAAGATCTTCGCTAATGTGAGCGTTGCCGTTTTTCGAGTCGTGACTCGTGAATCATAACGCTGTTGCTGTTCATAACTACGTGTTAATATTTTTTTACAGTCTATGGTTCATTCCCTCAAAGCAAAGCACCGCCTACACTGAACATTATATCTAAGTGCTGGGCTCTAGAAAGTAACTTATCAACAGAAAATAACCGAATCACTGTACAATGTTTTGTTTTTTTGTAAGTGCTGTTTTACTTGTATTTGCATTGAAATACCGGTATCCTTACTTTATCAAAGAGGCAAAATACATCTATCGAGTAGCATTGGTTAGATATCGTCTGACAAAATACATCAAATCCAAACCTTTCTATTCCTTACTGGATCGATTCTTGGATTCGGTTCGGAAGAGCCCACACAAAGCGTTCATTCGGTTTCAGGATCAAACGTACTCGTATGTGCAGTCGGATAAACAGAGTAATAAAATCGCGAGGAGTTTGTTAAAACACGCAGATCTTCATGAAGGAGACACAGTTGCGCTTCTGTTGGGGAACGAGCCCATGTTCTTGTGGATTTGCTTGGCTTTGACCAAGATCGGATGTTCTGCTGCTCTTCTCAATCATAACATCCGATCCAAATCACTGCTGCACTGTTTCACCTGCTGTGAGGCCACGGTGCTGATCGCTGGGCCAGGTAGGCTACACTTCAAACTTTTATTGGGCAAGTAAATCAGTGCTTGATGTAGGCTACTAACTGTAATGTACTTAAACTGTACACAGTAGGCTATGTGAGATGTCTCTCTCTGATGGAGACAGTGTGTCAAATTATGTTGCTATACAATGTTACCAAATGAACATTTGTGTATTTTCTCACTTATTGTGATGCGCATTTTTAACAGTAATTTTAAAATTTTGTTCAACATTTAAAATATGATTGCGTGAGTGGATAATATACAGTCCAGAAACACAATTGTGTCACAAATGATGCACTTATAAAATGCACTGTGAATGTACCCAATCCTGTAGTACAAACATTTTAGAAGGTTCTTTTTTTATTTTTTTTATTGCATTGTAGTCAGACAGCCCCTCGGCTATAAGGAAATCTGCGACATTTGAAGGCATGGTTGCATCTGAAATTGCACACTCTCTTGTGTGGGTATTTATACTTATTCAAAAAGTATGTTTTATATCATATTTTGTAATCTAAATATACTACATTAACCATGTTTTCATTATCATATGACCCACCAATATTTGCGTTCCTTCACCTCCCTTAATAAAACCCTCTCCCGTGGCCTCATGGGACAGTAAAGTGTCCATGTAAACACACTCAGAATGTCACCAGAAGTAGTATCCATTCCAGGTACTTTTTGCAGTAGCACCTCAATGCAGTATATGAGATCCACGGGGAGGAGTCGGATCAAGATCTAAGGGGTGGAGATGGGTTTAGGGATCAGGGGGCGGAGTTGGGTAGGTTTAGCTGTACGTAAGGTGGGAGGAGTTGGATCTGGATCCGACTCCTCCCCAACGATTTTATGTGAGAACCAACTCACTTTTATGAGTGCTGGATTTTCTGACACAAGCCAACTATTTTTGTCATATACTGTTTTTCGTCTACTTATAGTAGGGAAGTATGTGATTTCGGACGCAGCCCATGAAGTGTCCAACATTCCACACTGTTTTTTTTTTTTGTGGTTAATTAAGTGCATCATCTATATATTTTCTAACCGTTTTCTTTAAGGAGTTTTCATTGTGAACACACTGCTCACTGTTTAAACTACAAAAGCATAGTGTGTAAGTTCACAAATTGGGATGTGGGACTTTTTGTCCTCGCACGAAACTCTGAGGTTTGTACTGCCTCGTCGATCTTTAGCGACCCCTAGGGTTGCGGTCTCATCCAGTGTTATTTCAACATGACATCATGACTTTTGCGTAAACATATACGCCACTTTCGCGCCAGGTGGCGTGTTATCTCTACGCATTTTGAGCTATCCGCGTGTATCCGCGTATATGTCTACGCCATTAACGTCCGCGTCATTCCGCATGTCCGAACACGCAGTCAAATCCCCAGTCATAAATGCCATTAACCCCAGTGACGGTTAAGTTTAGGGATGGGGTCGAGGTAAGTCATATCTTTTTCTTTCCTAGTATGGTAAGGGAACAGTCTTAAATGCCATTAACCCCAGTGATGGTTAGGTTTAGGGACGGGGTTGAGGTAAGTCATATATTTATATAACGTTAAGTCAACGGCGTTCATAAACACGCTGAAAGGCGATTATGCGTCTTGATAGCACGCCAAAAATGGAAATACGAATTGGCGTGTCATACACACGCTACTTCATGAGATCAGTCTGGTTATTTTGGTTTTCTGACAAGTATCCCGTAAAGATAAAAAAAAAAAAAAACACTGACTAGATGACTCAAACTGAATATAAACACTTGTGTAGAACTGCAGGATGCTGTTGAGGAGGTGCTCCCCGCACTGAGAGAGCAGGGCGTCTCGGTCTATATACTGACTGACCATGTGACCTCCGAGGGAATGAAAAGTCTTACAGACAAGATCAAGCAGGCCTCAGATGAGCCTGTTCCTGCAGACCTGAGGGCAAACGCTAGATTCAACAGCCCAGCGGCGTACATCTACACGTCAGGCACCACGGGTGAGACTGGATTCAGGGGAGGGGAATGGATGAAAGTGTCTGTAATAGGATAAATCTGTAATTACTAAATGAGTGCATGTTCTGCAGGTCTTCCAAAGGCAGCGGTGATCACTCATTTGAGGCTGTGGGTCATCGCCTTCTTCCAGTCCATTTGTGGTGTGACGTCTGATGATGTGGTGTACGTCTGCCTTCCCTTGTATCACAGCGCTGGCTTTGGCTTTGGATTCGGAGGTGCTATTGAAAGAGGTTTGAAATCATTATTTTTTCTTTTGTATTTTGTGTTGGCTATCCAGACACCTCATCATTGATAAGATCAAAACAATAGTCTAATGTTTTGTGACAAATATAACTAGATGTCTTTCGAAATGTTGCTTCTTTTTTTATTCGTTTGGCTTGGTTTTGTGTTTAGGATCTACTATTGTCCTGAAGAGCAAATTTTCTTCCTCTCAGTTCTGGGACGACTGCAGAAAATATAATGTTACTGTGATACTGTATATTGGAGAAACAATGCGCTACCTCTGCAATACACCAAAGGTATTGAAGCATTTAAGAAGCCAAACTGCACAGAATCTTCCTCTTTTGCTCGTCTACAGGAATGTTGTGCTGGTTGCACACTGATGTATGTAGGCTTGTTGTCCTCCTTTGAGCAAGGAGTAAAGAAAGAGGTCAAACTAATCCATTTCATTAGAATCCAGGGTGTGTGTTATCAAATAGCCACCCAAAACAAGCATAATGTTGTAGGGGTAAGTGGTGTCATGCGTCAAAAGTAAAACATTTACTTTTATTCAGCAAGGACTATTTTTTTTAAAGTGAACTAAAGGAGTAGTTCACTTAAAAAAAAACCTGATAATTTACTCACCACCTTTTCATCCAAGATGTCCATGTCTTTCTTTCTTCAGTCGAAAAGAAATTAAGGTTTTTAATGAAAACACTCCAGGATTTTTCTCCATATAATGGACTTCAATGGGAACCAAACGGTTCAAGGTCCAAAAGACAGTTTCAGTGCAAACTGTTCAAAGGGCTTTAAACGATTCCAGACAATGATTAAGGGTCAAATCAAGCGAAACGATCTCTCATTTCAAAAATAAATAACAAAGTTTACGTTTTATAAGCTCACAGACTGATCTCATGAAGTAGCGCGTGTATGACACGCCAATTCGTATTTCCATTTTTTGCGTGCTATCAAGACGCATAATCGCCTTTCAGCGTGTTTATGAACGCCGTTGACTTAACGTTATATAAATATATGACCTTACCTCAACCCCGTCCCTAAACCTAACCGTCACTGGGGTTAGTGGCATTTATGACTGTTCCCTTACCATCCAAGGTAAAAAGAAGATATGACTTACCTCGACCCCATCCCTAAACTTAACCGTCAATGGGGTTAATGGCATTTATGACTGGAGATTTGACTGCGTGTTCAGACACGCGGAATGACGCGGACATTAATGGTGTAGACACATACGCATACACGCGGATAGCTCAAAATGCGTAGAGATAACACGCCACCTGACTCGAAAGTGGCGTATATGTTTATGCAAAAGTCGTGATGTCATGTTGAAGCGCAAATGCTCGCCTTTCTCTGTTCTGTGATGAGCATTCGTGACTCTCTCGTTTACGAAAGTTTTTTCGAGTCATTTCGTTCATTCAAAAATTCTTCAAAATATCTTGCTTTGTGTTCGGCAGAAGAAAGAAACTCATGCAGGTTTGCAACAACTTGAAACAACTTTCTCATTTTTGGGCGGAGTATCCCTTTAAGATAATTTTTGGATGCAACAGTTGCAAAAATGGTGACGCATCTTACCCCACTTTCCGCTCCACTGTTTGCGGCGCTCTGTATACTAGTTTGTTTCTCATCTTTGTTCTCTTCTCACACAAGCGCGTTAGTGACAAAGTACACAACGTTAGGATGGCCATTGGGAACGGGATCAGGCCAGAGGTCTGGAGGACGTTCATCAGCAGATTCGGTCACGTTGACATCAAAGAGTTCTACGGCTCAACCGAGGGAAACTTGGGCTTTTTGAACTTCGCTGGAAAAATTGGGGCTGTCGGTAGAGTGAACTTTTTACATAAGGTAGACTTAACTAGTCAGTAAATGCGCTCTTTACTCTTTAGCTCACAATTCATCAAATTTCTCATTTCATCTGTATGAAAACGTTAATGTTGTTTCAGAAACTGCATCCATATGCATTGGTTAAGTTTGATAAGGAAAAAGAGGAACCTGTGAGAAATGCAAATGGATTTTGCATAGAAGTAGCTAAAGGCAAGTAAAAGAGTTCATTTTAATGAAGAAACATGTCTGTATGCATATGAATAATATAATAAGCAAAATTGTGTTGTAAAAGCAAGAATGTTGTCATTGGCCGTAATACAGGTGAGACGGGTCTGCTAGTATCACAGATTACCCAGAAGTCCCAGTTTGCTGGATATGCCAGGGATCCGATACAGACGGAGAAGAAGAAACTCTACAACGTGTTTGAAAAAGGAGACATTTACATAAACTCTGGAGATCTGTTCAAGAGAGATCGTGAAAACTTCATCTACTTCCAGGATCGGGTGGGCGACACCTTTAGGTGAATAAACGCTATAAAAACGTACGCCTATAATGGCACAATCAAAAGGCGGAATTGAAAATAAATGCATGGTTCTGTTCTCAGATGGAAAGGGGAGAACGTTTCCACAAATGAAGTGTCGGACATCTTGACTAATGCGACGTGTATCAAGGAAGCAAATGTATACGGCGTTGCAGTTCCAGGTTTAATGCCATTTCACTTCAGAAATCATCCAGTTGACTGTCATAACATTGGTTCATATTTCTCCTAACCTGACACACTTGACCTTTTGTTGAACTTGAAGGGTATGAGGGGAGTGTAGGAATGTCTACCATCACATTGAAGAAGGACCTTCAGTTTGACTGCGATGGCATTTTTAGTCATGTGACCACTTACCTCCCCTCGTATGCCAGACCACGTTTCATAAGGATCCAGGTAACATCATAACACAAAGCATGCACAAATAAGCTCACTTTAGGTTGATTCAATATATTTATGTACCATTTCATATTTCCAAATGCACCGAAATCTAAATAAGTCTGTGTGTTTCTGATTGCAGAAGAGTTTGGCTGTAACCTCCACCTTCAAACAGCTCAAACTGAAGTTGTCAGGGGAGGGCTTCAACCCTGCTGCAATCTCAGATCCTCTGTTTGTTTTAGATGAGAAGGTGCACAGCTACAGACCGCTGACTCATGACGCATATCAGTCTATATTGGAGGGTCACTTCAGATTGTGAAGAGCAGGATTTGCTCTTTATAATATGTTCTACATTGATTAAGAGAAGTCAAATCTTTTATTTGTTCTGAGTCCTAAATCTACATTTACACTTACAGGACTGTAACTGTCCAGAGATCACAATTAACACACACAAAAAAAAAATGTTTCAATTAAATTGTGTTTTTTTTATGTACCAATTTAAAAATATATATATATTGCTTATTTTGTATATTTCAAATCTCTTGAAAAAGTTTTCACATATGCTTTCATTTGATATCACTCTATCATTCAGAAGTTTTCACTGACAAAAAGGTAATAAAAGTTTAAAAACTACTTCATTGGCAGTCTGAAAAGAGTCTTTCTAAGAATTTGATACTTTCCCCTGTAGTCTGTAGTGGACAAATAGTTTTGTAAGAGTTTGCTGTAAGATGATTGGTTCCCACAGAAACCCTCCCACTGGCTCCTGTCTCAAAGGCTGAATTGGATGAGGGTATAATACATAAATTATGACTAAAAAATAAATATATAGCCTACGTACGCATGCAATGAGGTAACTTGTGAATATAATCACAAATATAGCTGCGAGCAGCGATTGCGGGCCCAAGCCGGTGGCACCGCAACCCCGGTGCCTTTAGTTACCTATATATATATATATATAGCTGCGAGCAGCGACGAAGGGCCAAAGCTTAGTTACCTAAAGGCACCTGGGTGGTGGTACCGCCAGCTTTGGCCCTTCATCGCTGCTCGCAGCTATATTTATATATATATATATATATATATATAAAGCCGGTGGCACCGCCACCTTGGTGCCTTTAGGGTTATTCTGCATGACGTGCAAAAATGTAGCCCCCGCTTTGACTGAGAATGAGCTTAGTATTTTAAAATGTTTAGGATAACAAATATTTTGAAATATAGCACATGCATTTTAAAGCAGTGTTTCTCAATTAGCAATCTATTCAGCCAGCATATTTGTGTTTAATCTGTGTGACTTAAAGAAATATAAGACTTTGCTAGACCAACTTTTATTCTATATTTCTTTGCACAAAACTCTCCAGAAAGTGCCATATAATGGTTTAGTTTTCAAAAAAAAAAAAAAATCCCGGGGGAGCATACCCGGCTATTGCACTGAATAGAAAATAATATTTTTGAAAAATACAGTGAATTACAAGGCTGTACAGAACAGTGCATTATTGCTTATATACTGAGGTTTTAATTGCATTATTTTAATATAGACAGTCGGCAACTAAAGTGGGCCGGTCTAAAGGCCTCATTATGCTTCTGCGTCAACTCCACGGCGTAGCTACGTCGTCACTATAGGCTATGTGCACAACCGTAGTTTCGAACTTCCGCTTTTGTCAGAAGTTGGCGTATCAGTTTCCGGTCTACGACTGGTCATCCGCATCCACTAATAAACAAACAAGATGAGTGCTGTTGTACGAAAAAAAGAGTTCTTAAACACATCGAAGTTTCTCAGAACTGTAGTGGATAACCTCCGTTTCACACCCGTTTGCAGTGTGTGTTCCGGTGCAGGAGCGTGCTGTTAGTGCGTTCACATAGGCTATTATGATGCGTTTTACACAGTGAATAACTGATCCGCGGCTTTCCATAAACACCTACTTATTATTTTTATTTAAAGTCCAGAAGTTATGCTGCAACTTATTTTTAAAAACAAAAAGTTGTGTCAGCATTGCGATTCTTAGTATGCACGTTTAAACACAATTTAAACAATGTAAGTTACTCCATGCATTACAAGTTGCTCAAGCAAGTGGTCAAATATTTCCTATATTAAAATCGCAAATAATTTAAATTAAAACTTGAAATTGACAAAAGCAGCCGACTTGCCTTTTCGTTTGCATCTTAATTTTAAAACAATAGATCTTGCATGTCACAAAACTTATTTTTCCACCTCCACGATCGAGACAAGTTCATTCTGTCGCCTGGTTGAAGTAAATTGTAGTTGTCCTTGATTAAATGTGCATTTATGGTGAGATTACTACATTTTATTTAATTAAACGCATTTATGGTGAAATTACTACATTTTCAGGTCAATCATTTTGACCACCAGCGTTTGCAGCACGGCAGAAATAGATTCGGTGTGGAAACGATCGCTGTGCTGCGGTTATATGTACCACACCAGTGAAAAGTGAAAGCCCTAACGTGTTTACATGGTGCGTTAGGAGACTGATGTGCGGCACTTGCTCTGCTTCAAGTCGCTAACAGCCATTTGAGCTTCTACAGCTTCCTGATAAACACCAACCTTCGTGCGCAGTGGCTGCACAAAATAGACATTTTGATCGACGCGCAAGAAATAATAAAAATATTAAGTATGTGTTGTTTGTTGTACAGCCGCGGATCAGTTATTCACTGTGCAAACGCATCATAATATGTGAACGCACTAACAGCACGCTCCTGCACCGCAACACGCACTGCAAACGGGTGTGAAACGGACGTTAGATCCACTACAGTTCTAAGAAACTTAGATGTGTTTAAGAACTCTTTTTTTTCGTACAACAGCACTCATCTTGTTTGTTTATTAGTGGATGCGGATGACCAGTTGTAGACCGGAAACTGATACGCCAACTTCTGACAAAAGCGGAAGTTCGAAACTACGGTTGTGCACATAGCCCATTACGGCGTCGTGGCCGTTCTCTTTCAAGCATACGTTTCGGTGTCTCACTATGGGATACGCCCCTTCCGCGTATTCCTCAGAAGCCCTATTACATTACGCCAGCCCAATTGGCTGGCAGACATGACGCTGTGTCTGGGAGTGGCTACCCCACCCCTCCGTATAAGAGGAGCGACACAGTGTCATTACGTCATTCAAAAACCTCTTCTCGCTTCACACCAGAAGCCTTGAAGCCTTTTTCTACGAACTCTTGGACGAACTACTGGCCACCACGCCGTTTTTCGTCTGGCTCCTTCGATTTGCATTCCAGTCGATTGCAAGGAGGTTTGTTCGATTCTACGATGGCTGCAGCAATGCAGACTATCCAGGCTAGTGAGGGAGATTCCGTGCGGTTCTGTTCATGCGGGAACAAGATTTCATGCAAGGACACACACCAGGTCTGCTCTGCATGTCTCGGGCTGAAACACGCTCAATTGGCGATCGAGAGTCCCGGCACGTGTGAACACTGCGCAGGTATCCATCCCTGTAGAACCGCCCACCACGGCGGCTCTATCCTGGAGTGAACAGCTCGACGCATGCATGCCTCTCTCCAGTCTGCTCAGCACGGATGAGGAGGAAGACGTGGTCGAATTCGAGGAAGAGGGACAATCGGACTTTCTTCTCTCTGATGAAGAGGAAGACTTCGAAGATTCTCCATTCCTCCCTCGGCCTGCGCACCCAGAGCAAATCCTCGCTGCGGCGGGATCCACAGAAGAGGCGGACGGTACACCATCCTCCCCGCTTCTCAGTGTCGATCTGCAGGACGTGTGCAAACGCGCTGCAGGGAAACTTAATATTCCGTGGCCGACCGTGGTAGTGGAGACTGCAAAGTCTCGCTATGAGGGTAAGAGACTGCCGAGTGCCAAACGAGCAGCACGACAGCTCCTTCCTGTTTTCCCGGAGCTCCTGGAGGAGGTCGCGGTTACGTGGAAGGATAAGCCGTTCACGAGCAAGATGCCCGTGCAGGGTTTTAGATGTGGAGGGGATGGAAAAGGAGGGCCTTCTCCGTATGCCCCCCATGGAGCCTTTAGTTGCCGCGCACTTGCAACCTAAGCGCACGACGGCTGCAAACCCGACGCTGCCATCTAAAGCTGATCGTTTCCAGTCGAGCATGACGGAACGCAGTCGCGCTCTCTGTAAGGGCTATGAACGCGATCTCTCTGCTGACCGCATACCAAGCGGAGCTGCAGGACGAAGTGACTACCATGCCAGGTCAGACACACTGGGAGGAGATCTGTGTTGTAACGGATCTCTCTCTGCGTCTTCAGAGATGCGCAGTTCAAGCCGGCGGGAAAGCCATGGCCACAATGGTTATCCAGGAGAGAGCACGATGGCTTAATCTCGCTAATCTCTCTGACAGGGAAAAAGAAGCCATCCTAGACCGGTCTGTCTGACGGTGTTATCAGAACCATACAGAATGCTAGAGCTTCGTCGACTAGGTCTCTCTATGAATGCAAATGGGGCGTGTTTGAGCGCTGGTGCGCAACTAAGCACGAGATCCCTTTTCAGTGTTCAGTGGCAGTTGTTCTATCATTCCTACAGGATTTGATAGATCAAGGGAAAGCATTTTCTACCATTAAAGTGTATTTGGTCGCTATCTCTGCTTGTCACATAGGTTTTGTTAATAAAACTGTTGGGCAGCATCCTTTAGTATGCAGGTTCATAAAGGGCACGCGTCGTGCTTTACCAGTTTCAAAACCGCTTTCCCCTTCATGGGATTTAGCACTGGTACTTGATGCTCTTTCGATGCTCCCATTTGAACCACTGGACAAGATTGATTTGAAAACATTGTCGTTTAAAACAGCGCTGCTGTTAGCCTTGGCTTCCGCGAAGCGCGTAAGTGAGATTCACGCACTTTCGGTGCATTCAGCATGTACACAGTTCATGCCCGGGGATGCAGGGGTGATTTTGAGACCTAATCCTGCTTTCATGCCCAAAATAGTTAATTCTATTACTCCTTTGGAGTTAAGAGCTTTCTATCCACCACCTTTTGCCTCGTCAGAACAGCAAAAGCTAAATGAGCTGTGCCCAGTGCATGCCTTACGCATTTACATTGAAAGGACCAAAGGGTTCCAGGAGTGTGATCAGCTGTTTGTATCTTGGTTAAAACCACGTACGGGGAAGCCGATTACAAAGCAGCGGTTGTCGCACTGGATAGTGGAGGCGATTTCACTGGCATATTCCAGTAAGGGTCAGGTGCCCCCAGCTGGTTTACGCGCACACTCAACAAGGGGAATATCAACTTCGCTAGACATCTCACTGTAAATTATACTTCCATAACAAACACATGAGAATACACACATACAATTCAATTGGCTTTAGTAGTAAATGGTGTGACAACTCAAGTTTTTAGTGAGCAGGCTAATGAAATAACCTTGCTTTACTGTACTGTATAAAACCTGAATGTGAATTATATTTTATTTTTTTAATTACAACAATCTCCTTTTACAGTGCTAAATGGACTAAATGACACAACTGAATTGAACTATATATTATTTTGTATAGCTGACGATCTCAATTCAGAGAGAAAAACTTGAAATATATTAAATGACCAAATAAAGGCCTTCCTGAAGCAATCCATCAGAGAGAAACAACACTGCATTGTTTTGCATGTGACGGCAATCAATCACACACACTGGAATAACTTCACTGATTTACACACGTGCATTGGTTACGCAAATGTAACCCCTCCTCCCGGGTCCTACTCGACCGGGTCCTACTTGCGACGGAACTTGCTTGCGCAAGTGCGAGCGTGCTCTACTATGTAAGAACGAGCCAAATATTGAGTCTGGTAATAAAGCAAAATAACAGAACAATTTGAAATGGTCCTCAGATGACATGTCTGTAATTTCTATTAACAAATCTAGCGTTAATTGGATCTCAAACGGTTTAATGAAAAAGTAGTTCGTAGAAAGTAGAAAAAGTAGAAAAAAGTAGCGCGAAAAGTAGAAAAAGTAGTGCGAAACCTACGTGGTTAAACGATACTTTGCGACAGTGGGTTTCAGGAAACAGTCGTGACTAGCTAGTTGATTTCTCCAACGATGCATCATACTATAGTAGTGAAGCAGCAAACTACATGGTTGTATGGGAAAGGCACCCTTGTGCAGGCCTTCAACCCTGGTGTCCGGCATGAGAGTCGGGTGCTCTAACAAGGAGGCTAAAGACTGCAGCTTCTAGCGTCTGTTGCTTGAGCGCCTATTGAGATCAGAGGAGTGAGGTTTACTTGCAGAACAACTACTAGCTGGCCTCTTTTACACTCACCCCCCTAGACCTCACTCTCATCCGGGTCATGGCACCATTGTAACCCCTCCACCCGGGTACTACTCGACCTGCTCCGAGTGGGCCTCGAACCCTGGTCTCCGCCATGAGAGTCGGGTGCTCCAACTAGGAGCCTAAAGACTGCAGCCTCTAGCGTCTGTCTCTAGAGCGCCTATTGAGATCAGAGGAGTGAGGTTTGCTTGCACAGCAACTACTAACTGGCCTCTGTTACACTAACGACCCATTAACAGCTTCAAATGATAACGAAATGATCTCTCAACATTTAGCATACAACATAAAAAGCTCTCCCACATATTGAGCTATTGTAACTGCACTTACTTCGGTCATTGGTATAACTGGCAGTGGGTGGAATAGACAAGAAATGTACAGGTTTCTACCATCTTGCTAATAACATTTCTTTAGTCATTCGGCAGTCTTGCAGCCTGAACCCCTGTAGGAAATCCACCCTTACAGATGGTGCCGAAACTGGGGATCCTTGCAGTGTGTTTTCTGAAATCCACTTTGATGAGAATAAAGATCATTCTCATCCGAATGAGACCATTTTTTACAGTTGATTTTGTGAATGGATTAAAGCTGACCTTTTGACCATAGAATGGGTAAAGCCCGGAACACACCCGACGGTCGGCCGTCGGGCAGCTTTTGCGCGTCGGCCGACAAAGTTTCCTCAGTGTGTTCCACACGGTTGAAAATGGCTGAAAATAGTCCTCGTCGACTTTGTTTCGCCCGATTTGACATGTTGAATTGGCGTCGGGGAAAGAAAGAACTCTGATTGGCTGTTCAGCTTAGTGAAAAACATCAGTGCACGAGAATAAAAGCAAAACAGCAAGCAAAGAAGTCAAAATGGTAAAGATAGAAGGCTGTTCTTCATTTACCTGAGTGTTCCTTGGCGAATATTTCAATATTAACATGGGCAGAGTAAAATAAAGAAAGGGTTTAGCAGGATTGGTTTTCAAAGCGTTGCTTTGTTTACGTTATGTGTATATATGTGCTACTACTGGTGAGGGAATGTGTTTCATCTTGAGTGGGACAATCTGAACAAAATAACGACAAACATTCATGGCTCAAATGTGGTGAACTGGACTGGTGGGATCATGATACAGGAGGTGAAACCTGGATTTGATGCCCCAACTCTCTGGAAACGACACATGCGCGAGAATTGCGATCTGAAGTAGTGTAAGCAGGTGTAAGCAGATCGCAAATCTCGCGCATGCGTCGTGGAAATCTAAGGAAGTCCCGTTCTGGCCTACAAGGAAGAAAAGAAATAGTCGAATTAACTCGTTATTTTTGTTTGTTTTTTCGCACAAAAAGTATTCGCGTCGCTTGATAAACATATGAGCCACGGTAGTCACTTGGGATATTTAAACATTTTCTTCATTGACTTTCTGGGCCGTCTAGAGGCAGTCCCTTAGGAGCCAATGTGGTAGTTATACAGCTCTCAAATTTAATCAAAAATATCTTCATTTGTGTTCCGAAGACGAACGAAGGTCTTACGGGGTTGGTACAGCATGGGGGTGAGTAATTAATGACTTAATTTTCATTTTTGGGTAAACTAACCCTTTAAATGATATAAACACTACGGAAACAAAAACACTCCAATTCATTATGCAATTATTTTAGTAGGTTAGATTCACCATTAACAAGTCCCAATTTTTTCACATCACCATTGGAGTAAAGATAGATTATACACACAACCCCAATATACACAAAACAGCAAACAATACAACCCCAATAGGAATAAGTCAGTACACACGCAGTTCACAGTCAGTGTTGTGTAGGAAAAAGAGTTCATAGAAACAGTCAGAGTCATCTTAGTCCATCACGCTTTCTACGGCAAATCAAAGGGCAGCAAATAAACCACAAAGTCAGTTAGTCCCGCTATTGAGTTTATATATCCTTTTACTCACGCTTCACGACTTCAAACGAATCAACGAACACTCCGGCTTCTCTCAGATACTTCAAATACCTTGTGAAGAGATCGCTCGTACTGTAGTCTCTCTCTCTGAATGACTGGCTGGCACGTCAACAGCGTTGCGGCGATTCTCTCAGTTCCCTCGGCAAGCGCTCAGTATTTCCATATATGCACGTAGTTTAGACCCATGACTCTGAATGCAGGTTCATTCATAGATGTATAATCTCTCTGGATGACTGGAAACGTAACAGCGTCGCTGCGATTCTCTCAGTTCCCTCGGCAAGCGCTCAGTATTTCCATTTAAGCACGTAGTTTAGACTCAGGACTCTGAATGCATATCATCGACGTAATCAACTTCCCGTCGGCTGAATAAGACGAGTCTACCCTCAAACTGAACCCCACCTTGCTTGTCCTCCCCGCCATTCACTCTTTTCAACTTAACACCTTACGTCATCATCATACATCCGGTATTCCCAATCTGGACTGACAAGACCGCCATGTTGGTTGTACTATATGTTGCGTTGTTGAATCTTGTATTTATATTCATTAAAAGATGAAACATCGTCACAACATGTTGGTCCAAATGAACATCTCCCATAATAAGTAGTTACTATTCAAACCATTATATTTGTATTATATTTATTGAAACAAAACAGAAAACCACTCATACATTCAAATATGTGTACAGTATAGGGTATAACAAATCCCCATTAGAATAAACTGAAATTGAAAAAAGTGATTCTAATCAACCCCTCCTTGCACTGCCACCTTAACGTGGTGGAGGGGTTTGAGTACCCGAACGACCCTATGAGCTATGTTGCCCGGGGCTTGTAGGGTCTCCCAAGGCAAACCGGTCCTAGGCGACGGGTCAGACCAAGAACGGTTCAAAAAACCTTATGAGTGAAGTGAAAACAAGGACAGCCGGGGCCCCACCTTGGAGCCACGCCATGGGTTGGGGCTCGTATGTGAGCGCCTGGTGGCTGGGCCTCCCCCCACGGTGTCCGGCAGGGCTCAGTCCGAAGGAGCAACGTGGGGCCACCTTCCCGTGGGCTCACCACCTTCAGGAGAGACCGTAAGGGACTGGTGCTGAGAAGATCGGGCGGCAGTCGAAGGCGGGGGCCTCAACAACCCGTTCCCTGGACACAGAAATTAGCTCTAGGGACAGAACGGCCCCCCTGACCTGAACCAGAGTAGTGTACAGTTATTGGACTTCTGTGCTAGTCACAGTTTGTCCACAACCAACACCATCTTCAAGCAAAAGGGTGTCCATCAGTGCATGCAGCACCTGAACACCCTAGGGCGTAGGTCGATGATCGACTTTGTGGTCGTTTCATCTGACTGCAGCCGTATGTCTTGGACACTTGGGTGAAGAGAGGGGCAGAGCTGTCAACAGATCACAACCTGGTGGTGAGTTGGATCCGATGGCGGGAGAGGAAGCTAAACAGACTCGGCAGACCCAAGCGTACTGTAAGGGTCTGCTGGAAACGTTTGGCAGTCTCCTGTCAGAGAGATCTTCAACTCCCACCTCTGGAGGAGCCTCGACCAGATCCCGAGGGAGGCAGGAGATATTGAGTCCGAATAGACCATGTTCTCCACCTCCATTGTCGAAGAGGCTGCTCAGAGTTGCAGCCGTAAGGTCTCCGTGCCTGTCAAGGCGGCAATCCCCGAAGCCGGTGGTGAACACCCGGAGGAAAAGGATGCCGTCAAGCTGAAGAAGGAGTCCTATGGGGCCTGGCTGGCTTGTGGGACTCCTGAAGCAGCTGACTGGTGCGAAGCAGACTGCAGCCCGGATGGTTGTGGAGGCAAAAACTCTGGCCTGGGAGGAGTTCACTTTTATGATGGATAGATGAACTTTTATGATGGATAGATGCACTTTTATGATTGATAGATGCACATTTATGATGGATAGATACTCTTTTATGATGGACAGATCCACTTTTATGATGGATAGATGCACATTTATGATGGAGATTTGCACTTTTATGATGGATAGATGCACTTTTATGATGGATAGATGCACTTTTATGATGGATAGATGCACATTTATGATGGACAGATTCACTTTTATGATGGACAGATCCACTTTTATGATGGATAGATGCACATTTATGGAGATTTGCACTTTTATAATGGATAGATGCACTTTTATGATGGATAGATGCATATTTATGATGGATAGATGCACTTTTATGATGAACAGATGCACATTTATGATGGATGGATGTACATTTATGATGTATAGATGAACATTTATGATGGATAGATGCACTTTTATGATGGATAGATGCACTTTTATGATTGATAGATGCACATTTATGATGGATAATGCACTTTTATGATGGACAGATGCACATTTATGATGGATAGATGCACTTTTATGATGGATAGATAAATATTTATGATGGATAGATGCACTTTTATGATGGATAGATGCACTTTTATGATGGATAGATACACTTTTATGATGGATCGATGCACTTTTATGATGGATAGATGCACATTTATGATGTATAGATGCACTTTTATGATGGATAGATGCACTTTTATGATGGATAGATACACTTTTATGATGGATCGATGCACTTTTATGATGGATAGATGCACATTTATGATGGATAGATGCACATTTATGATGGACAGATGCACTTTTATGATGGACAGATCCACTTTTATGATGGATAGATGCACATTTATGATGGATAGATGCACATTTATGATGATAGATGCACATTTATGATGGATTAATGCACTTTTATGATGGATTGATGCACTTTTATGATGGACAGATGCACATTTATGATAGATAGATGCACTTTTATGATGGAAAGATTCACTTTAATGATGGATAGATGCACTTGTATGATGGACAGATGCACTTTTATGATGGACAGACGCACTTTTATGATGGACAGGCGCACATTTATGATGTATAGATGCACTTTTATGATGGATAAACGCACTTTTATGATGGACAGATGCACTTTTATGATGGACAGATGCACTTTTATGATGGATAAATGCACTTTTATGATGGACAGATGCACTTTTATGATGGACAGATGCACTTTTATGATGGATAAACGCACTTTTATGATGGACAGATGCACTTTTATGATGGACAGATGCACTTTTATGATGGATAAATGCACTTTTATGATGGACAGATGCACTTTTATGATGGACAGATGCACTTTTATGATGGATAGATGCACTTTTATGATGGACTTTTATGATGGGTAGATGCATTTTTATGATGGATAGATGCACTTTTATGATGGACAGATGCACATTTATGATGGATAGATGTACATTTATGATGTATAGATGCACTTTTATGATGGATAGATGCACTTTTATGATGGATAGATGCACTTTTATGATGGACAGACACATTTATGATGTATAGATGCACTTTTATGATGGATAGATGCACTTTTATGATGGACAGACACATTTATGATGTATAGATGCACTTTTATGATGGATAGATGCACTTTTATGATGGATAGATGCACTTTTATCATGGACAGATGAATTTTATCATGGATAGATGCACTTTTATGATGGAGAGATTCACTTTTATGATGGATAGATGCTCTTTTATCATGGACAGATGAATTTTATCATGGATAGATGCACTTTTATGATGGAGAGATTCACTTTTATGATGGATAGATGCTCTTTTATCATGGACAGATGCACTTTTATCATGGATAGATGCACTTTTATGATGGATAGATGCTCTTTTATCATGGATAGAGGCACTTTTATCATGGAGAAATGCTCTTTTATCATGGATAGATGCACTTTTATCATGGATAGATGCACTTTTATCATGGAGAGATGCTCTTTTATCATGGATAGATGCTGTTTTATAATGGATTGATTGCAGTTTTATCATGGATGGATGCACTTTTATCATGGATAGATGCTCTTTTATCATGGATAGAGGCACTTTTATCATGGAGAAATGCTCTTTTATCATGGATAGATGCACTTTTATCATGGATAGATGCACTTTTATCATGGAGAGATGCTCTTTTATCATGGATAGATGCTGTTTTATAATGGATTGATTGCAGTTTTATCATGGATAGATGCACTTTTATCATGGATAGATGTTTTATCATGGATAGACTTTTATGGACTTCAAAAGAGAAACAGCCATTCACTGCCATTAAAGGGTTAGTTCACCCAAAAATGAAAATTAAGTCATTAATTACTCACCCCCATGCTGTACCAACCTCGTAAGACCTTCGTTCGTCTTCGGAACACAAATGAAGATATTTTTGATTAAATTTGAGAGCTGTATAACTACCACATTGGCTCCTAAGGGACTGCCTCTTGACGGCCCAGAAAGTCAATGAAGAAAATGTTTAAATATCCCAAGTGACTACCGTGGCTCAACTATATGTTTATCAAGCGACGCGAATACTTTTTGTGCGAAAAAACAAACAAAAATAACGAGTTTATTCGACTATTTCTTTTTTTCCTTGTAGGCCAGAAACGAGATTTCCTTAGATTTCCACGACGCATGCGCGAGAATTGCGATCTGAAGTAGTGTAAGGAGATCGCAGTTCTCGCGCATGCGTCGTGGACTTGAGGGTGAGTAAATCATAGGCCAATTTTCATTTTTGGGTGAACTATCCCTTTAATTTAATTAACCCTGTTTTCAAATCTTCCCTATTCATACAATTCCTGACATATTGTGACAATGTGGTGCAATAAAATAAATAAATGAACTTCAAATGAACAATTATCTGAGCTGGATTAAGTCTGTCAGAAGACTTACTGTTTAGTAGGCCCCCTCATTTATTACAATGCTTTCCTATTACATATAGTGGAGAGTCCAATTCTTAGCCAAGATGTTATCGTATCATCATCATCATTGCCATAAACCAATCTTTTACAACGATTTTGTTTTTGAATGCTATAGAGATGATGATGGACTTTTTTCTTTGTCCAATCCCTTGACAGCTTTAATTATAAATCAATTTAGCAATTTTGGGATATTTGAGAGCCTGCTTAGCTGAAGTTTCCACCTTCTCATCACCCTCCCCCCCAACTTTAGCAGGCATGTTAAATAAATATTAAAAATAATGATATACACTAGACATGGACACTGAAGTATATGGTTTGTGCTTTAAGAGCTTTTACTCATCACCACCCCGTCCTTTCTCTCATTCATGACAAATTTACACAAAGTAGCTGCAGATGCTCTTCCTGGGAATAAGACCAGCAGTTTAATCAAAGAAAAGGAGTTCCTTATTACATTCAGAGATGCACAGGATAGAGAGTTCAGAAAAAAAAAACAAAAAAAAGAGAATAATAAAATGATGTTATGCGACCATTCTTGCAGAAAAACCGAAGCCTTTGGTAGTGACACAGCAAGATAACTTCGTGACAAGGAGATAAACCAGAGTTGTGTGTTTTGCTCAAGATCTGGAGTCATATGTACCATAAAATATGTGTTGACATCATATCCTTTGGGACTAAGAAAAACAGAAGTACAAATTTACACCGCATAACTTATATATACAAATTTTGTGTATAAATAAAAAAAAAAATAGACAGAGCAACAATTTACAGTGTTTTTTTCTTCTTCTTGGAAACTTGTATAATGAGCGGTCAGCTAAACGTGACCAGAGAACAGGATGATCTCCCTTATAGTTTTGGTGAAAGAAAGCATAAAGTCATAGTCCCTGTGACACTCAGAAAGAGAAACAAATCCACACGATCATAAATAAAGACATCATTTGAGGAAGAAAACACTCATTTCAACTACCATTAAAAAAAGTCTTTAAATAAATTAAAGAGGAGTAAAAAATACAGAGCTCCACTGCATCATTAGATTCTCGGTTGTTTGAAAGGCACCAGACAAGTGCGTCCTGAACAACAAATAATAAATACAGCACAAAGTGTCAAGGCAGACTCCACCAGTCACCATCATAGCTAGATGGAAGAGATCACACACACACACCATACACGGGTCCATCTCACGAAAACATGCCCTCGCAAAACAAATAAGAAATTATATTTTGCATAAAGAAAAATCAAGCTTATTTTAAGACCTAATAAAATCATTGGCATTTTCATGAGAATTAAACACATTCCCCCCAAAGTTCCTGTAGTGTGTCCAAAGGTTTTACTTTTCTTCACATAAATGACTAAAATCCAAAGTCATTTTTTAAATAGAGGTTTTAAATGTTCTTATCACAATGTGCATTTGTGTTCATGCAAAATATAACTGCTTTTGATTTGTGTGAGCGGTTTAGTGAGATCCCCTCCCCCCCTCCACACACACACACTAAACATACACAAGGTCCCGGCTCTGTTTGGACGGGTCGACGGGCTCGTCCTCCTCGTACTCCTCGCACTCGATGGGCTTGGGGCAGCTGTACGGGTGGCCGTTGTCGTCGAAGAAGCGGCGGAAGGTGAACTCGTAGAAGGCGTGCTCCGGGTGCTTGCCGTTCTTGAACCAGCGGTTGAGTGTGTCGTTGTGGTTGCTGTCGGCGTCGTCGCTCCAGAGCTTGTCAGGGTCCACGGGGTCAAAGTTGGAGGTGTCGGTGCAGTGTGTGATTTTAGGGATGTAAGGCGCGCGGTGTTGCTGCCGCAGATCCGTGGAGAAGTCGATGCTCTTGAAGAAAGGCTGGGCTTTGATCTCGTCGGCTCCGTCTTTCCCGAGCCGGTCGTCCGGGCCGCGGCAGAGCTTCAGGATCAGGGCGGTGGCCTCGGGACTCAGCTTGGCCTGCAGCGGGATGTGGAGCGACGTCTGCCAGTTTATCACCTGAGGTGGACGCACAATCATTACACGAACACAGACCACAAACACTGCCTGGCCAAAATAAAGCCACCGTTTGGATGTAAATGGGCCAATGCTTGAGAGTCGTCTCTGAATGGATCGTTATTGCTGCGATTATGATGTTTCCATGTTTTGGCATCAGTTCTTCTAACACTAATTGATGTTCATTTCTTAACCCTTCGGGGTCGCCGATCACGCCGGCGTGATCAAGTTACATGTCCAGTTTAAGAAGTCGAAGGATAAAAACAAAGTCACGTTGAGCGCTGCCGTCCGCTTCTGTCGAAAGTGCTGACTTGAAACTCTATTTTACTTTTTGTTTTGTGTTGATAGACCAAGTAAAAACGGAGATATGATCATTTAAACTTTATATAAAAAAATGTACGCGTATATTGACGCGTTCGTAAAAGAATGCAAGACGGGATGCGACAGACGTTGCATTTATTCTAATAACTTTGTCGGTTTTTGTCATAAAACAAAACGGAGGAAAATGTGTGAATCTGCTGATTCTGCTCTTCAGGCTGCACATTTCACGGAATGAAGGAGGAGCCAACTGAGGCAAAGACGCGAAGACGCTAGTTTGGGTAGTTTAGGAGTAGACTAGATGAACTGTTTTGAGGATTGGCACAGATATAAAAAAAAAACACCACAAATAAACACACCTGGTATTTGTCGTAAATAGTTGAATGTATGGTTTGATTTTGTGTTAATTTGACCTTTTGTGTGGTAGGCTATATTTGTACTATTGAGGAACCCCTCTTACTCAAGGAATGAAAGCCCTGTAATGTAGCTAATGTACTGGCATTTTGCTGTATATAGTTTAATTTTATCCCAATTTGACCTTTTTTATGTTGTATTTGCACTATTTGGGAACCCTCATACTCTGGGAATGCAAGGCCTTAAATATAGCTCTCTGTATATTTGTGTGCACATTTTTTTTTTTAAAAAAGTGGCAAAGCTAAAATGAATTAAAAAAGCCTATGGCTACGCTCGCTTTTTTTGTAAATCATATTTTTTTTGTATATAGCTTGATTATATCTGAGTTTTACCTGTATATTTTGACATTTACAACTTGTGTTTACATTTTAAACCTTTTAAAATGCTTCATTGAGCATGTTTGTGTTTTTTGTTGTAGAAAAGCTATAATATTTCTATTCAGATTTTGTGTTTTTTTGTGTGATTTTGGGTCCAGTATGTTGATACAGTACATCAAAGTGATAAACTAATTGACTGGTCATATAGGTGATATTGTGCTGAAAAAAATGATACCAAAAATTGGTATGGTAAACGTTTGTTTATGTCGCAAAATTAAAAAAATAAAAAAGTACTCAAAAAGGGCCAAAATAGCCCAAGACTCCGAAGGGTTAAATAACCATGTATGAAACACATCATGATCATATTCCAGGATGACAATATGAAGATTGTGAAATGATGTTTGTGAGGAGCTTGAAGATGAAGAATCATTTCCACACATGAACTGATGCTCCTCTGAGTCCAGATCTTAAACTCAGCCGGATTTGCTGGACTTTACAGAGACAATACAAGATCTTCACCAAATACTGATGCTCCCCTTGATGGACATGAATGCTGTGATGTTATGAGGAGCTTAAATGTCTGGTGAAGATCTTGTTGATTTAAATGTGAACTCTTCTAGTTAAAGCTGCAGATGTGCATCGCAAAATTATGCATGAAAATACATTCTCACCTTCATCTGGGTCTCGAGAGGAGTTGTTGCCAGAAAAGGAGGCTGACCGACTAACATCTCATAGAGGATAACACCCACACTCCACCAATCACAGAGCTGCGTGTAACCTGGGATTAAAAAAACAATCAGTTAACTTTCATCAATTTAAAGGTTAATGAAATCTCAAGTTTACAGCAGAGGAAAGTTCTGTGGTGCGTTACAACATATTATAAACCAGAGGTTCCCAATCCTGCTCATGAAACACACCTGAATAACTCATCAGCTCATTAGTGCAGACTGCAGAACAGGGCCTGTACCATGATGGTGGTTGTACAAACTCAGGGTCACAGGATTAGTTTCGAGTTGACAAAACCAAACCAATCCAACCCAATAGTATCCAGCTGCAGACCCACAGCACACCCGTTTCAGAACCCCAGCGCCAGAACCGGAAGTAAGGGGCGGAGTTACGTTCTAACCGCAATGATATAACGCAGCACCTGAAAATTGTCCCCAGCTCGGTATTAGCCTATTTTCCGGCGCTGCGTCATATCATTCAGCCTGCTGCACTCATGGTTACGTTCTAACCAACAACAGCGCCAGGGTCGTAAGTGAGGGGCGGAGCTTAGGTTTGAAACCTAATAATGCCACCTAACGTAATGTGGAGGGTATTTTACACATGAAACAGCTTATTGAACATGTTATGATGCACATTACAGTACAATAAGCATTTTAAAACATTGATTTTGTGTAATATAATTGTATGTAGTTTCAGTTACCTTTTGTTATTGTAGGAGTTACTTCCTGATCATGATGGTGAAAAAATAATACTTGAAACACGTAACATTTTAATGTATAACAGTTTTTATTTTAATGTATAACAATTTTATCTAGCTAAGCAGTTTACGTGCTAGGCTACGTGTAGATTTACGAAGGTAAGACCTTTTTATTTATTTATTTTTTTATCAAGGAGTTAACTTTGTATAATAAAGCTTTGAAAGATATAGAACAAGACAAGCATTGGAGGTTTTCAAAATTATACACAATTCGATAACTCATTAAACCTCTGTGATATTTTATGTTATATTTATTTATTTATTGTGTTTACAAAAATATTAAATTGTTTTGAAATTGAAGATATCTATTTGTAAGATAATTTTGATTGTTTAATAAAAAAAATAAAATAAATGCATGGGTATTTTTGATAAAATATACTTTATTTCACAAGAACATGTGCAGCATGCATTTTTTTTTGTGTCAAATAATAATGTCAAAGTCTAAAAAAGAGAGAGAAAATTCGGCATTGTTTTAAACGAAACAATAAAAATGTATAGCTACAAATGACCAATTCAACCCTAGGCCTGTTTTATCACAACAATCTTGTATAGGCTACATATAACTTACAATGTATCTAATGATGAACTCACTCTCAGGCCCATTTTGTCCTTACTTTCTTGCTAAAATAACTACAATGCAATAATAATAATTTTTCCGCCCCTCCCTCACTTCCGGTTCTGGCGCTGGGGTTCTGAAACTGGTGGTGCTGCGGGTCTGCAGCTGGATATATCTCATCCAACCAGGCTTTGTTGGTACCATCATCAACTTTCTCTGTCATCTCAGGCTTTGATCCTGAGGTTAGTAGTTTAGGTGTGACACCAGCAGTGAACAGCCAATCACAAGCTGAGAAAGAGTGAAACTGCGATTCATTCATTCATCTCGCGAGTGAAGCAGCGCGATTCACTACTACAGAATATTTCGAGATTGAAAAATATAAAGAATTTAAACAAATTTACAAAGAAAATAGCAGTCTATAAAAGAGGACAAATAAAAGAAAAGTATTACTATATCAGTGCAAGTAAAAGTTTTGAAGTTAGTTTATACAGTTGATAATAGTTAACTGAACATTTAAGCACACATGTAATCATTTTATAGCTTTATCTATTGATCCTAAAGCATTTTTATATTACCTTTATATATTTATTCAATTAAACTGTGCGTAATAATAATAATAATAATAATAGATACTAGTTATTGTGATTGTACAGTAAGTGTACAAAACATTTGTGATCGATTAATGGTAGAACAATATCTAAATCATACAAAATTATCATTCTAAATAAACATAACTAATGATTTGGTCTTAAAAATCATTTGCTGTGGACTGACTTAAAGGGATACTCCACTTTTTTTTGGAAATAGGCTCATTTTACAACTCCCTCAGAGTTAAACTGTTGAGTTTTACCATTTTTGAATCCATTCAGCCGATCTCCGGTTCTGGCGGTACCACTTTTAGCATACAGCATTGAAGTGGACAAGACCATTAGCATTTCTCAATTACCAAAGGAAAAATGACCAAAGAAAAATGTAAAACTGATATAACCGCAATGATATGACGCAGCACCTGAAAATTGTCCCCAGCTTGGTATTAGCCTATTTTCCAGCGCTGCGTCATATCATTCAGCCTGCTGCACTCATGGTACGGCAGTAAAGTTTCTTGATTATTACGCAGGAATGAGAGTATAGTTCCTAGTCATATTAGCCTAGAAAATCGCAACTTTACATTTTCCGTCGGTCTTAGTACACAATGTAACTATAGAAGAGTCAAGTTTTAAATAGGAAAAATATCGAAACTCTTTGGTCATTGTTTTTTGAGAAATGCTAATGGTCTTGTGCACTTCAATGATGTATGCTAAGCTATGCTAAAATTGGTACCTGAGATAGGCTGAATGGATTCAAAAACAGTTTAACTCTGGGAGAGTTGTAAAATGAGCCTATTTCCCCCCAAAAAAGTGGAGTATCCCTTTAATCTGGAGTGGAAACAGGTGGAGTGACTATCACATCAGACACGTGAATCTCACAGCTGATTGATAAAAGCCAAACCACTTTCCTGGTGCCTGAAACCCAGGGTTGGTGCAAACTGAACTGAAACATATCAGGCAAGCCACATGGTATAGGCCCCGGAAGTGGTTGAGTCAGATGAGAGACACCCAAAACACGTACTGTTGGGGGTGCTCCAGGCCCAGGGTGGGGAAGCCCTGTGCTAGGCTTGCATCGTTAATTAGGTCAGAAACAATTATTTCTCATTTATTTCTGTCACTGCTGCAAAACTAACCACCGCACAGTATATAATAGTGTCGTCACTGAAATACTGAAAAATTAAAATTGTGACGCTTTGAGCAAGTTTTCACAATTTGATCCAATATGGATTCATTGAGGCCTCTCGGGTACAGTACATGGCCAAAACATTGTTAACTATGCAGGAATTTCTACTCTTATATTTATACTCAATATAAACATTTAAATAGTGGTTTGTCATAAAAACATGACAGATATATTCTCACACATTAAATACTGAAGAACAGGTTAGTAGAAATACAATGATTATGCAATATAGTGCATTTATTTATCAAAATGCTGCTAGTGAAGTAAACAGATTCCAGGAAGTTGTACTATATATCTCAATATACCTTCTGATGTTCATTCATGTTAATTTCACACCGTTACTAGCAGTAAAGCAGAAGAGATGATCAGCTCATGTGCGCTTCTCTTGAACTGAAGGCGCTATACATCTATACATGATCTGTCGTGCCACATTAAAGGGAACCAAAATGGTATTTATTGTTTGAATTTCAGAATAAAATTGACATAATTTGAGAGATGAGACGTTTCATATTAGAACAAGTAACAACGCTTATTGTGATTTATTAGATGGGAGGGACGCTACGAAGCATAGACTGAAAGATCGATTCTTGGGATCTAAGAATCCATCAAAATCAAGAAATGCATCCCCCCCCAAAACGACCCCCGCCCCCCTAAAACGCTGGCGAAATCCAGTCATAAAAAAGGATTTTACTGCATATTTTCGAGGAATAAATAGAAAGCGGTTCAGTACACTTGAAATAAAAAACGCGATATAGACTAGTGTGTGTGAATATTAAACCACAAATACTATTTAAATACGAATCCTGTTTATGAATCGTATGTTCCGTGTGAATGAATAATGCAGCCCAGAGTCGTTAAATATGAATATGTTTTTCAACGGCTCTGGTGCACCCGACGCACAGTTTTATTTACCACGCACACACACACACACACACTGAAGACACACATGTGACACTTGCGCTGTTTTTTTTGCCTATATGAAGACAGAAATGATTGAACTTCCTCTCCAGGCTCTAGATCCACTCTGAAAGTCACTTCGTGATCATTTAACCGCTTCATTTGTGAAACTATCATCATGACGATCATCACGACAAACACATAGAAACTCCAAAGGGCTTCACGGCAACCCGTCAAAATAAAAGTTCGGTTTAACTTGACAGAAATATATAATACTGTTGTACAGTAGAAATAGGAAATGTCCAGAATCAGATGTAATAATACATTAACACTAATACGAATAAATTATGAATTTTTTTAAACAAAACTGAATTTAAGGAATAATCCATGTTTTAATTTTAACAGTAAAGCACATTATTTGACAAAAAGTTTATGATAAAATTAGTGTTTTATGGCTTAATTTTATTACCCATAGTGTGAATTGTTTTCATATATCTATATATTTAAAAAAAATTAAAAATACATGATTTGAATTATTATACATTCTTCTTGATGTCTAATAATAAAAAAATTGCATGCCCGCTCCGCTACAGTAGCAGGTAGTGTAGTGTACTTTCACCCATCCCCCCCCGCCCCCCTAAAAAAAATCCTAGGGGAAACACTGAAATGGATATTATATATTATTTTACGCATACACACCTGTGCGCAGCAGGACCTCGGGGGCGATGTAATTGGGCGTGCCCACCAGCGAGTGAGCCAAGCAGCGCTGATGCTGTCGAGCGGCCCTGCGCTCCAGCGGCTTCAGTCGATCCCCACAGCGGCAGCTCGCGGGATCTTCCCAGTCCTTACTGAAGTCCATGCTGTCCTGCCGCACATGATCCCCTGACAACACAAACACACCGGTTCAACATCATTCATTATTCAATAGTGAACAAGTATGAACAAAGTCACATTGATGTGATGGTAAAAAGTGTGTATTCAGTCTCAGAATGTCAGTCAAACCTGAATGTGATTTTGCAGTGGTTTGTAGACGACTACTTCCCACTAGGCTTGCCGCGATAGACGGTGTTGACGGTGTTACCGGTTTTAAGCCCCATCACCGGTGACATCACTTTCCCACCGTGACACCGCGATGTCTTGACTTTTTTTTTTTAAAGTATTCGTTTTTGCTAAAATATTTATTTGAATTAATTAAAAATAATAATTTTCAATTATTTAGTTCTGAAGAGAGCATTATAATTAAAAATGAACTGCGCAACGCGTGCCGTCACGTCACAGATCAGCAAGCATCAGGATTCCATTTAGCACGTGTGGAGACGAGAACAAGTCAAATTACAGAAAAGCAAGATAATGGCGGAAGATTTGGTGTCAAAACGCAATGCAAAAGCGCCTGTTTGGCAATATTTTGGCCAATATATATTAATGTTAATAAATGCCAATTTATAGTGTTTTACTTTTTTTTAGAGTGCTGTCATTTATGTAGGCTAAGGTCCTTTTTAAAGTTTTTATTTTATATTCGTCTCTTTTTATTTGGTTTTATCTTATTTAAACTTTGTTTAATTTATTTAGGCCTATTTTGTTTTCTTATTCGTTAATAAACGTTTTATTTTTGGGGGGCCCACAGTTTGCCGATTTTCACTTTTTTTAGCCTATGCATGGGGTTATTTTTATTCGTTCGTTATGCTAATAAAAGTTCTGTCTATATTTTATTCGTTTATTATTCTAATAAAAGTGCTGTCTAAATAAAAGTTTATTGTCAGCGAGTTGTTTTTTTTTTTTTTGTCCATTCCAGCAATTGACGCTGAATTGCAATTGACGCTTATTTCGAAAGTGAAAGTATGTCATTTATGTAGGCTAAGGTCCGTTTTGAAGTTTTTATTTTATATTCGTCTCTTTTTAATTGGTTTTATCTCATTTAAACTTTGTGTAATTTATTTAGGCCTATTTTATTTTCTTATTCGTTAATAAACGTTTTATGGTTCTTATTTGTTTGGGCCCACATTTTGCCGATTTTCACTTTTTTCAGCCTATGCATGGGGTTATTTTTATTCGTTCGTTATGCTAATAAAAGTCTATAAATAAAAGTTTTATTATCAGCGAGTTGTTTTTTTTTTTGTCTATTCAAGCAATTGACGCTTATTTCGAAAGTGAAAGTATAACGCGCACGCATTTAAAAGCTATTTAACCCCCCCCGCCCTGCCCTCCACGGTGACACCGGGATTACCGGTGTTGTCACACGTCGATTAACCGGTGGGAAATTTTCCTCACCGCGGCAACCCTACTTCCCACTAAAACACACTTTTGAGGAGGCTTTATAGAGGTGGAAGCACTGTTGACACTTTTTCAAATCTTTCTTTATTTGCTATTGTAATATTTTTGCAAACGTTACTACATTAAAGGCACACTATGTAATTTTTTACAGCTAGAGGGCACTTATTAAAAAGACTGCCTCAAGAGCAGCGGAGCTGTTACTGTGCCGCAGACGACCTCTCCTGCTTCTCCTAGTCATATATGTGGAGTAACACTTTAGATACATCGAGAGCAGCGGAGCTTTTATTGCGTCATAAATGTGGGGTAACAGTTTAGATAATACATTTGAGTGTGTTGAAAGTTGTTATAATGCTACTCTGTGCGTTTGGTGCTACATGAGACACTTGTTGCAGACTGCAGTGAGCTAGATCAATGTTAGGAATGGTAAAACATGCTACTCACGGTAAATACAAGATTTAAACAAAAGACTAACAGTTTTGAAATAATACTTAGTTTTCTGTCTATAAATGCATCCAAACAGTCGTTCCCTTGTCTAATAAAACACATAATACATTAAAGCGTCTGGTGTTTCCATGGTTTCTACTAAGGCTACGTTTACACGCATAGTATGTAGGCTTGCTGCGATAGACGGTGTTACCGGTTTTAAGCCCCATCACCGATGACATCACTTTCCCACCGTGACACCGCGATGTCTTGACTTTTTTTTAAAGTATTCGTTTTTGCTAAAATATTTATTTGAATTAATTAAAAATAATAATTTTTAATTATTTAGTTCAGAAGAGAGCATACATTATACTTAAAAATGAACTGCGCAGTGCGTGCCAAGAGCCAGTCACGTCACAGATCAGCAAGCATCAGGATTCCATTTAGCACGTGGGGAGACGAGAACGAGTCAAATTACAGAAAAGCAAGATAATGGCGGAAGGTTTGGTGTCAAAACGCAATGCAAAAGCGCCATTTTGGCAATATTTTGGCCAATATTTATTAATGTTAATAAATACCAATTTATGGTGTTTTACTTTTTTTTTTAGAGTGCTGTCATTTATGTAGGCTAAGGTCCTTTTTGAAGTTTTTATTTTATATTCATCTCTTTTTATTTGGTTTTATCTTATTTAAACTTTGTGTAATTTATTTAGGCCTATTTTGTTTTCTTATTCGTTAATAAACGTTTTATGGTTCTTATTTGTTTGGGCCCACAGTTTGCCGATTTTCACTTTTTTCAGCCTATGCATGGGCTTATTTTTATTCGTTCGTTATGCTAATAAAAGTTCTGTCTATATTTTATTCGTTTGTTATGCTAATAAAAGTTCTGTCTATAAATAAAAGTTTATTGTCAGCGAGTTTTTTTTTTTTTGTCCATTCCAGCAATTGACGCTGACAGGGCTGTCAACTTTAGTCGTTTAGTCGACTAATCGGTCGATGCCGTCGTGGTCGACTGACATTCTTATTGGTCGACCAGTTGCATTTTTATTTATTTTTTTACCAATAGAAGGAATTTTTCAATGATTTACTCCTTGATATTTATTCATTTATAAGCAGTTATTTATTACTGTATTCTAAACATAATTAGCCTATGTTTTGTCCCCAACTTAAAAATTGCTTTAATTTAGGCTATTTTTGTAACTGCGCCGCAGTTTAGCGCACACACATAATACACTCGGGAACCGCACCTGTGGCTGGCTGCGCTGCTGCTCGCGCTCTGTAAGGGATGCTGTATTCATTCAGTTAGAACGCTGCTTGTTTTGGCTTTAGTCGACAAATTGTCCAGGAAATCTAAATCTTTTGTCTGGCTGCATTTTAAAACAAAGACGACAAGACTGTGGAGGGAGGCGATCGCGTTGCCATTATGAGCGCGCAAGTCGCGCGCCTACATTTAAAATCGAACTTGAGCGCGCAAAAGACGTGAGCAGCCTTTTAACGGCTATATCATGCTGACTCAATAGATTGTGTTTTCTTAATGTTTTCGTTTTTATTTGTATACTTGACGCATTTGAAAATAGCCTAAATAATGCAACAAAACGAAAATAAACCTATACGCGGTCCTACAGCCTATTATAGGATTGTTTTTAAGTTATTTGGGTTTTTCTGAGTGTTGTTTAAAACGCCTTGATCGTCAGGACGAAAGTTAACCCTTAGCTTTGAAAGTAAAGAAGAATATAAAGCCTGTATAAACGAGAGCTTTTGTTGGGATTTTTCATTATGTGGCAGATAGCAGCTATATTTTTTGCAGCGTGTGGTGTGGTCAGGTGCGCGATTGGGACTGTACTATAGACCTAGGACAGAGCTCTTCACTTTTTGCAGTTAAAAAATCACTTAATTTTCAAAGAATTGTATTATTATTATAGTTTTATTTATTTGTGATGTTTTTTCGTTGTTGTTTTATAAATGCTCAATGACAATTGTTTAAAAAACATCACAGTTTTTTTTTTTTTAAGTCGACTAATCGTTGAGCAGGACTCGACTTTGGTCGACTAAGGATTTCTTTGGTTGAATACAGCCCTAGACGCTGAATTGCAATTGACACTTATTTCGAAAGTGAAAGTATGTCATTTATGTAGGCTAAGGTCCGTTTTTAAGTGTTTATTTTATATTCGTCTCTTTTTAATTGGTTTTATCTTATTTAAACTTTGTGTAATTTATTCAGGCCTATTTTATTTTCTTATTCGTTAATAAACATTTTATGGTTCTTATTTGTTTGGGCCCACAGTTTGCCGATTTTCACTTTTTTCAGCCTATGCATGGGGTTATTTTTATTCGTTTGTTATGCTAACATGCCTTTCTGCTGTTATCTCGGGACAAGCGTGAAAAAATGGCGTTCGTCAGGTCCAGTTTTGCGTCCAGCCTCTCACGGGGATTTCAGATGCCCCAACGTCTGTGAGGAGAAGACCAACGCCTGTGAAGAGACGACTCAACGCCTGCGATATGTTATGGCGCCGTTTTATACATAAACAATATTTATATTTAATATTTATATATAAACAATATGAATGTAAGCCAGAGGAGAACTGGCCCCCGACTGAGCCTGGGTTCTCCCAAGGTTTTTTCTCCATCCAATCTGATGGAGTTTTGGTTCCTTGCCACTGTCGCCTTGCTATTGGCTTGCTCAGTTGGGGTTATTTAGCGTTTAGCAATATTATTGATCCGTGTTGTACTACTTTCATGTTATCACTGTGAAGCTGCTTTGATACAATCTGTATTGTGAAAAGCGCTATATAAATAAATGTTACTTGACTTGACTTAATAAAAGCTCCATCTATAAATAAAAGTTTTATTATCAGTGAGTTTATTTATTTTTTTGTCCATTGACGCTTATTTCGAAAGTGAAAGTATAACGCGCACGCATTTAAAAGCTATTTAACCGCCCCGCCCTCCACGCGGTGACACCGGGATTTCCGGTGTTGTCACACGTCGATTAACCGATTACACGTCGATTAAATTTTCCTCACCGCGGCAACCCTAATAGTATGCACTTACCCTATTAGTAAGCGGCAAAACCTGTGCAATGAAGCCCGCGAATGTCCTTGTAATTCGGTTCAACCCTGAACTTTATGAAATAACGTTACTATGTTTCGGAAAGGTTTGAGCGGTGTCGTGTGTTGTGTGTGCGTGTGAGTAAGTGAGAGAGCGAGAAAATAAAAGCAAGCAGAACACGGTTCGTTTCAAAAGCACGCGTAGCGTATTATAGATATTATATTATCGTAAATGAAATTAATCGTTCAGCCCTACTGGCAGGTGTTTTTACTTTTTAGCGTTTTTAAGCCCCCAAAACGCTGTCGCCATATAAACGTAAGCCACATCCGATAAAATATTTGTACGTTTTCTCCCGCAAGCGTTCTCGTGTAAACAGGGCCTAAATAAAACCGGAAACCGAAGGTAATGCGGGTATGATGTCATTGATAGGCGACGCACTGACGCGATTCGTGTCCTGGTTAAAATTGCTTATTTCTCTGAATTTAAACATTCTTGTGAACATTTGGGATAATGCAAGTACAAAAGTATATATTCTGATTAATCGTTGTCCAGCACTATTATATATATGGTTTTTGGACATTCTAATCCACAAATCTTACATGGTGTGTCTTTAAGGTTAATGTAATTAACCCGTTATATAAAGCATTAAATGACTGGCATTACCTAAAACAGTAGCCTAAAACAAAGACGAAGTAACTATCGGCATAAAAATGGTTATAATGGCACAAATTTATGGGGTCAAGTCATCAAACATGTGTTTTGGTCTGCGAGTTGTTGGGCTCACCGCTTTGGTAGTATTTGGAGTCGTGAGTCCACCGGAAGCCCGTGCACAGGCCAAAGTCAGTCAGTTTGATGTGTCCATCACGATCAATCAGGATGTTGTCGGGTTTGATGTCTCGATGGATAAAGCCCATTTTGTGGACGCTTTCCACAGCACAGGTGAGCTCTGCGATGTAAAACTGAGCCAAGTCCTCTTGGAAAATGCCCATTCTGATCAGAAGGCTCATCATGTCCCCGCCAGGGATGTAGTCCATGACAAAATACAAGTTATCTTTATCCTGGAAGGAGTAGTACAAGCGGACGACCCACTCATTATCTGCTTCAGCGAGAATGTCCCGCTCAGCTTTCACATGGGCCACCTGGTTTCTCAACAGGACGTCTTTTTTACGGAGGGTCTTCATGGCGTACAGCGCTCCCGTGTCCACTTTCCGAGCCAAACACACTTCTCCAAACGCCCCAATTCCCAGAGTCTTGATCTTATCAAACATGGATTTGTCCATTTTGGCGCGTTTGAGGCGGATGTAGTTGGATTCCTTCTGGGACAGCATCATGCGCATCTGTTCCTGTGCGTCGCCCGAAAGCCCCACCTGAACACACCACACACGCGGTTACATCAGCCCCCCCACAGAACACACACTTGAACAAAAACACTTGCTCACACATCACACAGATTTAGCAAACAACTGAAATAATGTCTGACAACATAAACACCATTCAATCATGTAATATTCACATAACATTGGCAGGCAGCGTCCAGCACTGAAGAAGAGCAAAGCATGCAATGCACAGGGTTTCCTACTAAGTGGCCATCGAAATGAGGCAGCAACTCGTTCAGATAGCAATCACAACAGTCTTAACTTGCTTAATTTTAAATTGAGAAAGTAATTAGTGACAATATTCTGATTAGCATAATAATACATATAGGTATGCACTCTTTTATTCCCACTGCTGTAAGGATTTTAAAGGGTTAGTTCACCCAAAAATGAAAATTAAGTCATTAATTACTCACCCCCATGCTGTACCAACCCCGTAAGACCTTCGTTCGTCTTCGGAACACAAATGAAGATATTTTTGATTAAATTCGAGAGCTGTATAACTACCACATTGGCTCCTAAGGGACTGCCTCTTGACGGCCCAGAAAGTCAATGAAGAAAATGTTTAAATATTCCATGTGACTACCGTGGCTCAACTATATGTTTATCAAGCGACGCGAATACTTTTTGTGCGAAAAAACAAACAAAAATAACGAGTTTATTCGACTATTTCTTTTCTTCCTTGTAGGCCAGAACGAGACTTCCTTATAGATTTCCACGACGCATGCGCGAGAATTGCGATCTGAAGTAGTGTAAGCTGGTGTAAGCAGATCGCAAATCTCGCGCATGCGTCGTGGAAATCTAAGGAATTCTCGTTCTGGCCTACAAGGAAGAAAAGAAATAGTCGAATAAACTCGTTATTTTTGTTTGTTTTTTCGCACAAAAAGTATTCGCGTCGCTTGATAAACATATAGTTGAGCCACGGTAGTCACATGGAATATTTAAACATTTTCTTCATTGACTTTCTGGGCCGTCAAGAGGCAGTCCCTTAGGAGCCAATGTGGTAGTTATACAGCTCTCAAATTTAATCAAAAATATCTTCATTTGTGTTCCGAAGACGAACGAAGGTCTTACGGGGTTGGTACAGCATGGGGGTGAGTAATTAATGACTTAATTTTCATTTTTGGGTGAACTAACCCTTTAAGGTGTGTGTGAATGTTGCTTTTGTGTGCATTTTTAATTTTTAATTAGATAGACCTCACAGAGGCCATAACATTAAATTCTGGGATTGCATTCTCTGCAATAGACACCTAGCATTTTGGCTGAAAGTTTTAGCCAATAACATGTCCATTACGCTTCATGCCATTTCAACATAAAAGCTATGAGGCTAAGTGATGATGTAGGCAGCTCAGAAGAGCTTTAGAAAAGAGCTCGTGAAAACATATTTAAGGAAGTCTTATACACTCATGCATGCCGTCCAACTGACAGGGTCTTACTTTACCACACACTGAGTGACTCCAGAAGAAACCTTTAAACTATGAAAACCAGTTGATCAGACAAAGAAAAGACGAGAGAAGGCAGCTTACAGAGGAGATCCACAAACTGAAAGATATTGAAGACAGACAGACAAAGAAAGAGAAGAAAAGGGCAGGAAAAAAAGGAAAGGAAAAAGATGTGAAAAGTTAAAGTCAACAGTACAGGGAGCAGAGAGCATTGTGAGAGTATGTGTCTGTGAAGAAACGCATGCTAACCCGCTGCATCTCGCTCTCCAGCTGCTTCTTCCTTCGGTGTCTCTGCTGGTGGTTCTTCAGGACGTTCTCCACGTGCTGCTCCATGAAGAACTTGAAAGCCTGCGGCGAGTACATGGGAACTCTGCTTTCCCCTTTGCGTTCCTCGTCCCGCTTGAGTCGGCGCACCGGCACGGGAGAGGTGGTGATGAGCTTCTTCTCGCGCTCCTCCGAGGCCTCGGGACTCTTCTCGCCGGAGCAGCTGCTGTCCGTGTCGGTGTCGTGCTCCACCCCGTCCTCCTCCCTGCTGCTGGGTTTGGGCGTTGGGTCGTACCCTGGAGGCGGCGGCTGCTGCTGCTGAAGCAGGTGTTTGGGATAGGGAGGCGGCGGGCCCTGGTAGCTGGGCACTTCTGCGTTTGGCTCCTGATACGCAGCGGGCGGCTGATGATGCCAGGGCGGCGGCTGCGTAGGGGCGACGGCTGTGTGCAGCTCTGGCTTCTGCACACGCATGCTCTTCACCGGCTGCAGGACGGGCGCCTGTGTGATGGTGGTGACGGTCGTGGCGGAGGGCTGAGAGTTGGGCACGGAGGTGCACTGACGCCCGCTGGTGAAGGAGTTGGAGCGGCCTGGTGCGCTGTGGGGCCATGATGGAGGAGCGTCCTGATTGGGCGAAGTCTGAGGTCTGACTTGGGGAAGCCCTCCAAGGTTGTACATATCAAGGTTGTGGCTATTGCGGTTGGGCACCAGCATGCTTGAGGGGAGGTTGTTTCCATTTGAGGGTGTGGAGAGCGCGCTGGATTGCATCTGCTGGGCCGTGGGACTCTGCCTGTTGGACTGGTGCATTGGATATGGAGGAGGTGGCGGCTGCCTGTTATTAATGCCCATGTATTCCCCTTGCATGGCGCCATTCTGAGGCCAGGATGGAGGGAAGGTGAACTTGTTGTTCCCGGAGTTTTGCATGATGATGGGCTGCCGACCCACAGGCACTGGACTGAGTCCTCGTTGATTCTGGGGCGGGGGGTTTATGTAGCCGTCGGGTCGGGGCCCCTGAGGCACAGGAGAGATCCGGGGCACCAGGTAATCCAAGTTCCCAGAATACCGCTTGGTTGAGGGATTGGAGTCCCAAGAGGAGGGAGGAGGAGTGACGCTACGCACCTGCCGAGGGTTCACTCGTTGGCCGCTGGCTGCAGCAGAAAGGTTTTGAGGAAAGGTAGCAGGCCGTGAGAGGTCAGTTTGAGGTCCAGGGCTGCTGGGACGGTAAATCATGCCATCGGTCATTACTAGAGCACTGTGGCGCTGTGGGGCCAGTGATTCCTTTGAACCCTTCCAGCTTTGGCGCCGCAACACTGTCTGTTGAATTTGGGATGGAGCTAGAAAAGAAACATCCATAAATCAATAGGGGTGTAACAATATATCGCAATACAATAATACTAAAATATGTATTGTGGATAGTGATAATATGCATTGTGTAGTTTACCTAAAATAAACAGTACTGTGTGAGAAAGAAAATCAGGTTTTCAGAGTTAGTGTCAGTGCTACATTACACTTCTATTTATAATGTTGAATATAATGTATAATAATGCAATGGGGGAATATTTGTGGGTCCTGATAATGCCAATTGTCTGATGATCTCTTGCTCACTCACTCTAGATTTTAACGAATTTGCGAGCCTCAGGGAGCCGCAATCAATATTCGGGAGACTCCCGGAACTTCCGCGAGACTTGGGATGTCTGCAAACTGTGACTTTTTTGAAGCGCGAACGTCAACATTACTCCCTGGAAATCCAAAAAACTTCCACGGCTGCGACTTCAATGAAAGAGGAGGGGGTTCACGTTCTGTAGATGGGTCTCCTGCATCTGCAGTTGCCATGCTATCTTTTGAAGGGCTGTAGCTAAATTAGAGGAGGTTGACCATAGACTCACTGCACTTCAACAAGCGTTTTTTTCCGCTTTGCAAGGCGAACGGACGTGACATGGGGTCGCAGAATCGACGCAGCATCGACGATTCCATTTTTTAATTCGAAGTTCGAGATTGTGAATTAATTTAGATTGTGACACCCTTACTACTTATTTCACAAGTGCTCAGTTCACAAGTGCTCAGTGGCCACTTCTGCAACTCTATCATAGCTAATCCACAGCCATGTTCAGAGTATAATTTAGTATGAAAATGTTCAGTAATCCTGGATAACCTACTGTAGTCGGCAAGAGCACTTCACCCTACAGTACAATGCACTGCACTCAACCATTACCAATCCGATGAATGAACAACCCATATATTTGAATTAACCGATATATTTCACACATTTCCATATAATTAATTTCACAAACGTAATTCCGATCGACCAGCTGACTTGGCACAGCGTTCGTGGTTCGACTGGTCGAGACACTTACAAAGACCTCAATGCTTCGGTTTGCATGTAGGGACCCTCATTATGCTACCCTGTTAGGTCCGGTCCACACTACTGCGTTTTGGCTTAAAAACGGAGAATTAAAACTAATACGATCACCGTACACAACAGCGTTTTATCTGTGTATTAAAATTGATCTTACTCCACATTAAAACGACTGAAAACGCGGATCACGTGACCATTCACCAACACTGGGCATGCGTGTGCCGGTGTAAACAGGAAACGGGTCATGTGATGGGTGGCTGACGAATCAGGGAAGGACACGTCATGACTGATGACCAAGCATGAGCCTCTGTGTCATCGTTTCTAAAGTCCTCCGTTTTGTCTCGTCTACACTAAAACACCATCCGGAGATTCAAAATGCAAAACGGAGCTGCAGCGTTTCTAAACTTCTCCGTTTTAGGTCTTTGGTTTTTTCCGTTTTAGTCTGGAGGGAAGCTGCAAACATAGCAAAAGGTCTCGTAGTAGTGTGGACGGGGCCTTAAGCCTGTTTTATGATTCTGCGTCGAATCGACAGCGTACCCCCGCATCGAACCCCTCTCCGACCGCTCCGCAGTAGCTCGGCGTTCACCTCCGAAACTTTGTAACTACGCATCAAGGCGACGCAGATAGCAAGGGCTGTGATTGGTCAGATTATACATCATTTCAGGAGTGTAGCTTTTCCGGTTTCCCCCTTCTGCTATAACGCCACTTTTAACATTTGCACCCTCGTACTGTTAATACACTTATAAAGAAAGTTTATTTTATTGTTATATTTCGTTATATTTATATTTTTATATATTTATATATTCGTATATTAGTTTATATATTCTTTTCTTTCTTTTTTGCTCGCAATAAACTTCAAACAACTAATAAATCAACGTTTGTTTTGAAACACAGTTTTTTGTTTATTTACAATACAATGTTCACGGTTACATCATGGATAATACAATAGGCGACTAACCAAGTCTGCCACGGGACACTACATTATCCTGCCATAGCACAGTTCCATGTGGAGACTGAAAAAATCCTTCAAGTCATTCCGAACAGCTATGGCAGCTCGGGTGGAACGGGCCCTGGACATCCGTGTTGGTTTTATGGGGACAAAGTTTGTGTCGTCTTGTTGTTCAACGTCAATTAGCTCCAGCTGCAACAACATTCTCTCTCTTTCGCTCGCGGAAGAGATTCGCGAACCACACACACCCCTAGCGTTCTGGTGGTTAAATGCCCTGCGATGCAACGCAACCTGATGCAGAAGCATAAAACGGCCAAACGCCATAGGAGTGACGGCGTAGTTACGCCGTGGAGTTGACGCAGAAGCAAATGAGGCCTTTAGTGTGGGGCTATTTTGAGCCTTGTTAGTGGTGTTAACAAGCGAGTTTTATTTTTCATTACTCTATGCCCTATACACTAGCATTATAAGCTAAACAGTTTTTAGAGATTCTTTACATTCGATTATCATGAAAACAAATCTCAGAGAACGGTTGACTCGGTACCAATGTGTATTAGACCAAATATTCATTTTGCGCCGCAGTTGTCCTCTAAGGTCAGGTGCACCAGACAACAACCAGGCTAAAAAAAACTATTATAGTTTGATCTTTTCTAAGTTTCTGAATCTTACATTAGCATACGAGTCAAATTGCACGACTACAGGGACTCATATCTCAAGATCACTCATTTAACAGTTCATCTACTGCCAAAATTATGGGGGAGGGAAAGATCAGTCAAAAATAGAAAATTACTGAAAATATTAAAAACTATTAAAAAGGATTGTCAGAGTCAGAATGTGACTTTTTTTTTTTACATAAAGATGTCCGTCAAAATATAATGTACAATATGTTGAATGATATTGACTAATCTTTTTTTCTTTAAAGCCATGAAAATGCAGATCCTGTTAAAAAATCACTTTTAAAGCTGTTGTTTCATTCTAACCCCTAAGCAGACTTTGACTGATCTCAAACTGAAGTGTCTCTCAGTGGTGTTGCGTACCCGTTTGCTTTATCCCCGCGTTCCCAGGACGCGCGGCGGCGGCTGTGATCTGCTCCCTCGCAGGCTCCTGGAAGTTCATCCGACTGATGTACTCGATGGCTGCCTCCACGCTCCGGCTGTTCGTCTGCTTTAGCGCACGGACCACCATCTCCTGAACACAGAGGAGGACGACCATTGAGTGACATCCACACTTACCAGACACATTTATAAAGAACGGGCAATCACAATGCATCTGAAGACATGATTTGTTGTCCATACATAAACACTTTGAGCTGACTTTTATCGAAGGAAATGAGGTATTCAAATTAAACATAGTTTGACTACTACCAATGAGAGTCAGAGTAACATTGACACTCAAGGGGAAACAAACAAGTTGCACTGGTATCTCCGAGCTCACAGTTCAGAGCTACGAACACAGATTTGCATTTGTGTTATATTGTTTTATTATTCCATGGCTGTCTAAAGCTCTTAATTGTGATTGGCCATGGCATCTGCGGTCAGATATTTGTGCATATAAAGCTGTCCCAAGCAGTTTCACGTCACCGCACACATTCTAGTCACATAATAAACTCATTCTGTGCTCTAATCACTTTCATGACCGTATATTTTTAGTTATTTGGCAAACACAACCATGTAATAATTGTGAAGCGGCAGACTACGTTATCCCATTGAGTCCTGATCCTCACCCTGTCACCTTTGGCTTTTTGACTTGCTTCGTTGGGGACATTTAATATTCAACAATTTCATTGATCTGCCTGCATTTACACCATTATATGAGAACTGATCAGAAATGAACCATCACTGAACTTACTAAAGCGGGACTGTGATGCTATTTTCTTCTAGAAACAAACTTTGTTGCATTATTTTCCTGTTATCTCTGTAAAGCTGCTTTGAAACAATCTGTACTGTAAAAAGCACTACATAAATAAAACTTCATGACTGTATATTATCGTTATTAAAGTATACTGAAGCATTTTCTGTCTGTATGCAAATCCATTTATCTATCTATTTCACGAGGAATGCAGAGCAATTCATCTTATTGGAGAAAGCTCAAATATGTACATCACACACCCACATTGTTGTTAGTGAGCATGAGTATGACATGTTGAGCTCTCTTCTTCAACCAGAGCTGGTCTGGCAACATACCGTGACATTCATTCCTCAAATAAGTGAAATTATGAAGTGACAGGAGCGAACATTCAAATTCCTGGCACAAATGATTGATATGACGTATATGAGGGGAAGAAGAGTCGAACTTCTCATGTCAGGAGTACGTTGAGCTGTACCTCATCAAAGCCGGCGTCCTGCAGCACCTGCAACATGTGCTTGTTGATGTCTGCGCTGTGTCCACTGGAGCTAGTCTCATTGAAAGCGAAGGGCATGAGTGATCTGCGGATCTCCTGCAGGGCTCGGTAGTGGTGCGGGTTCCTGGGGTTGGTGCTGCGCCCCTGTTGCCTGGGGTCGTCCGGCGGCCCCTTCCCGGCGCTCCCGTCGGCCTTGGCAGCATCCGAGGGCCGGGAGAGGTTCCTCAGGCTCTCTCGGATCTCCTGCAGCATCTGTTGACTGTTGCCACTGTAGTTGCTCGCAGGGAACGTCTTGGGTCGCATCTGTCTGTATCCCTCGGGTTTCTCGCCCCTCTTCATGTAATCGCATACGTTAAGAGCCGAGGCGGTGAAGAGGCTTCCAGGTGGAAGAGTGGAACGGTCCAGATTTCAGTGTTTGTTTCACCTGCACACTAGAAAGATGTCGGCGGATCAGTAAGCACGCATTAAAAACATCAATGTCATTTCAATTGCATAACTAAAGGGTTGGTTCACCTAAAAATGTACTCCCCCTCAAGACATCCAAGGTGTGTATGTGACTTTCTTCTTTCAGCCAAACACATTCCGAGTTATATACAAAATATCATATCCATATTCATAAGCAACTTTATAAACTGTAATCACTAGCTTCCGGTATAAAACGGTCCACGTGTTCACGAGAGAGTCTAGTTTTGGCGCAAGAGTGACCTCTGAGTAGCTCAGCCTCTTGTGGTTCAAACAAACAGGACTGGGTAACAAACTCAAGGTCCTCTGACAATACTCTTTAAAAATTGTCATTTTAGACTTCTAATTGATGACTGGTGTTTTGTTTTGCTGCATTTCCTCCACTTCCATGTTCATCAATACATCACACATCTGGTCAGAGCACACTCCTCCACTGGTACTACGTAAGGCCATTACCGTAAGCCAATGATTTAGTTCTTAAAGTTATTAATATGGATATTTTTCTCACAAAAACTTTTTTTTTTTTGCTTCAGATGGCCTTTATTAACCCATCAAAGCCGTATGGAGCAATTTTATGATGGATGGATGTGCTTTTTTGGGCTTCAAAATCTAAGGCACCATTCACTCCCATTATTCGCTTATAATATATATATATATGTTTATATGTTTCCAATTGTTTTTGGCTGAAAGAATGTCAGAAACATCTAGGATGGCTTGAGGGTGAATAATAAATCATAATAAATCATGAGATCATTTTCATTTTTGGGCGAACTAACTATGCTCGTAGTAGCAGCTACATGGTGATCCTCATAAAAGTAAAACAAAAGAATGAAGTCTAATTTAGAAATATGTTTTTATTATAATGCTAAATATCATCATGCGTTTCTTTCTTTCTTTAAATTTTACAATAAGTTTTCGGTGATAATGGTAGTTCAGTATCATATGACAGCATTACTTTCGTGGTAACGTTACATGTCTAAGCTCACTAGACCACAAATATTTAAGACTATAAACAAAAAGGCCAATAGAAACCAAGTGATTATGATGATCACACAGGTTGAACAAAGTATGCGTCTGAAATGCAGCCTAGACAGCATCAGTGTCCAGAAGCTGTCTAGGTAGGCTTCACCACAGGTTTTGAAACACAGTCGTGGTGTCCATCAGCTTCACACACTGCTAACCCAGTTAGCCACTCACAGTCTGTCACGCGTTCACAAGAGTGTAGACGTATTGCCACATAATGCCCTTCAAAAACTTTAAACGTTATTTTTACCGTATAATGCGCATGTTAATGCCGGTAAATCATTAATGAATCGGCACAACAGGTACCTGAGGCCTAACGTTAAAGCTGAGGCGATAGCATAGTGCTATCATACACCGAATAAGAGCGAATTACATTCACTTACCGCTTACTGAGGGGGCAACAGCATGCTTGTACATATATCGAGCTCTGCGCACTGTTGAATCATCATGAGTCCCCGTTCTGCGGTGTCTGACAGGTACATGTATTTGTTGACGGAGTGTCTGCTTCTTCTCTTTGGTATTATTTACTGTCGTCTTGAGTTTTTTTTACAACGGCTGTCATGCGCGTCACAAGAGCCCGGATGTTGTGACACGCCCTCTCTGCAGAGCCCCGCCCCATCTCAGAAGCCCCGCCCTCAGAGGAACCTGCACGAGACCACAGACCCTTCTTTCAGTGGGAATGATGGATGATGAATGATGAACACAAGCGGTACGTCAGCTGCTTTTGTGGACACCATTAGTTACGTAATATATGGACCTCCTCGCCATTGTTCATGTTCAACATGTTTCCAGTCCCAGACTAGGGCAGCTCATCTATGGCTCTGCCCTCATTGTAATGTAACATTCATTCTCAGAAAACTGTGCCATTTCTGACTGATTGATTTATTTATGTCCATTTTTTTGGTTGTTTTACTTTGAAAGGTTACTGTTGAGGTTTTACTGTCCAACCTCAGGCCCAAATACTATCAGGACTGTAATCAACAAAAAGGAGCAGTTAAACTGCACCACCGAATTGTACATTTTAAAGGTTTTCGCTATATGTGGGATACGTTTTTCTCAAATTCTTAGGATATTCTTATTCAATAGTTTAAAACTGGCCATTAACATAGTAAAACAGATTTTTATTTTTAAATTAAGTAACACAAAACGTTTTCAGACAACTTCATAAAATAACCAAACACTATATAATAGCCTATACACTCTAAAAAATAATTCAGTGGCTTTGTAAATATCACAGTAATAATTAACATTATTAACTTAGTAAAATCTCTGAATATCATTTACTTGATTGTTTGAGTTAAACATACAAAAATAATTGACTAAAAATCCAAAAGTTAGTTTTGCCTAAAATATACAGTTATATATATATATATATATATATTTCCACTTAAAAAATCTAGTATTTGACTAACCAATTATTTTAAATTTCTATCAAAATATTAGAGAAATTATGAGATGTTATTAACCCTTTTATGCATGAATATGATAATCTTAAATGTCCACTTGAGAGGACAGCATTGTGTTTATTTAAACTGAAGAGATACTGTATTAAACATAACACAATAATAACAGTAATGTGTGTACAAACCAATCAATACAATTATATAAAATCATGTGAAAACTATAAAATATAAACAAAAAAATATAAATGCGAAATTGCAAAGGCAATTGAACTTCATACAAATTGAACTCTGCTTATCTTCGATATCAGAACATGAGGATGTGCTTCCATCAGAAATCTCTATACAGCCTGTCATGGTACAACTGTGGAAACCAGATGCTAGTGTATGTCAATTTACCCCAATTTAGCCCAATCCTCTGAGGAAACCCAGCGATCAGGTGTTTTCCATCTCATCTGAAATGGGCAGTGTTGTGGGAAACGCATTACATTAATAAATTACATTCTAATAATACAAATACATTTATTTACAGTAAAAAAGGTTGCTGCAGATTAAGTATTTTTAAAAACAACATTCACAGTATAAGTATGAATTGTAGCTAATATAACCATTGATGCATGAGGTCCAATATTGACAGATGATTAATCTGAATTTTCTCTCAATCTAAAATCAAAACTTGGAAAATTTGACTGTGATGACTCATTAGATATTGTTTGACGATACATTCAGTCTCCTATGATAGAAGGAATGGGTGGATATTTCGGAGCAAGTTGGAATTTCTGACTGACCCTTGGCCATCTTGGTTTGGAGGGGGAAAACAACAAAACCAGGGTCCACTGAGGTTGATGTGCAATTATAGCATCACAAGCCCGTAGGCAGGGGAGGGTTCGGGTGGTTGTAGTCTCTAAATTTTCAATGAAATGTGACTTCCTGCTTATTATGCTGCAAAATGATGATTTTTATGTCATAATAAGCAGGAAGTAAAACATTTCTCCCATCTCAGGGGAAAGTAAGGGAATAAACCATGACCATCCAGAAATATGACTGGGTTTCTAAAGACACAAAGCTTAATGCAAATGGGTGAAGTGTCCCTTTAAGAAATCAGAAATATCAACCCGATCTCACGACCAAATCGTACGAAATCGCCGCATGATTAAAAAGTGTCTAATTCGTACTAATTCGTACGACCTCACTCGTACGAATTACTACGATTTTGCTAAATCGTACATATTTTACGAATTCGCCAATTCGTACGAATGACCTACCCCTTACCCCGCCCCTAAACCTAACCATCACGTGGGTTTATACAAATCGTACAAATTCGTACGAGTGAGGTCGTACGAATTAGACACTTTTTAATCATGCGTCGAATTCGTACAAATTGGTCGTGAGATAGTGTAGGAAATATAGAAAGTCTTTGATATGTCAAAACAGCAGTCTAAAGGTTCTGTTAAGCCACGGCAATGAGAGGAATAGCTGTGAACCGAGTACTACTGGTTTACAAAGACATGCAATACAAATTTCAAGAACGTTTTTTTTTTTTTTCAAAATCTGCTTCTAGCTTAAGGGCTAGCAAGGTAAATGTATTAGTGAAAAGGGTGTGCCTGCTCCTTTGAACACAACACATTTAAATCTAGGAATTATTTTTGGCAGACAAACACGCATGTCTTGTGATGGCTGTTGGCGATATCTATATTTTGTTTTCAGTACAGTCAGAGCAGAAAATCCGCCCTCACATAGGAAAGTGGTAGAAAAAGGGACTAAAGTTTTGAGTGCAGCTGCTCCTAAGGTTGGGTATTCCTTGGCATCTAAACATCCAGAACTGTCCAAGACTCTTTGGGCCCTGTCATAAACCTCCGCAATGCAGCACCAGGCATAGCAAGTGTTTTTTGCTATAGGTTCAGCACAACGCAGTTTTCATTTTCACTTCCAGCGGCAAATTGATTAAATGGCAAATGCTTTTGCGCCCATCTGTGAGAGGATTGTGGTCCATCTGCTAGTGGGAGAGAAAGGTCCCAGAGATAGTGCCAAACTGAAGCAACCAAGACAAAGAGCACCGGGACAGGCATGACTGGAGACTTTAGGTCCAAGCAAATATAGCTGGAAGCTCAAACTATGGGCCACCCATAACAGGAACACTTGGCAGGTCCATGCCATGGCACTATCTCTGGAAAAGAAAAAGGTCCCAGAGATAGTGTCAAACTGAAGCAACCTCTTGAAGAAAAAAGAGCACTGATACAGATATGGCAGGAAACTTTAGGTCCAAGCACATATATTTTGGAGCTCAAACTCTGGGGTAACCATAGAGGAACATTTGGGATGTCCATGTCAGGAACTTTTTAAGCTCTTGTCTCTAGGCAGTCAGGTTAAAGAGCACTGGAGCCAGAACCTCTGGCCCCCAGAAAACATTACATAGAGCAAAATGTCTGAGATGCCTCATTATAGAAACCTCCAGGATCCATGGCTTGAATCATATTGAGCATATCATCTAGGTCTACGACATCTTTGAGAAGAACATCTTAAGGCTGATGTATACTTCTGCGTCTGATATGCCGCTGTACGTACCTGGAGGAGGTGGTCTGAGTTCGGTTGCTCCCGACTAAATGTGAAAGCAGCACGGACACGGGTGCACACTTGTTCAGGAAGTAAAGTGACCTGTGCATGCGTTTTAGCTTATTGTGATGTATTCAGTTAAATAAAACACTTTAAGGGATGATAGTGTTGACGATTTACCTTGGGTACGACCAAGAGTGAGCCTGCAGTATATTCGTGCATTGTGCTTGAAATCTAGGGCACCAAATTTGGAAATCCACTGTATCCTCAAAAGAGTCCGTTTGCAAGCAGCAGAAGACCACCTCATGTGACACATGCACAGTAAACCAGTAACGAATTAATAAAAATCACAATATTAACCTACGTTCTGTTTTCTATCATGCACCGTGCATGTTTTCGATGACATAATATGCACGCAAACGCACCAGGGTTCGATAAAATCAAGTTGTGAAACCAGACCAAGGCTGCGGGGGTCGGACTGAACAAGCCCTGTGTAAAGGGGTCCTTAGACTGAGCAGACATTATGTCCGTGTCATGAAGGCCAGGTAGCCACTACACAAACCATTGTTAAGCTCTGGTACAAAGGCAGATAAAACTGGAAGCACTGGTACCATGGCAATTTAAGACAGAAACCTGCAGAATGTCATTAACAAGAATTTCTGGGGCATCTGGAACTGGTCGGACATGACAGAGAGCTCTGAGATGTCGATGGCCATTACAGGTTTTTTGGGCAGGCCATGGCAGGAACCTCTGGTGAACAGTGCAGACGAGACAGGGACCTTGTGGACCGAAGTAGGGATGGGCATAATAAATCAACGATCGATAATTAAGAATTTCGTTGATCACGATCAAACTAATGCAGGTGTGTTGCTTAGTGTGAGTCTTGAAGCAATTAAATGAATTTCACTGAGTGGCAGCAATTAAACATTTTACCACCCGGGGGGGAAATTTGACGCCAGACTCAGTTACCTGCGAGTTTCCGTTTTGATTTCAAAAGAAGAATCGTGAAGAGAGTGGGCGTTTTTGGCAGCTGGACTGACGGCCACCAGGTTGCGGTGTATTCCACAATTGCAGGTGTAGTCTGCATTACAGATGTAGTCTGACCCCAGAATTTGTCAACATGTTTATAGACTGGTGCAGAAATTGTATGTGAGTTACTGTTATTGTAATGAAAGCCAACATGACTTTCTTCCCATTTAAAATGGACAACAAAAACATGATTTTAGGCTCAGTACCTGAAACCAGCTGTGATGAACAGCGCAGTCTCATCCCAAGACGTCATAAAACTGACGTCTTGGGACGTCTTTTGACCATACGTCAACATCCGCCTTTTTAGGGTACCCTTAAACGTTGGTTAGATGACGTTATCAGATCCTAACCCCACCCCAGACCTAAACCTACCCCTAAACCTACCCCGTCATAGCCTGACTTCGTCATACTCATTTTCTAATAAGAAAATGAGTCTGATACCGCTCCGTTGGGCTTTGATTATGAGGCGTTTCTTAACCGAACCAGGAAAAAAAAACCCTCTGCACTCAATTGGATAGTCGGTAGACCTACAACCAATCAGAGCAATGCAGTAAGTCAACTCCTTTGCATAGCGCAGTTTTCAAATACAGAACGTAGCCTAACTTTTTTTATTTTAGAAGTTAAATAACGAGTGTTGCTTCTTTACTTACTTCTCCATGAGTGCAACCAAAGGAGAAACCACAACGACCACAGGCTTTTCATTACGTCCCATCTTCTTAACGACCATCAGAGCCAGCTAATAAGTTACACTTTTCCCGAATCATGTTGGAAGGACGCCAAAAATATCTTTCCGATCGACAAATGCCTTGATTGCAGTTCACTGTTTGTCTATTAAAATTAATGCACTGTCGATTTATTTTACAACAGACGCGACAGCGGAATATATACATCTCAATTCTCCAGCTGCAGTCATCTCTGAGGGAAAACAGTTAAGCGAGCTTTGATAACGTGACGATTACGTCCTTTCAGATCATCTGTCCATCATTGTATAAAGCCCGCTCTGGCAATTAGATTGGCCCGTTCATTTCTTGCCTGATCATAATTACTCCTCAATGGATCGAATCCAGACCGAACTTCCCGACCAAAAAATGTTGTGGGCGGAGTTCGGGCTGGCATCCAGGCTAACCCCGTCACCTAACTGAGGTTAAAGGTAAAGCGTCAGTTGTATGACGGCCCGGGATTATCATCTAACCGACGTTTAAGGGTACCCTAAAAAGGCGGATGTTGGCGTATGGTCAAAAGACGTCCCAGACGATGAGACTGTGTTACGGTGAATGATCTTCCCCAGACCGAGACAAAAGGCTTAGACTTGTCTGCAAGACCTTACAGATCAAATGGCAGGATTCTGTGGGAGAGACATCTGATTATGACCAGAAGCCTATACACCTACTCCACTCAGACATCTGACCCTAAGATGTAAGATCTGATATGGAAGAACTTGTATGATGATTTGAATCAAACTTCTTTTCTTATGCTGAACATCTCACATTTTGGTAATCCAGGCTCTGACTCCAATGAATCCATTGGCTCACACTCACAGCATCATAAAAAATATAAAAACAATATCACCATACCACTAGAGACCACGCCATTGCAGACTTCCCGTGGTACTTGCCCTTGATCCTCAGGAAGGTCGTACCACTCTTTGGTGTCTGGATTAGGAAAGCATGTTTTCTCTTTCAGCTTTGAGGGATAATGCATACCATACAACATTCCTCTTGAGGTCCCCACGCCCAAAGTCAATCAACTTGACCTGCAGGGTGTCTTTGCTCACAATAGAGTTCCCCAACTTTATTTTGCCACGAAACACATCACGGCAACAACACATGGGACCCGCTCGACTTTGGCTTGCCGCATGAATTGACACACTAAACTCTCCCTCCGGCTCAGTGGCCTTTCAAGAAACAAGTTCTCGCATGGTTGTCCCGATGGTCTTGCCAGTCCAGCAGCTTAATAATACTTAGTACACTTGTTCCCTTGTTAGCCAGGATTGTGAAGGCGATCTCCTACGGTAGGGAACTAGGTAAAGTAAACTATGCTACTATTTTCTAGATTCTCTTTTTGAAATCTTTTTATAGTATTACTTCATTACATGATTATGTCTGTTCTGTCAACATTACTAGCTATACATCTAGGTGTGCATGTGTCAGCCACCTTCACAGAAGAAACTAGGTGTGGATATCTAGGAAGTTGATAACAAGGTGCAGTTGATCCTTAAACTGAGGAACCAGAACCATCAAGCCCCAAAACTGAACCGGAGAGATCAGAGAAACCTCCGGCCCAGAAACCTCCAGCTTACCAGGAAAACTTGTTTAGTCCCTCCATATCTCAATTTTACTTAGACTTATTCAGGACATAAAACAGTGAATTCTGCTGTTTCCATCCTCTATTTCAAATTGAATGTATTTTATTACAAAACATAATTTAATCTAGGATAAGTATCATAATCTTTTCAATTTGTAGACCTCTTACATTTAATTGGAATGTTTTAAGATTATCACTAAGCATCCCTCTAAAACTTTGTAGCGTTACACACTCAAAAAAAGAAATTGTTGAATGAACGTGATTTAAACGTAGCACCCATTATGCATCTAATCAAATCAAGTAAACTTGAACTACTTTGAATATTTTATGTGAACACAATATACATTTGTAGATTCAGCATGATTGTAATATTTCAATGTAACTTCTTCACAACTAATTGAATCAAAATGTTTGTATTGTGTTAGTCTAATCAAATTTATTCTTATCCACTCAATGTCAGTAAAGCACTTCAATTCAACAAGATTCTGCCTTGTTACATAAACTAGTTGGTTTGGTAGTTGATTGAGCATTATTGAAGACACCTGATGTTAACAAGCAGAATCACTGAAGGAGAAAACCATCATTTTTAAGTCACCGTTATGGAGATCCGTGTTTGCTTTAGTTGGGCTCTTGACCCATATTATTTACTTTATATTTTGTTTGGCTGCTGTTACTGAGTTATACCTGTCAGATGAACAAAGATAAAAAAATTATAAAATGATGTTGGTCATATAATGACATTCATCGTTTGAAATTTTTTGTATTATATTATATTACTTTGTATTATATAACCTTTGCAAAAAAAAAAAAAAAAAAAAAAAACTAAACTCCCGGCTGCCGTTATCAATCCGTCTCTATTTGTTTTTTTCTTTTTTTTTGAAAGTTGTGAAAACACCACTGTGGATTTTTTATTTTGCTACTTGAGCAAATAGGAACACAAAAAATATGTAATGTAGTTGAAGCTACAGAAGTTTACCCAACTATGATGACTTCCCCTTCTGAGAAACCTGGAAATGTGAAAAGGGTCAGTAGATTAAATGCAAAAACAATCCTTTGAAAAAAGCGTCCTGATTTCTGGATAGTGTTGTAATCCTGCCTTCACATGCTCTCGGAATAAAGATAAATACGAGTTTCCAAGTTAAAAATGGTACCTGTATCAACTGTATGGTATTCTTCATTAGTTATTTCCACAACCGCTACATCACCTTGTCTTGTTAAAGTATTAAATGGTTGATGAACTGAGAAATTTTCCTTGAGCTTTTGACATCTAAGAGGTCATCATATTATAAAAATATCCTGTAAGTTTCAGAACTGAAAACGTACCTTGTTGGTCCAATAAAAGCTTTTATTGACACCAGCCCCAGCAAACGACTCATTTTTCAAAGTGGGGAACTATGACAACAAAGAGGATAAAACACCACCCCCACAGAAGAAGATCAACGCCTACTTCAACACGGCCGGTTTAGCCCCGCCCACCGATTCACGCATTACACGCATGGCTAAATAACATAGATGCCTACCTCCTGATGACAACCTGGATCAAGCTATCAAGCAATACAGAATATTATGCAGTGCCTGGTTGTGGAAGAAGACAGTCACTGCCTTCCTGTGGATTCCAACAGCATTGCATGGATAAACTTTCTTTTTAATGACGTTCCAGCTGATGAGGGTAAAACATCGTCGGTCTGTTCGCTTCATTTCACTGAGGATTGTCCTGTAAACAAAACTGGATTTGCAGACGCAGACCGATTAAAAGTAAAGAACTGTGCTGTGCCGTCTATCGTGGCTCTGACAGGAATTGTGCAACACACGGACTCTGGGTTGAACGTGTATGGGCGAATCATTCCGGTTGCCATTTTACAACATTGGACGTTTTAAACGTACAGTATGCGATTTTGGGCCACCAGGGGTCACTCGTTTAAAATAATAACAAAAGACGTACTTTGATGACGTCGGGAAAGAGCGTGGGCTCACGGGAGTTGTTGTCGCTGTCAATGACAACCAGCTCAGCTCATGACATGACATCGTCGTTTCACAAAATATATGGATATACGGCATTTCTCTGTAGATTTAGCTTGTCAAGAAGCTTTAAATGCAACCCCAATGTTTACCTGTGTAATGCTTCTCCTGTCCCAAACCCTTCTCGGGTCATATTTTTCAGGTACGTTTGAGCTTTAGCTAATGAGCTGGCTGTAGCAGCAGAACGTGCAGGCAAAGCGTAATCGTGGTCCATAACTATTATACAGACGAATATAAAATATTAATATTACGCTACTTCAATGAATGGCCTATTTTAGAATATTTGTCATATATAGAGCGCACCGGATTATAAAGCACATAAGATACTGCAGTCAAACGTTTGACTGGGTTTGCGTTATTCATCCACTATGTGCTAAAGGCTAAAGGGAATGTAGTGAGTGCGCGGCGCCGGAGGTGAGGCGTTTATTTAGTAAGCATGAGAGAGCTGAAGCGGGCACGTACATTCGCAGCCTGACTCATAAGAGTATTCAATGTGCGCGGCTCGCTAACAGCAACAGTTGGCTGATTTGAATGAGACGACCCGGTTACTGTGAACAGGGAGCGCTTTATGCGCGAGCAGCACCGGGGACAGTGTGTCTGTTAAGAGTCAGCGCTCGTGAGCGGGCACGTGATTTACACACATAAAAATACGTACTACTTTTTTTATTTCGTCATTTTCTTTGCTTTATTGGCGGTAGTCCAGTGTTCCCCTTTGTGTTTGGCGGTTTCGCCGGGTTCCGCAAGGAAGTTAGAGAAAATAGAGGAGTCAAAGGTTATATGACGCCATAGACGGGCGACGAAACGGAAATAAAGAAACGTCCCGTGTCTTCGAATTAAACTATAAATTTCTCCGTATTTGAAATTTGGTGGAAACTGTCGGGATAATGTAAGTACATATCTAACAGAAATATATAACATAGATACAGTTATTTTTGCTATTTTTAATGCAGAAAAAATACATATTGTGGCTTTAAAAAAAAATTCCCCCAAGTGAATCGTCGCGACTCATTATAATATGCAAAACTGTTATCCACTCACAGCAGTGGGCGTTTACTTCCAAGTCTTCAGTGCGAGACGCCCATAAAAACCCAGCGTTTTTCAGATAGGCTAAAAATTGGATACAAAATAGCCTATTACTTACTCATTTTGATATTTTTGAATGCAAAAACCAAGCGAACGTCATAAGTTGACCCAGATAGCAATATAATAATATTTAAAAAGCCAGTTCATGACCCCTTTAATATTTATATTCATGAATAATCATTTTAAGCGTAGGCCTATGTTTTACACACAGCAAAAATAACCTTTGACAGAAATGACAGAATTAGCAAGCTAACTATAGATAGTGAATTTTTTGATTTTTTGGGTTTTCAGTGAATGAGACTCATCATTTTGGCTTTAGATTTTCCTAATCAATTAACAATAATTAACCTGGTGTCCTCCATGATTCCCGTTCTTTCCGACAGCAAAGCATGACTTTGTCGCCTTTGGCTTTGGGGACACAATTAGCCTATTCAACAATATCAATGTGCATTGACTTTATATGAGAACTGAATTGAGCTGGACAATGAAATCACTGTTCTCCAGAATACATGGCTACACATATAAATGAACTTCATAACTTTTTATACAAACAAAAATGAACCATCACTGAACTTTATTAAGCTGGACTCAGACACTATTTTTTCTAGATCTTCTGTACAAGCAGAAACACTGTTGCATTGTTATCACTGTAAAGGTGCTTTGAAACAATCTGTATTGTTAAAAGCGTTATATAAATACAGGTGATTGGACTTCAGAACTTGCGACGAACTCGTAATCACGACTTCAGAAGTGGGAAGTAGGAAATCTCGATAGCACGTCAGTGTGAGCCACAGAGCGCCCCCTGCAGGAACTCGACAACTCAACACTGCATTTACCGATGCTGATTCCAGCTCAGTGCCAGTGGAGACGACAGGTGCTTCGTGCTGCTCTTCTAAAATGCGCAAAACAGCGATTCTTACGTCGTAAACTGACACTTTGAGTCTCGAATAGGATGTGAGAGAAAGCGTGCGATCGTTTCCATCGTGATAAAGGAGCGTTTACGGCGCAACAATGCTTCGTTGTGCGCTTCATCATCATGTCCAGCGAGCGCTCATCTGTTCTCTTCTTCTCTGCGTGACGAGGACGGTCCTGATGACGCGCTCCTCCTCTCCAACATCGGACCTCAAATCTCAAATATCCGGCGTGGAGGAACTGCTGGAGGAGTTCCGCAAGCAGCTCCAGCAGGAGCCGGGCCCGAGGGGGGACGCGGGGGACGGGGATCGCTGTGTCAGGGGCTTTCAGGCGCAGGAGGAGCGCATCATCCGCGCCAGCGCGTCCATCGAGCAGGGCGGCGCGTTCCTGTCCGCGCCGCCGCGCGTGTTCAGCTGGAGGGACTGCGTGCACGCCTGCTGCGCGCACCCGCACTGCACTGATGCCATCATCCAGGAGGAGCTCACGCAGCCGGACGGCAGTCTGCGCTGTTACCTGTTCAACTGCACCTCCGGGGGCAGGAGTGTGTGCTCGTTCTCCTTCCAGCCGGGCTTCAGCACCTACAGCCGGGCAGATAACAGCACTAGAGCCCCCTCTGCTGCACCGGGCCGTCCCGACACTGCAGCCGAGGGGGGACCCGCTTACGGGATCGGGGAGGAGTCCCTAATGCAGGGTGGGTTTCTCCAGTTGTAGTTGAACGTATCATGCCAAAAATGACGACGTGATTTCCACAGAAATATGAGGCAGAACAACTGTTTTTTTCAGCATTGGTAATAATTATATACTTTTGAGTAGCAAATAAGCATAATGATATGGATTATGTGACTTTATTTCCGACAACAAAAGCACGTGAATGCGATGAGCGGCAGTCAAGAAATAAAGTTTTTCGAGCTTCAAATCAGCATATTATAATGATATAGCTAAGGGTCTCTCCGTTGTTTTTATTTTTTATTGAACATATATAAAATCAGATACTGGTTACAACTCAAAACAGAATTAGCCAAACAATAATAGAATTATAGGCCTAAACATTGAGGCCGGGATAACGAGAGAGAGAGAGAGAGAGAGAGAGAGAGAGAGCTTGAATCCCTTTTTATTTCTTTAACAAAGCATAATAGGTCTACAGGTGAAACTTGAAAAAATAGAATATTTATATAATTAAAATTAAAATGTTAAACTATATAGACTCATTACAGTGAGATATTTCAAGCCATTATTTGTTATAATTTTGATGATTATGGGGTACAATAATAAATAAATAAATAGGTGAGAGTAAACTCATGGTGTCATCCATGAGTCCTGTTATTTCCGACAACAAACGCAATTGAATGTGGTGATCTCTTAATCACGATGAAATTTCCGATAGCGCATCGAGGCAGCATAAGTCAATAAATAAAGTTTCTTGAGAAGCAAATCATCATATTAGAAGGATTTCTGAAGGGTCGTGTGACACTGAAGACTGACAAATCTGCTTTGCCATCACAGAAACAAATTAGTCATTTTCATTTCTAACAATATTTTCACAGTATTACAACAGTATCAAATACAGCATTAGTGAGAGAAATCTTAAAGACCCCAAACATTTCAATTGTAGTAGTGCACATTTAAATGTAGTCAAAATACATCTAAAACAAAATAAGGTGTTTATTTTTACAGTTTCATTGTTTTACAAATAGGACATATTAATATTTGCACTGTCTGATTTTGATTCTCCTGGCCTAAATACTGTGTGATGTGTATTGACTGCTTTTATATGCAGTTTTAGTCAGATGCGTCTGGGATTTGCAGCTGGGAGCGTTTGATTAGACAAGTCTCTTTGTGACACCATGATTTTGCCGGGGTCTGGAAGATGGAAAAGAGTTTTCTTCTATAAACCAATTGTGTCAATGTTCAGAAGTGCAACAGCATATAGAGTAGACTCTATAGAGGATCATGTGAAGTTAAACTTGACTTTCAAGAAACTCTGCATCCACTTGTCTTGTGTGAAAGAGTAGAGTTCACGGGGTGGTAAAATGCCCTTTTCACAAGATGTAAAATAAGTCTCTGATGTGCCCAGGGTGTTTATGTGAAGTTTTAGCTTTAAATACCCCACAGATATTTTATATAGCATGTTAAAATGGTCACTTTTTTAGGGTGAGCAAAAACGCATCGTTTTTGGTGTCCGTCCCTTTAAATGCAAATGAGCTGCAGCTCCCGTCACACTGGGCGGAGCTACAACTGCTCCTGTCCTTTTTTACAAAAACACACACAGACATGCCACCGCTATCTCACGACCAATTCATACAAATTCGTACGAGTGATTAAAAAGTGGCTAATTCGTACTAATTTATACGACCTCACTCGTACGAATTCGATTGCTACTTGTCTAAACCCACGTGATGGGTAATTTTAGGGGCGGGGTCAGGGGCAGGTCATTCGTACGAATTCATCCGAATTGGCCAACTCATAAAAAATGTACGATTTAGCAAAAATCGTACAAGTGAGGTTGTACGAATTGTTATGAATTAGCCACCTCGTAAAATTCGTACGAATTGCCGTGAGATCGGGTTGGACATGAACTGAGTCAGACAATGATGGAGAGACTCAAGAATAAGTGAAAACGTAGAAGCAACAGGACATTTATGAATGGTTAGTTGACGGTTAGTTAACGGTTATATGAATGGTTGGTGTTACATGATTTATGTAGCTTATACGTAGTTATCTTCTAGTCATTGCATATACACATTCCTGGGGGCGGGGTTTATGTAAATTTTAGGAATGTCATGTAGTCCCTGTCAGCCGTTTGTTGTAGTCCTTAAAAAGCTATTTCTTTAAAAGCAAATATCTCCCCTTGCTTTGAACTTTGATCGCCGTAACTTTGCAGATGTTGTTTATGCTCAAACATTACACACTGACTAAGGGCCCTTTCACACGTACCTTGCTTGGTCCGGACTTTCAGACTTTTCGGTTTGGTCCGAATCAAAATTACAGGTGTGAAACCACCGCTGGACCATGGTCCGGACCAAACAGATGAAATTTGGTCCGACGAAAAGAGGTAGTCTCGGCCCAGATCAAACTGAAAAAAGGTTTGGTTCGTTTTTAGTGTTGAAAGCATTTCTGTATGGTTCGGACTTTCACAACCTTTTACAGGAAGTTCTGGTGGTTCCCAAAAAGCCGAAAAAACTGAAGGTGGCAGGAAAAATGAGCCATGGTAGCACATGGGGTCTTGGGGAGACAAGGTTTTTTTTAATTGAAGTATGGTCTGATGATATACGTAATAAGAAGTCAACTTGCAGTCTTCTCCTTTCCTGCGGGTAAAATGATAAAATGTTCGCACAAAGAGGACATTCATTTGGCGAATTTGAACTAGCCTTGTGTATAGTTGGTGCTGCAGGTAATTATGCCATAAAAATATCAATATAGTTGCAACGATATGCGTCTGGTTGTTCATGTCGTCAAAGTTACCCGCGGCCGAATTGACAACACGCTGACATCAGACACGCGTCCATTTACTGAACCAATCAATGTCAAGATGCAGCCCACATAGATGATGACGACAGGACGCAAGTGTGTCGCGTAAAGGTCTTACGCGTAAAGTGCGCTTGCATTGCAGTGTGAAACCAAACCAGAACTTTCTGAAAGTATAAAATATATCAAAACATGAACTTTGGTTCAGACCTTGGTGCGGTCTTTCTGTGTGAAAGCTAGAAAAGTGAAATCATAATCAACCACCCCTTTAAAGGGGGGGTTGACTGCTTTTTTTATTTGCATGATTGTGTTTATGGGGTGCAATATAACATGTATTCGTGGTTTTTCATTTTTAAAAAGTCTTATTTTTCATAAACTTCACCTTTACTGTCAGCGTTCTCCTCTGTCATATAACGAGCGGTTGACTTCCTGTCCTGAGTCTATGAAACCATTTCCTCAGAAACAGTCAGTTGGCTCAGATTGGTTAGTTTGGGACGGTGTGTTTTGATTGGCTAAACTGTCGCTCACGTTGTTTGGATACTTAAAGGGTTAGTTCACCCAAAAATGAAAATTAAGTCATTAATTACTCACCCCCATGCTGTACCAACCCCGTAAGACCTTCGTTCGTCTTCGGAACACAAATGAAGATATTTTTGATTAAATTTGAGAGCTGTATAACTACCACATTGGCTCCTAAGGGACTGCCTCTTGACGGCCCAGAAAGTCAATGAAGAAAATGTTTAAATATCCCAAGTGACTACCGTGGCTCAACTATATGTTTATCAAGCGACGCAAATACTTTTTGTGCGAAAAAACAAACAAAAATAACGAGTTTATTCGACTATTTCTTTTCTTCCTTGTAGGCCAGAACGAGACTTCCTTAGATTTCCACGACGCATGCGCGAGATTTGCGATCTGCTCACACCAGCTTACACTACTTCAGATCGCAATTCTCGCGCATGCGTCGTGGAAATCTAAGGAAGTCTCGTTCTGGCCTACAAGGAAGAAAAGAAATAGTCGAATAAACTCGTTATTTTTGTTTGTTTTTTCGCACAAAAAGTATTTGCGTCGCTTGATAAACATATAGTTGAGCCACGGTAGTCACTTGGGATATTTAAACATTTTCTTCATTGACTTTCTGGGCCGTCAAGAGGCAGTCCCTTAGGAGCCTATGTGGTAGTTATACAGCTCTCAAATTTAATCAAAAATATCTTCATTTGTGTTCCGAAGACGAACGAAGGTCTTACGGGGTTGGTACAGCATGGGGGTGAGTAATTAATGACTTAATTTTCATTTTTGGGTGAACTAACCCTTTAACGCCTGTGGCGAGGGGGGCGTGGTTCAGCGAATTCTGTAGTGGGACTGTGGGAGAGCGAGGACGGAGCCGAGTGGTGAATAAGTGGGTCAAGTTCAAATGACAAACACCTGTCTGTGATTTCAGTGATTGGCGTGAGGAGAGCGCATATAAGCGAGACGTGCGGACAACAGTTTGAGAGAGAGACTGGCCGCTCGTGCGCGTATCCTATGGAGTCCTGTTACCGAACGCGTGACATTTGAAAGCTGTAGTATTCAGCGGGAAGAGTTTTCACTGCAACCGTGTTCGGCAAAGCTGTGTTCAGTGGGAAGAGTATTATCACCTATTATTTATTTTTGCCTTTGACATTCTGAGTTAACTTTATTTGAGCGCGACCTCGCACTGTGAAAAGAGTTGTGTAAATAAAAGTGCACGAGTCCCAGTATTCGCCGACCCTGTGTCTCCTTTCATCGCCCACACATAACAAACCTGTTCTTACATCACAAAGTGATGATAAAGTGTATATATACATGAAAAATACATTTATAAAATGAGTACATATACAAATTCAGGTCCAAAATGTTTGTACGCGTTTGTCGTAGACACAAAATAGCATAACTAAGTTGATATAAAGCCAGCGCTGGCATTTGACAAAACTAAAACATTACATCTGGAATTATACATGCAAATACATTTAAAATGATTAAGTCTTCGCCTACTTACAGGTTGTAGCCCATTCAATAACTGCTGCCTCTGGTTTTAAAGTTGGAACTGCTTCATGTTTTAGTAACAGTTTCTTGTTGAATCTGGTGTTGAATTCGTGGAGATTCTGGAAGCTGTCTTCCGTAAAATGCGCAGCACAGAGAGCTAGATTACGATCGTCATTTTCAGGAACATAATCAAACATAAATTGTATCCATTGTTGACGAAGAACAGTGTCTGTGAGAAGCTCAAACACAGAAGACCTGACAGCTGGGTGAACAACACACTGCTGCAGTAATATGATCATGGCCTTTTTTGCATTTTCCATAGGGAGGGTTAATACAGGTGTGGGTTAGTGACGTCTAAAACCCAGCTGTAGTCCCAATCCAGTCGTTTTTGTAGGCAATTATACTTCCTGATTTTTAAAAGACGATATCTCTGCTTACATTGAACTTTCAGCGCTGCAACTTTGCAGATACTGTTCATGCACCAACAGCAACATTACACACTATTTAAAATCAAAAAAGTGAAATCGCAGTCAACCCCCCCTTTAAAACTGAAAAAATAACTCTGTGTTGAAGGAATTAGACGCTCAAGAGACCAGGAGACGGTGGAAGTTTTCCAAGCAGAAGTTCTTCATTGCTGGTGGCTGCAGTCCTTCCAACATCGTCTCTTGAGCGTCTAACTTTGCTACAAGGAAAAAGTTCCCTACAGTGTACAGAACCCCCTATTGTACATTGAACGAACAGGCTGCAGTTGGAAGTGTTTGGCAGGTCCCAAAATAAAGAGCACTACAATAATCCAGATGGGAAGAAATATAAGTGGGGAAAGCTTTTTCCAGGTCACTGACTGACAGAATTGTTTTCAAATTGGCTATTGCCTTTAAATAGAAGAAGCAATTACGAACCACTGTCTTGATCTGTCGATCAGATATGATGCATGAGTCAAAAATGACTCCCAAGTTCTTTAGTTGGTCCTGCAGGTCCGGACGTTTTCGATTCTGTGCGACCAAAAAAATTATAATTTCTTTTTGTTTTGTTACACTTGACTGAAATGTCTGTTCCCGGCTCGGGGTCCCGCAGGTGTGGACGAGCCGCCCCGCAGCGACGCGGGTCAGGATCTGGTGGTGCAGCTGCCGACGGACTGGGCGGTGCTGGACGGCAGAGACAGCACCGATGACCATCGCATCACACAGTACGACTGGGCTCTTGTGAAAGGAGACCCCTCTGTCAGAATGAAGGTAAACCTGCCTTGGTCAGTCCTCTAGTGCAACATTCGCTCTGTGTGACCAGAAGACCCTCGCCGCACTACTGCTTTTGGACTAATGTTTGCTTCTCCAGCTAGATTGAATCAATGGTAATGTCATACGGCACTCCCATTTGTGCTCAACACATATTCTATCACTACTCATTTGCATTAGTTGAAGTCAGAACAACTTTGTTGCTTGTGCTGCTTAAAGGGTTAGTTCACCCAAAAATGAAAATGATGTCATTAATGACTCTCCCTCATATCGTCCCAAGCCCGTCAGACCTCGGTTCATCTTCAGATCACAGTTTAAGATATTTAAATTTTCTGTCCCTCCATTGGAAATGTGTGTACGGTATACTGTCCTTGTCCAGAAAGGAAATAAAGACATCATTAAAGTAGTCCATGTGACATCAGTGGGTTAGTTAGAATGTTTTGAAGCATCGGAAATACATTTTGGTCCAAAAATAACAAAAACTACGACTTTTTTAAGCATTGTATTGTCTTCCGGTTTTGTTGTGGGTTCAATGATGCTCCTGACGTGCGTCTGGTGCGGCTGAGCTTCGGTTACAGTCTTAGGGAGACACACGCTGTACAAAACAATCTTCGCAAATGTGTCTGAGGATTTCCACACAGGAAGACTTGCATTTTTATATTTATTTGAACCCGAATAAACGGACGCACCAGACACACGTCAGCAGCGTCACTGAACTACAACAGATCCACAACAGAACTGGAACACAATACAATGCTGAATAAAGTTAGCCTAGAAATCTAGACGCACCCAAGTGGCAGCGAAAATTATTTCACAGCCAGTGTGGTCTAGCAACTCCCCGTAGACGTTTTAGCTGGAAAAACCAAACTCTGGTCAGGCCAATCACATCGTGTATAGAGTCGGCGGGTGGGCTTAACATAATGACGACAGAGTTGTGACGGTTCACTACTAACGTTACTTGAAAACAAAGAATGGCTGCTGCTGGTGAACAGCTGTCTTTCGATTCGGCTTTGACCGCTACTCTGGATGATTTGAACTTAAGCTTTTCTTTGAAACCAGAACAAAGAACGGCACCTGAGTCATAAAAAAAAGATGTGTTCAGAGTTTTGCTGACCGGATACAGTAAAAGATGAATATATCAACTTGCTCTGCCGGTGGGAAAACGCATGGGACTCAAGTCGTCACCTTCTTCGTTGCTCTGATTGGTTGTGGCGCTATCCAATTGCGTGCAGAGACAATTTGAATGACAACCGTTTATCCCGCCCGGTTGTTGAGTTCCCAGACCTAACATCTTGATGTAGGTCTGGCATGCCAGGCTAGGATAAAGTCGTAGTTTTTGTTATTTTTGGACCAAAATGTATTTTCGATGCTTCAGAACATTGTAACTAACCCACTGATGTCACATGGACTACTTTGATGATGTCTTTATTTCCTTTCTGGACAAGGACAGTATACCGGACATACAATGGAGGGACAGAAAACTCTCGGATTAAATCTAAAAATATCTTAAACTGTTTTCTGAAGATGAATGGAGGTCTTACGGGCTTGGGATGACATGAGGGTGAGTCATTAATGACAATTTTTTGGGGGGTGAAATAACCCTTTAAGACTTCCAGTTGCTTTGTCTCTGCAGTGTGACCGAGGAATCACTGCATCATGTGGCAAAACTTAAACACTTTTACAGCAAACACAGCTGTCTGTATCGCGAGTGATTGTGTTGACTTGAAAGGCATCGATTCTCTCCACAAGTGGTCACATTTATGTACAAATTATCATACAAATTATGTGTTGTATGTGTGTCAGGTGAGAGTAATGCACCTTTGCAGAGAGTGACCGCTACATGTAGATCTGAGTAACACCGGGACCTAAGTGTTAAAGGGATACCGCACCCAAAAATGAAAATTCTGTCACCATTTACTCACCCTCAGGTGTCTCACCCAGGCCTGCTGAAACTCAGCGGTCTCAGAGAAGGGATTTACACGTTTGAGATCACCGTCACCGACACAGCGGGACAGAAGAGCTCGGACAACGTGTCGGTCAGTGTGCTCGCCCCTGCGCCAAACTCTCAAGGTCAGACATCACTGGCTTATCTTCCTTCAAAACTGTCTCACAGTTGCATGTAAACATGGATTATTACTTCTGTAATTTTCTATGCGAGTTTCTATGTGTTTCAAAAGGTCAAGTAAAATTTGATTTCACAATTCATGACCTCTTCGAGTTAATAGTGGTGTGCTATTTTTTTTTAAACATGGTCCGCTGAGAAGTAATATGGATATTTTAGGGACGTTTAATGAAACAATGGTTCGAAACAATGTGTAATGTGATACATTTGTATATGTGTATCCTATACATACAAGCTGTGTACATACATATGAACATGGATTTGGGGAAGTTGCATATTGTTGCTTTTATAATTGAGCAATTCTAAATTCACCCCCTTAAAAATACAGTACATCCGCAAGAAATTAAAACACTAGTAAGAGGGAAATAATCTAATCTCGTTAGTTGACCTCACTAATCGGCTAGTCAATTAGTCCACTTTTTGATTATTATTTTTATTTGTAAAACAATATTTGTTTAATCATAGTATATGACCTTTGAGTTTGAGTTTTTATTGTCTTGGTTTCTTACCGTATTGTTCTGATGTCTGTTCTAATTGCCCGGTGCGTATTAATGAACTGTAAACGTGAATCTGTATGGAAGTGACACAGATGTGTGTGTGTTTCTGAAGTGTGTACAGGTCACTGTTCTCGGTATCAGTTCATGTGTGATGATGGCTGCTGTATCGACATCGGTTATGCTTGCGATGGAAAGCAACACTGCCCTGACCGATCAGATGAAGATTTCTGCCAAAACTGTATGCCTAGACCATCAAGCCGTCTTCTCAAAAGCCTTTTCAGTACCACAATTATTTTTAGATGTATAAAAGTGTTTGGTCTGTTTTATAGTTGATACTGGTCACAAGTCCAACCCCTCGTCTAAACATGGGCCTGATATACAAAACACTGAAGCAGGAGCGCAGACGGCATCAGAGATACAGCTCACTGACAGCCCTAAACCTGCGCAACACCAACATTATGGCTTCAGCGACCACGGTAATGCATAAAATACATCAATCAAAGACACACACACATGATGACTTCAGAATTCATCCACTCCTTTCCTTTCCATTCTCTTAACAAAGCCTGTCTATGGCCATATTTACATTACATGGTTCAAGTGGCACAGATATGACTCACGAACGTAACAAGCGTCCGATATTCTCAGATCGGTTCCAGGCCTCATTTATAGATGGAAATAAATCTGATATGAATCGGATATCAACTCGGGTGGACACCAGCCGTGATCACATGACTCTTTTCAATGCCAAAGCTGCAACAAGAGCTCTATATGTTCTTCTCCGGCTTAAGAGACAAATGTTTTGCTGACCTTTAAAGAAACGCAAAAACTTGTAATATCATTTGGTCTGCGTTATTTGCAATTTGCACCATTTTTAGTTTCTTTTTGGCCTAAGATTTTATGGGTCAGTATGTTAGGTTAACCTTCACCAAGTGTGTATGTAAATCCAGATATCAGATATAGGTCACGTTTAAAAGAAACAATCAGATATAGTCAACAAATCGTAATTGGGCATCAAGACCTGCAGTGTAAATGTGGCCTATATCCAGTGTTGTGCAAGTTACTTCCAAACTGTAATACATTAGGTATTACTTGTTACTGTTATTTAAAAGTAATTCATTACCTTACAATATTACTGTCTCAGAATTGTAATGCGTTACATTACTCATGTATTACTTTTGAGTTACTTTCACCAAAATAACTATACAGAAGTAGAACTTAACATTGGGGCTGTAACGATATGCGATATGAAACCGAAATCGTGATTCGTGGCACTCGGATCCACGAACCTGCAGAACCGTGACACACCTTCCAACTCCCAGCGTTATTCTCCTTACCATCCAGATCCAATGCTACCACATCTTTAAATTACTATTAGTATTATTTGAAATTAACATTATAAAATATGTAGACCTACACCACAAAACTAGTTGAGGATAAATTAATTAAAATTGGGAAGTCCAGCATTATGGATATGACATTTGCAGTCAAAACTTGAAATATAAATTCTCAGAAAATACATAATGTATTGAAACGTATGTTTATCCACATAGGCGACTCCCTTAAACGACTCCAGATATTAGAAAAATATCAGTCTACGTTTTATTTATAATATTAAGGGAATAGACACGCATTCATGCGTGACAAAAAAATAGGAGGCTAAATATATTTTTTGTAATTTGCAAATCAGATGAGGAAGGGTTGGCTCTCCAGTCTCCATAGAACATAAAATATTCATTTTATTTTATTTTTCGTGTTCGCATTTATGAGGAAAAAAACAATGTTACAGACGCGACCGTTCTGAAGCGGCACTAAAAGACTGCTTTAAAACTTTCACATAGACCACAAACAGAAGACACAAGCCTTTCTTAAAAGTGAATTTCATTTAGTATTAATTGTATCTTAATTTTAATCAATGTTTCATCAACCAATTGCCTTTAAGAAGTACAAAGCAGACAATTATAGATAAGGCGCGGGGGCGTGCTGGAGCGCGTCTCATAAATAGGCTATAGGCTATACCGAAACTCAGCGTATAAGTATAGCCTACTCCACTGACCTGAAAAATATATCTATATTGAAATGTCTACTTGTAAACAGAACAATTCAAAATGAAAGAAAACAGACTGCTCTCTGCTTATGAAATGAAATGTGCATTTCTCTCTGGCGCGCACTAGCCTACTGCGAAGATCGTGAGTCAGCATCATGAACTTCATCTTTATTAATAAACAATTCAAATGTCTCCTTGCTATATTTGACAAATTCATAATCTTGGTTGTTTTTTTACAATTAAAACTAAAAGTCTTTTGTAACACAAGCCTTACTGAACATGTAACGAGTAAAAAATTACTGAAAAATTGATTAGTAATGCCTTAAGGCCCTCCCCTTCGACTTCTAGCAGTCGAATATAAGCGCGTTATTCGTCAGCGTTTTTCAACGCGTTTTTCACTTGGCGTATATCTTCTTCTCCGTTCCATATGTGTGCTCAGCAAGACCGTTTTGTGTTTAAGTGCCCCCAAGTTATGTTTTACTGTAACTTCAGAAGCTCCAAACGCGTGAGCAAAAGCGCCAATCTCATTGGTCGGATAGTTTTTGACGCAACGCGTCAAACTAAATAAACGAACCCGAGACGGTTTTTTTTAAATTACGCTTTTACGCGTGGCGTTTTACGCGTCAGTGTGCACACTTACATTGGCGCCCATTGTTTAGTCACGAGGTGTTAAACGTCGGCGAATGACACGTAAAATTCGTCCCGGTGTGAACAGGCCTTCACCCTACTGCGTTACAGCAAAAAGTAATATGTTACTGTAACGTGTTACTTTTGTAACACTTTTTATATCTAGACACTTGATAGTGTGTAGAGAGCAAACATGTCTGTGTGTGTCTGTGTGTCAGATCCCTGTGCAGCGCCCCCAGTGGCCGGCCCGTGTAAAGGGGTTTTCCCGCGCTGGTATTATGATCCTGAAACGGGAGACTGCCTGCACTTCCAGTACGGCGGCTGCAAAGGAAACCACAACAACTTCCTCCAGAAGTCTGATTGTGTGAATGAGTGCATTCAGAAACCACGTAAGACTTGAACACCTTCGATAGTGATGGGAGAAACAAAGCTTTTCAAAGTTTCCAATCAATTGATTCGATTGCTTCGCAAAATGATTCCCTGTTTTGAAGCGTTCGAATCGCTGGTGACCCCTGCTGGTCAGATCAGTGGAAATGCCACACAAACTCAGGCCAAACATGCATTAAACAACCTCTTCCAAACCCATTTCTTGAAAGTAAAATCTTTCAAATGCAATAACTAATCATCTATTAAAATACAATTTCAAATGCCTGTATAATATGTGTTCTTTTAGCAATTTTCAGGGCTTGTTTGTTGTTTTCAAGGCTGGATCAGCTAAACAGGTCTATTAGAGGCTATTAACTACTATTAATCCCTTCAATTAAAGTAAAGTTTAATAAAGACGTCTACATTTCGAAACGGTTATGACGTAACAGAGCCTCTTTTACTCAAATCACGTGACACTATTGCAGTTTGCTATGCGCTCTGAACCACTGATGCGAAACAAAAGATTCACAAAGGTTTCGAAGCTTCATGAAGCAGAGTTTTGAAATCAGCTGATTAAATGTGTTCAATAAAATGTATTCAATTGAGAATGCTGTGACTCTAAAAATGATCATCTTTCAGCAGTAACAGAACATCAGGCCACCGCAACTCCATTACCCAGCAGGACAATACACACATGTATGTACAGCAACATCAGGTCTTGTTTCAGATGATTCAAACAGTGTAAATCTAATGTATGTTCACTCCGTGATTTCCTTGATTTCAAAGAAGAATATAGTTTCCCCTTAAAGTGAAAATCAAAGTGAACAACATGTACTGTTAACCTCAACCATGCGTGTCTCATGTACATTATTGTTTTGTGTGTGACTTCCGTTATGGTAGTCTATGGAAGCTTGTTTTAAAATTAGAATAAAAAGATTAATAAATAAAAATTATAACACGCAATTGCGACTTTATATCACGCAATTCTGACTTCATACCACACAATTGGGACTTTTTTTCACAATTGCTGCGTGATATTGTCACAATTGTATGTTTTTTTCTCAGAATAATATGTTAAAGGAGAATTCCGTCGCAAAATGAATCTTTGGTCTCATAAAACTTCAGTACCTAGTAAACCGTTCTCTTTTATGAATTTTATGAGTTTTTATGATAATGAAATGTAAAGAGTTTAATCTCTAAAAACTGTTTAGTGTTTAACGCTAGTATATGGGGGCATTTAATAAGTAAATTCTGGACTGTCTTTATAAAGTATCTTCTTATTAAACGGTCTGTACAATTACAGAGTTCTCAATGCTTCGTTTTGCATGTATGGACCCTCATTATGTCACTGTGTTAGTGTGGGGCTATTTTGAGCCTTGTTAGTGGTATTAACTAGCGATTTCTTTTTACTTAGTAAATGCCCCCATTACTAGCATTATACGCTAAAGTACAATTTTAGAGATAAAACTCTTTACATTCGATTATCATGAAAACAAATCTCAGAGAACGGTCAACAAGGTTCCAATGTTTCATTAGACCAAAGGTTAATTTTCTCTAATATCTTTCAATTCTGATTTAATAACTCGCAATTGTGAGATAAAAAGTTTTATTCTGTGGCGGAAACAAGCTTTCAAGGTAGTCAGACTCTTTATTGTCCTTGTGTTAAAGGGATAGTTCACTTTGAAATTAATTTTTGATATGTTTTAGCTTACCTCAAGGGCATCCAAGATGTAGGTGTCTTTGTTTCCGCAGTAGTTTCAATTTTGATATTTTTAGGTCAAACCGTTCTTGTCTGTCAGTCATATAATGGAGGTCTATGGTCACCACCTCACAGAGCATGCACAGAGAAGTCAAAATTAAACATGATTTAATGACTCGTAAATGTAAGTACACATTGATGGCCTAAAACACAAAACGAGCGGTTTGTGTGAGAAAACGAACAGTATTTATATCGTTTTTACCTCTTGTAATCACAGTCACGTCCAAGTGATCTGATCTGAAGGCGGTGGTGTCACACAAACCGCTCGTTTCGTGTCTTAGGCCATCAATGTGTACTTACATTTACGAGTCATTAAATCATGTTTAATTTGGACTTCTCTGTGCATGTTTTTTGAGGTGGTGACCATAGACCTCCATTATATAACTGACAGACTAGAACGGTTTGACCTAAAAATATTAAAATTGAAAATACTGCGGAAACAAAGACACCTACATCTTGGATGCCCTTGAGGTAAGATAAAACATACCAAAAAATTAATTTCAAAGTGAACTATCCCTTTAAGTTTGCTTTTGATGAAATGAAGTGGGCGTGTGATGATGAACGTCTGCGTTGTGTGTGCAGCTGCCGGAGCCTCGGCCCGTGAGGAAGAGCCGCACAACTCCCTGCCAGCGGCGAAAACACACCGCGTGCTTGAGGGACACCCGGCCCCTGAGTCAGGTGCGCCTACTTCAGGAGTACCCAAACACACACACGTGACACGTCACTTATACTTTTGTGTGTGTGTGTGTGTGTGTGCAGGTGCAATCCTCCCGCTGACGCTGGGTCTGATCATCAGCGCTCTGCTCTTGCTGATGGCCGGCTGCAGAGTCTGGCTTGTGGGTCGCAGACTGAAGAAAGCTTTGCCTCTCACCACAGAGGAGTCCGATTACCTCATCAACGGCATGTATCTGTAGCCGAACCGCCACCTGTCAATCAACCCTCCAATCTGATGCACTGTTTGTGCATGAGTGTGTGACGTAGCGGATGCTTTAGTTGTGAAAAGAGTGTAAAGCAGGAGTCTCAGCCCAGCCGTGCGGAAGGCACAGCCACAGCCTAGTCTCCATGCACATCAGGCCCAAATCTGATTTCTTTTGCTCACATGTGACTCAGATCCGACAGTGTGAACGGCACAAACCACATGCAATCTGATCTTTTTAACTTCGGATCTCTTTAAGATCTTTAAATCTGATACAGGTCAGATGTTTCTAATGCGACCGCGGTCTGAACAGAATTCTGAACTGTCTGAACTGAACAGAAAGATTTTACATTAGTTACCAAGACAGTTGTGAAAGGTAGTCCGTGAAGGACAGTGATGTTTCAGAGTGACACGCATCATACACGTCTAAAATCTCTGCTCTCTTTTTCACATCCTAAAATTTACATCACTTATTTAATCAATCATAATAATAAATGTAATACATTTTCAATTTTTTTTTTGTAATATTATTTATGTGTGGCTCCTTATTAAATTCAAACGCAATTTCTGAATGTTATTAGTTGTAAAGCAGCTAGTAATTACCCATAATCACCCGAGTATGGACTTTCCGCTGTGATTTAAGTATGATCTTCCGAATGGCTGGTGCAGGAGCTTGAGATGGGGAGGAAACACACACTACTGAACACACGACCAGGGGAGGGTCCGAAAGCAGCGGCCACTTCCACTGAGATATTGATTATTGGCAAGTGTTTCTGCTGTTGATAGTGACACATCTTTCCTATATAGTACGCCAAAATAGGTTAAATACCTTGAAAATTTGAATTAAATATCAATCATGTGAATGAATTTGGATTTAGCTTTATTTTTTTGGTGCAGCATGATATACCACAAGCCTGATGCTTCTGTGTGACCGTAGATGAGACTTGCAGGATCTGAACATTTCTCTGTGTAATTCGGGAACATGTGCTCAGCCTTAGTAGCATCAACCGTTTCTGTATCCTACATGATCATGTGCTTGACTTTGTGTTTTTTTATGAATCTCAGTCCAGACCAGGGAATACAGGTTGAATTATTAGAAGTATTGGTGCCATCTTAAAAGTTCTAGATTGCAATTTTACAATTAAAAACAGACCATGACATAAAAATATGGCCTTATATCAGAAAATATCTGCACTTGGAAAGATTTCAATGTGGTTTTTATGGCTAACTGTGATATTAAATACTAGTCTGTATAATTTGTGTAATTGTGCTCAAATGTTTTGAAACTATATATGATTGTAAAAAATATCGCATTATATTTGAATAATCTTGGAGAAATACATTGTAAAAAATCAATTAAAATGTGGACCAAGTATATGAGTATCCATTTTTCTTCTGGTTTGGATTTAGTCACGTGATTAATTGTGCATACATGAATGTGCGCGAAAAACCAAAGTTTGCTAGCGTTGTCTAACAATGATTCAATTCAATTCACATTTGTTTGTATAGCACTTTTCACAATAAATGTCGTTTTTCAAAGCAGATTTACAGAAAATGCATGTATCTACATTAAACGAGTGATCTATTATCAGAGGTGACTCAAAGTAATGCAATAAGATAATATAAATCATACAGTTAGCTAATATCATGTGCTCATTTAGACAGAAACAATGATCTCATTAAAGTGATTAATAAAAGTTGTGATCATAATGATGTCACTAATAGAACATTTTGCAGTGGTGCATGTTGATTCAGAGTTTTGTCATCTGACTAAATTTGGTGAAGATCTGATGAAATGTCTAGGACAATTTTCAAAAAAGTAATGAAATCATGGCATGCAGTCTATAGCTTCTAGGCCTTATTGTACAAACGTCATTAGCATACGTAAGAGTGATCCGTTGGAGGCGCTAGGCTAGAAAGAGACCAAATTTGCTATGGTAAATGTTTAAACTGTCTTTTATTTGTGTGCCAAATTTCATTTACGGTTCTATGGGCTGCTATAAACATACCTTTAACAAAAAGTTCATTTGTATACATTTGAAACGTCAAAAACTTGCTTTAATAAGAGTTAGTTTAGGGTTGGATGCCTATAAGTGGGGCTAGATTGTGTTATTCTCGGTCATAAAAGACTACATTTACAGTGTAGAGACGGTGCATATGTACTGTAGTCAGCCATTTGTGCATTACAACAATAAAGTCTTAAAGCTGTAGTATACGATGTTGAAAATCGGTCGAGAGAGCCTGAAACGGGAGGGAAGTTTTGAAAAACTCATCCCGCCTCTCCACACACACCCCCCTCCCCTCTGCTACCTGATCCCTCCCACAGGGAAACGAATTGAACAACGTCACTCAATCAAGTTGTCATCATCGGAATGACACGTTTGAGATCACGCCAACGCAAGATTAGCAACACATGAAATGTTCTACACTACCCACCACCATAAGTATGATATCAATAGTATTGCTAAGGTTTTGAGTAATTGTTATAGCAGCATACAGCGCATCTTTTTGAAATTCCGATCGGCTCGAACAGAAACCCGCTAGGCATACTGAAATATATTCAAGCACTTCAAGAAATATATTTACTTTGAACCGTGATACAGGTGATGCTAAACAGCTAACATTCCAATGCCGACCGGCAGCATTAGCAAGTTTTCAGACTGATAAAAAGCTATTTATGTAACACGTCACACCATATAAGAGTACAAATAAATGTTTACCTGCTCAACAAAAAGTCAGCCGTGCTGTCAGTCCCAGATCTCGCTGAAGTTTCCTCCATCGGTCAATGGTGAACCCTATATTTATCCTACTCAACTTTCGGCGTTCTTCACATTTTCTTTTCGTCTCTGCTTTTTCCTCAAACGACTTTCTCTTCCGTCCTAACTTTCTTGTAGGGGCAAGCAGGGGACGCTTGCTGATGTATTTTTCGTTGTTATCCATTGCTGTCTGATGTGCTACTTAGCTAGCTACCATGTGCGGTCACCTGCTAACGTGCGCGATTCTCATGACGCAGAAGGGGGGCGCGGTCGGGCGTGGTTGGGCGCGGTCGGGGTGGAGACGCGAGCTCCAGGCGGAGTTTCAAGTGTAGCTGGTGATTGGATGAGAGCAGTTGACCAATGTAGCTTTGCGCTCGCAAAGCTTCCATTGGTCAACTTTTATGTGGCTTTACAGCCAATTAGAGTGAATGGATTTTTTCGTTCTTTTTTCTATTTATATTGTTAGGATTATACTATATAACCATAAACAGCATCTAAACGAGGATAATAATGAACAATCTTTGAAATCGTATACCTAGCTTTAAGTGTAAGTTATGCGTATACAAAATGGCGACCCAACACATTATCAAAATTGCTTATTTTAAAAAATGTGCTTGATATTTTAATACTGTAATAAGTAACAACATCCTTGTTTAGAGTATCATGTTTGTTCATGCACTCAAATAAAAAATACAGGGCTGTTTTAACCCATGTTTGGGTCAAATATGGACAAACCCAACCATAGGTTTTAAAAATGTAAAAAAAAAAAAAAAAAATGTGAGTTTTTGAAGATAAGCATCGATTGGCATGTGATCTGACGAGCTTCTACCAAGAACATTCACACCAAATGTACGAAAGCCTGTCCTAGGAACAGAAGTCGTTTGCTACACAGACTGGTTATAGTGGTACACACAGGGAGTCTTGGGGAATGTTCACCTCTGTACAGTGATGTAGTGGTGCCTGGAGAAGTGGGTATACTCTTAATTTATGCCCCCAATATTTTTTTAAGCGTCCAAGCCAACGATGAACGCCTTGTGTTATAAACAGTTACGTGTAAGACTACTAGTCTTGCATTAGTATTCAATATGCAAGACGAATAGAGTAATGAATACAATAGAACACATAGAATCAGTAGTATCCTTGCATATCAGGGCCGCACATATGGTTTTCTAAATACCCAGGTGCCAGGTCCCATAAAGTATATTGTTAGGGGGGTTCGGGGGCATGCCCCCCCCCGAGAAAATTTTGATTTTCCTTTTTTCGAAATGAGAATTTTAAGGTGTTTTGATGGCCAAAAAAATTGACAACAGTAGCTTTAAAATCATGAAGTTGCCTATTTGATCAGATTCTTAAACATGAGAATCAGTTCAAATTTCAGCGACTTTTCTTTCCTAAATTAATCAATGTTTTTTGGACTAATCTGTTAATTTAATAATTGGTTCAATTGCTCACTCAAAAAGACAATCACTTGTCGCCACCCTCTGGCTCAATGATGCAAGTTGTCGACAAAACGTTATATATTTATACAATAATAATGGCAATATATTTAATAGGGTGCTTGTGTTGTTAAATTGAGCTTATAATTTCCATTGTCTTTTATCAAACTGATTATTTCTGTCGGTCATTTAAAACGTCTATTGAAAAACAGCCCTACATTTGAGCTATACTTGCATCTTATCTCGCACTGTCGTTAACTGAAGTGAAGCGTCGCGTTGGGATTCGCGCTCGGCTCGCGCTTCTGTGAACAGAAATAGGCCTACTGCATTCTTTGATTGGTCTCACGAACATTTAAACATTGACGAGCAGGTGTTTGAGTGCTGAAGCAGATCAGATGAGAAGGTCAGTTATTGTCGCGAATCATTGCAGCAACAAATTGTTAATACGGGTACGACTCTAACTGGGTGTTTTTTTTTATTCACGAAATTGGATTAGCAACTAACGTTAAGATGCGCATCAGAGGGGATTTAGAAGTGGGTATACGCAATGCCGACTGAAAAGGAAGTGGGTATACGCCGTATACCTGCGTATAGTACCCTGCACTACACCACTGCCTCTGTATGCTTATTCACATTTGTTTAATGCGTTTATGACTTAATACCATTAATACAGACATCATTGCCAATGAATAACTAACCCAGATGACGACCCAAAGACTTTACAATAAAAACATCTCTGTGAAGAATCTTCTCTCCGCTCCCTGATTCTCTGACCGGAATCCCGTCCATATTTGGCCGCCTCAATTAGCGTATTATTATAGGCTAGTAGTAGCACGCCTCAGCTACACCAAATATAGTTTGTTGCTAATTATACAGCCAGACTTTGAAGTCAACGAAAACATGTATTGTTTTCTCTTCTCATAATAGTTCCTTAGTTGCTTATATGTAGCTTGTGCTACAGTTCATTGTGGCTAGTTTGACCTGCTCTTCAGGTAGCCTATCTGAAATACTCAAGGCATCTGACAAGTGAAAACAACTGAACAAATAGGCAATTAATTGGTGCTTGAATTCTCAACCTTTTATGCTCCCAAAAAGAAAGAATACAATAGTTCTGGTAATGACTGGGTCTGTTGAATAATCAAAGGATGTCAAAGAAAACCGATTTATGTGAACTTTGAAGTCTCCAAGAATCAGGTCCCTGTTCAGTGTATTCGTTGAGAAATAAATAAGCAATTTAAATTAGGTGAAACATATGGACACGACGAGACAAGAAGATGTAGGTAAGGTTGATGTCGATTTCTTGAAACTTTATGATATAATTAAAATTCTACTTCTGAAGAAAACAAATGGGATTTTATTTCTGGATCCCAACTGTTCAGGTTCAACACACCCTGAAGGAACATGTGAAGCCCAGATGAAGTCGCATTACCAACGCTAAGATTGTGTGAAAGAAGAGACGAGCAAACGACCCGGTCATTGCTTAGCAGCGAGTTTATTGGTTAAAGCACTGTTTGTGTGCGCAGGAAACACACAAACACGCAGAGAATTGGCATTGAAAACCGCTTACAATCAAAGTGACCACTGAAGGTTTAGCTCAATACGTGTAATGCAAGAGTGATGGACTTGCTGCACGACAGATGAGAGACGAGCTTATTGAGTTCTGCAGTGACTTGAAGCACAAACCGCGATACACGACACCAACCTGCTCATATCCTTCCAACCTGCTGCTTTTCTTGCTTCTGTGAAATTCACAATGAGATGTTCGGCAGAATGGTCAAGCTTCTGGTGATTTCCCACACAGTGATTATTGCTGGCAAGCTCAAAGGACAAAGCCCAGGGTTTCTGCGGGCCTTAGTTCACCCGTACACAGAAAAGCAGGCCATTGAATTACAGCAAAAAGGTCATGGCATTAAATGTTGCATGCATATTGCAAAAAAAATAAATAAATCTTCATCTGTCCTGTTTCCCAATAGAAATATCTACATCATTAATACAATTTCTTGAGATGCAAATGCAAAAAGTTTATGGTTATAACACAAGAACGAATTTCTCAATTGAACGAAGTTGGTTGGCAGATATTTGTTCTTGCTCATATACATTTCACAGAAAACAAGACTTTCTTTGTCATTTTGAATCAAGTAAATGTTTCTCGATTCTTTTACATTTTTTTTTAAATTTTCTTTTACATTTACAATGAATCTTTAGACATTTGTTCTGGAAAACAAGACCTGCTGATAACGATCATCTCTCTTGTGCAGTTAGATCAGAAGGTACAGTAAAAGATATATTCTAGAGGTTGAGAGAAGAGTGATTCAAGCTATTTTTGCAATAAAAAGTCATGGATATCTTTTGGAAGTTGTATTCCCAAACTCTGGAGTGTTGCTGACACAATGCATTGAGTCTTTCATCTAGAGAACATATTGATGTTCTCGACGTGATCTTACATGTACCTTCCCAAAACCTGCAGAAACCCTGAAAGATCACCAGAGCAACCACACACATCATGCGCTATCGTCCCAAGTATTCTGGAGACTCGAGCATCACGTTTATCACACCTGCCGAGAGCATGAGAACCAGTGTTGTTTGGGGTCAATAACATCAGATTTGGTATGACTTAAGGCTGCAGTTTTGAATTCAACACAAGCTTTTAAAAGCTTAAAGGGATAGTTCACCTAAAAATGAAAATCACGTCATCATTCACTCCCCTGGTGTTGATCAAACAGGCTTGATTTTTCATTTTTGGGTGAACTATCTCTTGAACAGTACAAACCATCACCCTCTTCCATCATGTGGAAAAGCATCTCCGGTAACGCTTTAGATTACAGCACGGAAAGAGGAATTTACAGTGTAACTTTTTGTAATTGTAGTGTACCTATAAAGTACTTACATGTAAATATTAGGGAACAATATGTAAAGTTTGGGGAATAAAGGGGGGATTAAAAAAATATTTATACTGTAAGTATTATAGAACTAAGGGGTATATATTGTACTATTTTGATACAACAATCTTACATTTGGGAGCAATTTATCGAGAACATTTACTGCGTACCTTTTTAGCAATTGTGTATCAATACATACTGTAAAGGCCTTTTAAAAATGACAAACATATCTATGCATTTGAGTCCGTTCTCATCCCAAGGCGTCATTTACAACGATTTTGCCATGAGACGCAGATATATATGGGGCAGAAGGCGCCTCCTAGTGGTCTAACCCTAACCCTACCATAACCAATGCGTCTCATTTGACGCTAAAGGGTGCCATGTGCGTTGGATGTCGTATATGACGCCTTGGGGTGAGAATGCGTTGTGCATATATATATATATATATATATATATATACAGGGTGGCTACAGGTATAAACAATTTAAATTTAAGACTTTTTAATACCACTTCTAAATTAAATTTAAGACCAAACTTACGATGGAAATATAAATTAAAAATGAAAATATACAGTAATATTTCCAAGTATTGTCTGTTCAAAATGGTAAAATGACAATAACCAATTGTCAATTGCGTACATGCGGTCGCCTGTGGTGGAGTGAAAAGAAATATAGAAGGCGTTTTTATGAATGTCGTGAGCCTTGGATGTATTAAATAATAAAGTATATTGATAAAGGCTTAGATTTAGTTTTATTAAAGGCATAGAACCAGTTTATTTATAGTGTACTGATAATGGTTTCATATAATTAATTTATTAATTAAACTAATAAAAAGATAAAAAGACTTTGAGATATGTTTGGTAATTGTGCCTTTTAATTTAATAAATTAAAATTAATTTGCTATATTTCAGATCAATATTTGTTTTCCTTAATTTTAATAAACCCTAACTTTATTCTCATTATAAGAATTATAAATAATTGATTTCTATAAAATAATACTACAAACACTTAAAAATAAAGAGAATAGTACCCTTACGGCTGGCAGAACGATGCATCTTTGCGGTGACATGACAAACATATTTAAGACCTATCCAATCTGAATTTAAGACAATTTAATACTTGAAAATTGATTTAAGACTTTTTAATACTTTTTAATGACCCGCGGCCACCCTGATATATATATATATATATATATAAAAAAATTATAGAAAAAGTGCAGATGTTTAAGTTTGGCCTAACATGTTTCAAGACAAGAAAAGCTAAGACTAATGCAATTTTTTTTAATACACTGGGAAATATATAGTTTCATGTGGTTACATGGTAAGTGGTGCTTGTATAATAAATAAAGGTTTTTCTGAGTCAGTAATATAAGATTGTGTATGCATTTTTATTGTACTTAGCCAGTAACTACATGGAACAAGAGGGTAACAAACACCACTTTAATTTACAGCCCGCAATGTCACACATACCCTGTAACTACATGAAACAAGAGTATCTTTCCCCAATATTTAAGCAAAAGTTGCAATAGTTTTCGTTTTCAGAGCACTTTTGTTAAAAAGATGACTTTATAAATGCATAGATGTGTACCTTGTAATTTTTAAAAAGCCTATACAGTATGTACTGGTTCACCTTTATTTCAAAAAGGTATGTTCTTGCTAAATTTATATCATAAATAGTAGAATAAGTTCCCCTTAGTTTTATATATTTTTTATTCCCCTGGTTGTTCCCCTTATACTTATATTGTAAGTACGTTATAGGTACACTATAATTACCGAAGGTTAGGCTGAAAAATCGCTTTAATTACACATTACTTTCCGGGCTGTAATCTAAAGCGTTGCCGCATCTCCTTTCCGTTTCACACAACAGAAAATAAATCATGACAAAATAGTGATTTTGGGTGGAGTATCCCTCTGCGCTCTAAAAGTTGATGTCTAAAACTTTCATTTATACGTGTAAACAACGCATTCTCATCCCAAAGCGCCATATACGACGCTTTTGCAAAAGCGTAAATATCCAACGCACATGGCACCCTTTAACGTCTAATGAGACGCTTCGGTTATGGTTAAGTTTAGGTATGGTGTAGGGTAAGGGTTAGACCACTAGGGGACGCCTTCTGCCCAAATATATCTGTGTCTGATTTTACGTTAAAGGGTGCCATGTGCGTTGGATATTTACGTTTTTGCAAAAGCGTCTTATATGGCGCTTTGGGATGAGAACGGGCTCGTGTAAACTAGTTCAGACTGTATAGTCTGATTAGAATATTTTTTACAAACGCCTTGTAAAACACTCACTGCAAGATCCCCATGCACACACACCTGAACGCTGACCAGTCTACGCTAATGTTGCGGTGTTGCTTGGCAACTGTACACTGGACCGGACTAAATGACCAGCCAGTTGCTTTTCTTTTTACATTGTTATAATTATTAATAAATGTAGCTATTTTTACAATATTGCCACCGCCTCTATAAACGCAATGTGTACATTCTGTTGTCTGGAATACCTGATTGTGACTGAATAATGGCAGCATTCGGTGATTCGAACATGTTTTAGTGATGACGCAACAGTGAATAATTGATCCAGACAACCAATTCCTTAAAATTCTACAAATTTAAATAATTTCAACTTTCAACACTTATTTATTTGGTAAGCGCCCAGGAACAGTTCTGCTTCACGTCGGTGGTTTATTCTGCTATACGCCATGATCGTACACCATTCGAGACTGTGTCACACTGATTTGACCACAGGACATCCCATAATCGCGATGAAGACCTTCTAACATGGCCTCATCACTCATCTTTAGACAGAACTATGCAGTGGGCAGCACATGCTTCAGCTGAAAACACAAGCTGCTACTACTGACATGGATTTGAAGAGCAAAGGGATGCCTGCACATGATGAAGCGGTGAATTATGCTTTAATAACAGGCTGGATTCAGCACAACGGCCGACCCTGTGTTGTGTTTACAATACGCTGAGATGCACAAATAATCCAACTGACTGTAATACTGAAGTCATCACAAGAATCGAAAAGAAAAACAAACAAAAAACTGCATTCACGCAACTCTCAAACTGCAGGCAAGAATATCTCAGCACAAGCCCAATCCCACTTTTCCTTTTTAAATAAAAGAATCTGATCAATACGGCCGTCTTTCATGACCGTCCGACTGTAAAGGTTATGGAAATTGAGCATTTATAAATGCTCTCCTCAGTGAAGTCCATGTGTGTGTGTGTGTGTAAGTAGTGTGTTGAGTATCCCCAGGTCATCCTTTCAAAGCTCATCCCTAAAAAAAAAAGAAAACAGAGACAATGAAGTTACTATGGACATCAAAGACACACAAAACATCACTTATATGTGTTAACAACTCGTGCAGAAATCAGTTTCAGCAATCTTGAAGGTATTAAGGGATAGGCTGTGTTCAAACTGCACACAATTAGTTGTTCAAATCCGATCATTAGGACTGATAGTCTGCACTTTGCCTCTGATGTCATGAGTGGTGCAGGCGGGACATCACTTTGCAGGCCGAAACGCTGAAGCGAGTTTTAGCACTGCCGGGTCAACAGGTTTTTTGAATGGGTTTTGTTTAAATGGCTGAAATAAAGTCTGTGGTGAACACAAGCTCAAGACACGTTCAGGTTTAATTCTACGACAGATCAGCATTACCCCACTCGTTTGATTTGCTTAAGCTGTTGCGTGTCGTGAACAAGGCGAATGCGAACAAGTGTCTAAATGGGACTAGAGTCTGTCGAGGAGATTAAACGTCATCACACTGACCCGGTAAACTCAGTCCCACTTTACAGCCTCGATATGCTCATAACTGTGCTCTTACAAACTATTCCAGCTTGGAGTGAGGGTGACGCTGAGCTCATGGGTGTACTTTATAGCCTACCTTTAGCTTTTTACTTATGGCAACTGCATTTACACTGTAAAAAAATATTGTTGGTTTGACTTAAAAACTAAGTAACCTGGTTGCCTTAATATTTTAAGTTGATTGAACTGGAAAAAGTGAGTTAATACAACGAAGGAGATTGATTTAATCATCAGAAACTCTAAATAACAAGTTATCGGAACTAAATAAATTATTTAAGTTGAAAATGTTGTGATAACAAATCTTGAAAATATTTTTTTTTTTTACAGTGTATGCTTCAAAAGTCATAAAAGTTGTGTTCATCCATTATAATTATCTCGATGGACAAAATGTGCAAGTACAATAAACTTCTCTTGATCACAGAGCTTGTTTTTAGCAATAAGCCTATGGGAAAATCCTATTGGGCTTTTGACAAGGTGACGTCACACCTGCATCACTATAGGATTCAGACTTGTACATATCTGGTCGATATGATAATGATGTAGGCGACAACACGAGGCCTGAAATGGTCAGTTCGGAGGCATTTTTCCAATGCATTTGCACCATGTAACAAAGGTGCATTATTTTACACATTCACATCTACTGTATATAAGGCAGGACACACGTCACAATGGCATGTGTCTAACAGGGTGGACATTTGAAGGCTAAATTAGCTATTGTGCTACGGTCAATAACTAACATTTACCATTTCAAGGTATTGAGTTTTAAATAATTGATGTCAAGGTTGGGTTAAAATGTGTTAAAGCTGTCAATAGAGGGAATGCATTGACGTCACGAACAACCCCCCTCAGCCTGACTGAGCGGCAAAAGATCTGCTGCGTGACTGGATTTAATAGGGGAAACTGCGAAAATGCGACTAAAACGAACAATTTTATCAATTTAAACTAACTGTTGGACTCAATATAGTGTTCCTTACAACTTACTAAAGATCCAGTGATCCATGGATATTGACATGCAGCCAGGAATTGTGTTGCCTGACATTTATGTTTGCCTGATTTCCACACCGGGGAAATAAAAGTAATATAGAGCTAAACATTAAGCAAATTTGCCTGTGAACGCTTTATATAAAGGTCTAAATCTGGGTGATCACTTATATCAGTGTTATATATGGCCTATATATATATATATCATATCGTCCAGCCCTAAAACTTTATAGTGTTTATTAAAACACATCCAATAATGCAGAATATGCAATGATAAATATTTAATGATGAGTTGTTAATATATACAACAATACAAAATATCTGGGTATGGTTTTACAGCTAAATTCAGCATATTGACACAAAACGATAACTGCAAAACCAGTCCAGTTGTTTCTGTGAATTGCAGCGACCCATTTGCTCCTCTTTCTATAGCAGTCTGTAAAAATATACCTCAAATCTAGTTGTGCAGTCAATCGCAAAGCTCTTTCCCACTTTATATGTGTTGTGTTTGTTTTTTTCACGGGATTCACGCTGAAAACATATACAGACGCTCAGTCTTTTTGCCACCCACTGTGAGGAACTCCAGGCACTCCGGCCGACGGTGACGTCACGCGCATCCCCTCTATACTATATTTAATAAAAGATCTCAGGGTTTTTTGCTGAAACCCTCACCAGATCGGAGTCTGATCTGCTTTAAAAACATCGGATTTGAGCCACCAGAGTGAACAAAGCCACAATGCCAAGCCTAAACCGGTTCTGATGTGTTCATGCTTTCACTTCACATCATTCAGAAAGCATTTTTAGGGGAAAAAACTAAAACAAGCTCATTCCAGCGGTAATTTCGTAAAAACATTGTAGTATGTTTTTGGTCAAATCAGGCTGGAGGGTTAAAGTAAACAAAAGAAAGAAAACTGTGCATCTGTTCATCATGGTATGGAGCAGCGAAACAGATGTCAAGCGGCAAACGCTCTGTCTGCTGCCCCGGCCCACGCGCTTCACCTGTGCCCTAGAGGAGAGGGGGGACAGAGGACAGAAGTCACTTCCACCTTGACCACTGCTTGTCTTTGTCTGTTAAAGGCACGTAGATCACGCCCATCAGCGGCTTCATTTTGGTGCTGCCATCCTCCAGCTTGTCATACTGCTCCAGCATCTGGTTCCCCCCCGCGGGGCCGACGGGCAGGATCAGACGCCCGCCTGGCTTCAGCTGGTCCAACAACTGCAACACACACGTGAAGGGCATGTCATACTTCACCCTAAAATCATAAGAAATATACACATGACTCTGATGGAAACTAATGAGAATCACTACTGAGTATTATCAAAGTCCTTTTCATACAAGTAATTCAACCCGGCGGCCATGTTTGAAACGCCTCTTGCGCAGCTGTTTCCGTCATACAAGCGTGATTAAATTTCATATTTGAAATCAAGATCATTTAAAATCAAGCAGTGATGCGATGACTTTACCACTCAGTGTAGTGTTGTCAAAAAACTCGGTACTTCGGGAGTTTAAAAAATTCGGGAATTTTAAATTCGGGAATTTAAAAAAAAAAAAATGTTACGGTACCAGCTTTTCTAGGTACCGAATACCAGGTTAATCCAGTTCTAGACGCGCTGTCTGAAAGGTGCACAGTTGCGTCCTCTTCATAACGCTGATATGGCTCTCTCTCTCTCTCTGAATCCACTTGTTGACACGAAAGGAGGAAAGAGCCACATATGGAAATATTTTGGATTAGGCTAATGTCACGTTGCCATAAGAGGCCGATTACATGCAAATTCGCAATTTCAAATATAGGCGCGAGGCAAGCGCGCTCATAATAAAAACTCGACAGACGCCGCGTGAGAGCAAGCGCTTTGGAAAGAATAAGCACGCGCAAAAATATAATAATAAAAAACACGCGCGATATGTGAACGGCCTCTAAAGTGCTTTCGGGGTAGTTTTACGAGTACATAAGCACAGTAGTATCCACCCGACACCAGAGTACTGGTATTAGTATCGACGCATCCCTATTTATGTCATTTAATGTCAGTGCCAGTTCAAGGCGTATTCTTGCCTTTATAACTCAGCAGGTTTAAAACGCCTTTTCAAAATTAAATATGAATGCAGTTTTAGATTAAATAAAAATTCTCCTGTAGCCTACCCAGATAGCAAACTGACATTGAATCAACGTGGAAATATGAAATCGAAACAACGTTGATCTGACATTGTTTTGCACATCGAATTAACGTTGAACCAACGTCAGACGCGTCATTCTTTCAAAACTAACGGAAAATCAACTTGAAATCAACGCGTTGTTTCAACGTTATGAAAGCGAACCAATTTTCGATTTTCATTTAGCTTTGAAGAATGCCGCGTCTGACCTTGGTTCAACGTTAATTCGATGAGCAAAATCAACGTTGTTTCAATGTCATGAGAGACGTCGTTTCCACGTTGATTCAATGTCAGTTTGCTGTCTGGGTATAGTTTGGTAATGCTACAATAAGATACCATTTATCAACATTAGCTACTTCACATCAACACATTAAGTGAACAATATATTTTTACAACATTAATTAATGTTTGTAAATGTTATTTAATAGAAACACTTGATTGTTCATGTTTGTTCACTTCATTCATTGTGCATTAAATAAATGTTAACGGATTAGAACTTTACAAACAACTTTAAAAATGTGTTAGTGCATACTATTGTTTATTTTAGGTCATTTTATCTAATTTTTTTCTAAAGTGTTTATAATACAAATGTACAGTTTCCATACTTCCATAACACTTAAATATATGTAAATTTAAACTAAGCTTTGGTACCGAAACTGGTACCGAGAACCGTGAATTTTTACTGGTATTGGTACCGAATACTGAAATTTTGGTACCGTGACAACACTAACTCAGTGATTGGCTGTTATTTAGAAGGGACTTTCTAAAGACCGCCAAATTGCACATTAAGCCTAGTTCACACTACATGATTTTAAAACGTCAGGCTGAACCGTGCGGTTCACACTACATGACTTGTTCTCCGTGAAATCGGGAGTGTTCAAGTTGTTGAGCTGTTCACACCACACGACGCAACGTGATTGATCCGCAACGATTCTACAGGGGTTGGACAATGAAACTGAAACTGGCCAATGTTGGAGGTTTCAAATCTATATGCCTGGCGGCCAATCTTCAGAGTGAAGCACGGGTGGATCAGTGATGGTTTGAGCTCCAATATCATGACAATCCTGATTGTATTTGATGGACACGACACTGCCGAGGACTACCAAACCCTTCTGGAGGATCATGAGCACCTGATGCTCAAACCGTGTATCAGCATGATCATGCACCAACACACACAGCAAGACTTGTGACAGAAGGGTTTGATGAAGATGAAAGTGACGTTGAACATCTCCCATGGTCTGACAGTCACCAGATCTGAATATTATTGAGGTGTTTTGGAGGAGCGAGTCCACCAGCATCATATAGTGACCTGGACACTGTTCTGGAAGAGGAACGGCTCGTAATCCCTCTGGTCACTGTGAAGGACTTCTATCTGTCAATTGGTGCTGTATTTGGATGCAAAATGAGGCCCTCACCATTCTAACAAGTTATTGTGTAGTAAAACCAGGTGTTTCAGTTTCATTGTCCAACCCCTGTATGTTGTCTATTGTGCAGCGCAAATCAGTTTGGTTTGTGGAAACACATGCTTAATTGTCATCATAAAGCCGAAAATCTTAATGGTCCTAAACAAGGCTTTATTTCCTTGATGCAAAATAGAATTTCTTTCTTTTTTTATCTGGGGGTGGAATAACGACAATAATTCAACCACACAGAGCAAGACATAAACCCACTGACTGTCAAACCTTCAAAAAATGAACACTAATTATTCACCTTGATAATAATTCTCCAAACCTTTTTTACTGAGGAACACAAACAAAAACATTTTTGGAAGTGGAAGATTTGTAAATAAAATTGTGTTCCAAAGATAGAAAAAGACCAAATCCAGAACATGTCTCAGATGCAGGGCGAATAAATGATGACAGAATTTTAATATCTGGGTGATTAAAGTTTCTGTTTAAGGTGCAAAGTCTATTAGTGATCCGAAGGACACATACTGCTTGTGGCACTGTGGGGGCTGCGGCTCCGACATGTATGGCATCATAAGGTGCTTCTTCTGGATGGCCCATTCTTCCATCTCCGACTGCACACACACACACACACACACACAGTATTACAAAACACCGCAGCTGAGCCCATTTAACGGCTCTGTCCCTATAGTGTACTGCCTCCCTCTGAATATAACACACTGCCAACTGATAAAATTAACTTATCGCACACTTTTATGGCAATCTGAAAAATGGATTTATGAAAATATTAAATATAAAAAAAGAAATGTTTATAAAAAAGGTGATAAACTTATTTCCTAGCTGCAAGTATTATTTTAGTTTTTCAGTAAAAATCCTACTTTTTCAGAACTCTAAATTCTAATTTTATTTTCAGGAAGCAAAAATGGTAACACTTTATTTGAAGGGGTGTGCATAAGACTGTCATGACACTGTCATAAACATGACATAACACCTGTCATGAACATGAAGGAGTCTTTATGAATGTTTATGATTGTTGTCATCAAGTGTCATTCTGTAAATTATGACACATTTAATGCAAAGTTGACATTGTTTAAAATGTCTTTGTTATGACAACTTGACATTAACCAAGAAATCATAACTAGTCCAACGTGTTCCACTTTACTTGAGGTAAGGGGAAATATTAATGACACTGTTGTTAAAGCATTTGACAGTGTAATAACCCTTAATGACATCTTTATAACTAGTACAATGTGTTTCACTTTACTTGAGGACAAGTAAAATATTAATGAAAGAGTTATAATGGTGTCATGACGGCCAAAGTCAAAACCAACCATGACATATGACAGGGACAGGGTGATGTAATGTTAACACAAAGCTAAATAACTTCTTTAAGTTTGATAATTAGGCCTGTTATGACATATTTGTGACAGGTTGACAGGTTATGATTTCTTGGTTAATGTCAAGTTGTCATAACAAAGACATTTTAAACAATGTCAACTTTGCATTTAAAGTGTCATAATTTACCGAATGACACTTAATGACACCAGTCATAAACATTCATAAAGACTCCTTCATGTTCATGGCAGGAGTTATGTCATGGTTGACAGGTGTCATGTCAGTCTTATGCACACCCCTTCAAATAAAGTGTTACCGCAAAAATTAAGTTTTCTTCAAGTTTTCAATTACGTACTTTGAGACAAAAGTTCGGTCTCCTTTTGTCCAAATGGAAATTTGGCATTTTTTGGGTCTTATTTCCAGAACGCATTCATATGCGTGCTTATCAGTGGTTGTTTTCCCCCTGGTCTGCCACTACATGTATTCATTCATGTCTACATACACAACGGCCTGTGTTCAATCAGTTCAGTACACGTGCAGTCGCACTGCTTTCAGACAAAGCTTAAGTCTAGTCTCAGACTAAAATGCATGTTTGAGCTCTTTTAACTGAAATCAACTTACACTTACAATCTTAAAATATGCCAGTGCCATTGTTTTGTCTCAAGAAAGATGCACACCAGTAATGTTTATTTTCTAAGGCACATTTATAAAAGTTACTTAAATGTCCTAATTGAACAAAGGCCTAATCCCGTCTTAATCTAAGCCCTGTCTGTGGAACCAGGACTATAATAATGTTCTGATGTTTAAAATAGGTTTTAATATTAAATGAACTTAGTTTTTTTTCCGTTTAAACGTATTATCTGCTAATTTTTTTAGATATTAATATTTAATTTCTGACAACCATTGATTTATAACACATTATAACGAACATGATGTAAAACAATGAGAGAGAGATTAAAGATGTGGACAAACCGAGGAGTCTGATTCTCCCTGAAGAGATCAAACTAGGGTCGTCCTTCTTTACATTAGTTTCTGAATCTTCCACCAGCTCCTTTATATGATCGATGCCAATCACCTTCCCCTTCGGCCCGACCTGTAACACACCACAACACATCCGCTGGAGTGCACACACACTACGGGTATACAAACTCTGCAAGAACTAAACATGTAGGCATGAAATACAAACACAATATTCATCCATATCTAATAGTAGAGTTATTACATTTATTCATTTTTACATGAATCCCTTTTGCAACAATATATAATTGTAGGAGTAAATAATTGTATTTCTAAAGAAATCAATAAGAAAGTAATTCTTTGAAAACCCCAAAAATGCAGGTCTCTAAATGTGTTCTAGGGCTGCAACAACTAATCGCTTATAATCAATTATGAAAATCGTTGTCAACGAATGTCATTATCGATTAGTTGGTCTGATTACGTCACGGGGATTGTTTACATGCTACATGCGCTTCTTGCATGCGCTTCATGAGGCACACACGCAGTCTCTCTCCCTCGCCGCTCTACCGTCTCGCGCGCGCAACACGGGCGGTTTGGAGCACATTATCTTCTGTCTCGCATGCGCGCTCTTGATTCCGTGAGTTTGAGCTAATTTTTTTTCACTAAATGTTCAGACTTTATAAAATTATTGTATAAAATAAAATTATTATGCACTTGTTGTGATATTTCTAGGCTAAGTTTAGCTGAGTTCTCCACTAATCTAGTTTACAATAGCATTTTTGTCATAGGTTATGGTCATACTGTATATATATTTTTTTTTATTTGTTGTTTTTCTTGATAATGAAGTTGTCTTTATTAAGTAGATTGTTTAACACACAAAAAAATGTGGTTTTTAGGGTTTTATTTAGTTATAATAAACAAAAAAATGTAATATATAATTTTTTTATCCGATTAATCGCAAATAATAATCGTTCGATTAATCGATTATCAAAATAATCGTTAGTTGCAGCCCTAATGTGTTCATTTATTTTTTGCAGGTTCGGTCCTCTGTACCACTACCACACACACACACATTTACTAATTTACATGCTATGATTGTTTGCATTGCATTCCATTCCAATTCATTGAACGGAAAAGTGAATTGCAATCCCATGTGTGCGACAGGAAGTGAAGTGACTCACCATTCTGGCGAAGCAGACGGAGAGGATTCCCGAGCCGGATCCGACATCCAGGGCCTTCGCTCCCTCATACAGGTGATCGTGGAGCAGCTCTAGAGCGTATGCGTGCTGCAGCACACAGATGAGGGTTCATCAGCGCCTCAAACAGGACAACGCCGGCTATTACACATCATGATAACCCACAGAAGCGGTTTAACTTACCATATGTGGTGCACTGATTGTTGCTTGGTAACCTGTACGAAATTACAAAACAGACCTTCATGCCAAAAACACATCAACAGAATCACCAGACTAACACCGAGCACGTTCACACACACACACACACACACACACACACACCAGACCTCTGAGAACTTTCTCAAATCAGCTTATCCACAAGTTTCCGAGGGGCGCTCCTGTAAAAAATAAAGTGGGTGAAACTTCCGGTGACGCGGCGGAAGTAGCATTCCAATGGTATTTTGTGTGTTAGTTAGCGAAGAGGCTAGCTGTTTTTCGGAGAATTATTTTACTATTTAAAGACGCAAATCTTTATGAGAGATGTCGTTACGGAGCTCAGGGACAACATGTGCTGTTCGCTGTTGTATGTATAACCGGACTAAACTAATTCAGTGGCTTGAACATGAGTTGAAAACGAAATCAGAGTGATCCTGCCAACGACTGTAGTTTCCATCACCTCCCAAAAGACGACGAATCTTCCTGTGTACATTTGTTTCAATTCTTAATATTCTATAAACTCTATCAGCATGTGATTGGCTGTTCGCTACTGATGTTACAGCTAAACTCAGGATCAAAGCCTGTGTTGACAGAATACCAAATGTGCCAGTTAATGTATTCAAGCAGCACATTCATTTATAATTTTGAATAAACTCCAAAGCACAATGACTAAGTGTGTATTTTTTATTTTAAATGTTTGCCAGCTCGCACAACTGTCTGTCACCATGCCTTGATGAGTATTGATTATTAATAATGTTATTATAATACTCCCAATCAACTACTGCGGAGGTAAAGGTACTGTTATTTCACCCTTTTTAATTTCGTTGAGGTTGTGTTCCCACATCGTTAGCTATTTTGGATCGCTATAACTTGAATGACCGTCAACTGTTGAATGAACGAGTGTCAAGCATGTCAAATCGCGCTTTGTTTACTTCCAACCGGAAGTCGCGCCCACTTTTGACGCAAGGCCTCATGGGGCGTAGGAAACTTGTGGATTGAATCGACCTGTCGTCAGGTCAATAACCCAACAACCACGTCGTTTACAAGACTTTATTAATAAATCAGGTTATTTTCCCGTGGCGTCGGTGGCGACGTCAAAACGTAATACTTTGTGTATCCGTCTCTGAATATTTAATTTGTTATGTCGGCAGTGGTGTTAAATTAAGCATTACAAATTGAAGAAGAGAATTGCAACATGTCAGCGGGAAACCGAGACCCCATTTACACCTGGTATTAAAATGCGATCTGTATCAAGATAAGTTATCCGGATAATAAAAAAATGCATGTTAATGATCGGATCTGCCTGACCACATCTGGAGCTAGCCTGGCTCGATTTGTGTTCGGACCTTTACTAGGTGTAAAATAAATGCAATCCGTACGACGTGATGGCATTCGTACAGCTGATTTCCCGCCACCTCAGGTGTCACTCTGGAGGACCGAGATCCAAACTCAATGTGGATAACGAGAACGCATTAAAAATACAAGTTGTAAATGCAAAGGTAAGATCAGAACACTTATTATCCGGATAACTTATCTGGATACAGATCTAATTTTAATACCAGGTGTAAATGGGGTCCTAGGACTCATGTATTATCCTCTCATGCAGTTACCCATGCAGCATTTTGACTGTAACGCTTCTGCTTCAAGAGAAGAGTATGTGATACATCTCCTCCTCCTCCCTTACTGCAAAACTCTCGCTCTGTCTGGATGCACTGTAAGGTGCAGTTATCCTCAACGTCATTGCTGAACATTAACCCAAACAAACATTCATTGATCATTCAGCATCTTCACAAAAAATAGAGCCAAGATGATGAACAAACAAGTAAAAAGCTCAAAAAATGAACATACATACACAAATAAATACAAACAGTTGTTAGTTGCCAACAGCTCCAGACACACATCATGACACTCAAACCTCAGTGTTACTCACATGTGGACCCGAATCAACGCAACGTCGGCGCCTGTTTCAGGCCTTGCCGCTTTCGCTCTCCAGCGCTGGAAAGCTTTGCTAATATTAACACGGATCCTAAAGCTCTGGTCCAGACATAACCTTTCATTTCCAGTGATTTCTTCTGAGCTTTTCTCTCTTGTAATGTCTCTCGGCCATCTCTCTTTCTACAGTCTTTCCTCCACCATCATCATACGCCCCTTAATGCTGATTGGCTACACGTTTGTTGTTGCGTCGGTCCGACCAAATTTCAAATATCGCTTACCACACCTTTAAATCCACAGTTAGGACGCGTTCCTGTCACATATCACACACACGCACTTCCATAAGCTGACAGAAAGTAGGCGAATGCGTTTACATGCGGGGCAGAATCGAAATAAGGGCCAAAAACCAAGTCTACGCATTCATGACCCTCCTCCGGTAAAGGAAAACGGGTCAACGCGTTGCCATGATCCATGATCACGTGCACTGTGTTAGAGCCCGACCGATAAAAGGATTTTGAAGGCCGATACCGATACAAATATTTGTTGGTTCTAAAATTCGATATTCCGATATATCGGCCGATATTTTTTTTTTTCAGAAACGCGCAACAAAACATTAACAGATTTCCCTAACATTAGTTATTTGTAGTTATTTTAGAGTTTTAACTAAAATAATATGATAATGCATTATCATATTATTACAACAGAACAGTCTGATGATAGTGGCATTAGCTAGCTTTGTGGTTATTTAGTCTATGATGAGCCATAATTTAGCAATAACGTCATACTGCAAATTGTAAAATATACATTTTCAATATAACAGGCCAAGGAGAGATGATACGTCTCATTGCTATAACTGTCACACGCTATTAAAGAAATACTTCAGTCACATGGTCAAAAGTTAAAAGGACAGTCAGTCAACTACACTGTAACAACGTAACGTAATTATTACTAGCTAATCCCGCTTCACTCTCGGCTTATTTAACAGCAGCAAAACTGGAAGTGAGTCAAATTCTGTCATGCTTATTTGAGTTCAGAAAACTGATGTGGATGTTCTTTTAATTGTTATTTAAGCAATGTATGTCTCGTGACCAACTCAACGAGTGTTGCCAACAGGGACAGTGTAGATTGCCCTCTGGTGGACAAACTATACAACTCCAACACTCATGACATGGTTCAAGCGTGTTTCGTCCGTTTTTATTTCATTTTTGAAATATTCATTTATGGGCCATTATAACTGCCGATACCGATAGTTTGGAAAATGCCTAATATCGGCATGCCGATATATCGGTCTGGCTCTACACTGTGTGTATTATTGAGCATAACCGGGTTAAGAGCGTGCATGTAAACTCACTCTACCATACGTCAACATCTAACCTTTTAGGGCACCCTTTAACGTCAGTTAGATGATGCTTTCTAATCCTAACCCTACCCCAGACCTAAACCTACCCATGTCATCTAACTGACGCTAAAGGTAAAGCGTCAGTTGGATGACGCCCTAGGATAGCATCATCTAACTGACGTTAAAGGGTGCCCTAAAACGTGGGTCAAAAGCGTCTGTCAGATGACGTTTTTGGATGAGACTGTGTTGCTTCAACACTAGTGCACGCGTCACCTCAACACACAATCATCTTTATTAAAGGGGACCTATTGTACCCTTTTACCAAGACTTGACTCTGTTTTTGGGGTGTAGTAACTAGAGTATGCTTTCATGCTTTATTGTTCAAAAAATGCCTTAATTTTCACATATTTTACATTATAATAGCTGCTGTCTCCCCAGTCTGATTTTCAATGAAGAAACATACGAAATGTGCTGTGACAAACAGTGGTCATCCTTAGTAACCATGATGACATCACCCATAGCAACGAGATCAACCCCGCCCTTTCTCTTAGCTTAAGACTTCTCTCTCTATTTCCACAGTAAAATTGGTCTCAGCTTTGTTAATGGGTTTAAGAGAACACCTAGGAAGATTAACTGCTAAAATGCTTTGTGAGTACAGCCCCAGATCCAGTAGCTATCCAATCAGAAAAAAAGGCCCTTTATTTCAGACAGACACAGAAAATAAACTGGCTGAATTAGCTGTGCGCACTAGCAGCAAAAACAGAAACCGGGAGTTTCATCAATGGGAAATGAGTCTGAATGCACTTTGGCCACATCGGACCCTGGAAGTGTAGACTATAACGAGAGCAACACACCTGTAGATGACATTGTGTCAAAAAAATTATAACTAGTTGGACTGGAGCTTACCTATAGATTGTGGCGAGTCCATATATGGATTGCATTTGGAGAAATGAGCACGGTCTGTGGCCAACATGACTTCATAGACACGGTCCGATTTAATGATCCCATTCTCTGGATAAAAACACACACATTCATATAGGTTATACCCGTTTCATATGCATAATGGTGTATATATAAGCTTTTTCAAGAGATTTCCAATGGGACTCAGTTGCAGCTTCACAACACTTGGTGATTGTGTGTTTGAACAACATTCTTTAAATCATCATTCACTCAGTCAATTCAATGTCATTCAGGCAATCATTCATCATTTGCGGAGCAACAAAACCGTGCGGCATGCCAGCAATCCTACGCCGGCATTCAAAACTTGCATACTATTAATAACAGTCTGTGCGTATCAGTAAATACTACATATTTACACTCACAGATGGACGTTCTGAGACCTTAATATACATTTATTTAACTTAAATTGAATTATATATTTAAGGCTTAAGGGGAAATAGAATCGTTCCTTACTGTTCTTAGTACGTTCGTACTTGATTACCTTTTTAATCCAAAGTGACCTTACTAAAGGTCTTAGGTCTTTCTTAGCTCTTAGGACTAGGAGTTTGTTCCAATCGCAAACCCCAAGTATCAGCGACAGTAACAGTGATACTTGAATTAGCAAGCAGCACTAAATATAGCAGACTGACCACTTGACCTCAGAGTAAAGCCAGGACTTCAGGAGGACGGGTTACATGCCATTTGAGTATTACTAGTCTCTCTGGCCAATGGTCAACTAGATTAGTTAAAAATACTAATTATATGAATGGATTAGAGATGCATTCACAGAGATTGAGCCAAAAGAAGAATACATTTATAAAACAAAATCATGTTTGGTTTCATGAGAACTAAACATTACATAAGGAATGTTGTAATAAATCCAGCACTAATATAGGCTATCTATCTAAAACTTTTTTGTTCACAGCTCAAAGTACTAAAGTGTGTGACCTCATCATACAGTGACACGTGGTGTGCCACGCCCACTGAACGACTCCTCTAATAAAAACAGCACATGCAAGTCTTAAACGACGAAACATATTTACAATAACCGTTTCTTGCCTTCTCATCGTATATAAACTAAAAACGCCTGCAGGAACGAGTCATTTATAGACTCAAGAGATAAACGCCAAATGTGCTAACTTACTGAATGACCAATGTGAAGTGAAGAAAACCCACAAGATATCTTTGTTGGAAATATGAACAGAAATGAGCATTACACATATTACCACAGCCATTATATAAACAGAGCAGACGATTTGCATGTGGTTTGATGAGTGACGAACACATATTAGACAGCTAGCAGCTAGCTAACAAAATGAAGCACTGAAGCACAGCGTAAGTTTTAAACAGCAGTCGTGTGCTTGTCTGAAATATCAACACACACACACGCACGAACAACGGTGAGATGCAGTCAGTCACCCCCTGGCATCCTCACACGTACAGCGCACTTTCCCCTCAGATGCAACGCGATGCTAGTTCACACGGAAACGCACTTTCCCTCACCGCACTGAGGTAAACAAACCCCCGTTACTAAGCGAAACGCTGAGCATGACTGCGTTTGCTCTTTTGATCACGCAAGACGGGCTAGACTCACTGCGGAGGTTGTTGACGAGCTCCGCATGGCTCGCTCCTCCGGATTTCCACGCCATTACTGAACACACTCTGCGGATCAGGTAGAGTGCGGCTGTCAGCGCCGCGCCTGCGCACAACGCCCTTCCCACGACCGTTACCACTTCCAGAACCGATACGTCACCAGACATGTCCCGTTACTCCCGTAACGCTCTTAACGGCTACCCGCTGCATCATTCATTCCGCACAGTCGTGTTTTTAGCCGCATTATGAGATTAGCACATTTGTGTGTGCATTTTCGGGCTTGGCAACTCTAGGTAGCGGTAGCTGTGCTCTGCGCTGTCAGCAGGAGGAAAGCACGAGCGCATAATCAGGCAGGGTGACGTAAGGCATTATGATTTAGCACTTTTTCTCAATTAAAAATTAAATACATCTCTAAACCTAATAGTGGAATGGTGTACATGAGAGGTATTGGGCATAAGGTAATAAGGCAAAGTGTCTTCTTTCTCATATTTTTAAAATTATCAGTAAACAATGCAGAAGTTCGCCACTACAAGACAAAAAAGTTTCAAATGGACCTTTTTCAGTTGTGAAAATATATTGTGGAGTTTTTAACACACACACACACACAAAAAAAATGTATATGTTTCTCCATAGACAGAAAGTAAGGTTTTCTCCATAGGGTTTTCTCTCATTCATCGCTGTAAAAGTTTACCCAATAATGACGACTTCCGCTTCCGAGAAACCCGGAAATGTGATGTTCTATTTTATTTATCTTTGTTTTATGAAGCTTTACTTGAATGTTCTAGTAATAATAATACCAGTAGAAATAATAATAAGTAAAAAAAAAAATATTACATTAATTAACGTGCCGTAAAAATCTAAAACTAGGGAACTTATATTTTCTCTTTTTAAATTCTCTTTTATAATAATAATAATAATAATAATAATACAAAAAACAAACATTTTTAATCAGCATAATATTACTTAACCGAATCGCGTTTGGCCCTCTGAGGCCGCCATAGGCGAACGCAGCGGAGGTGGCGGGATACATTCTGCTGTATGTGAAGCACGCTAAACTGATCAACAACACAACACGACACTAGTGAGATCCAAATGGACTCCATCAACGCCAAATACATCTCCCAGAAGATCAGCAAGACGCGCTGGCGGCCCGTGTCTGCGGCCTCGCTGCAGCAGCCGGAGGTTTTCGCCACGGGATCCTGGGACAACGAGGCTAGTTCAGATGAGTGTCACCACATATCTCACACACACACTGATGTTTCGGTGTTAATTGGCGTTCGTTGTGTGTGTTCAGAATAACAAAGTGTCGATCTGGTCGGTGGGCGATCATGGAGTGTCAAACATGGATGGAGAGTTTGATGAAGAGCCTCAGTTACTGTGTGATTCCCAGCATGACGGAGACGTGCTGGACCTGCAGGTGAGGGTCAACACACACACACACACACACACACACACAAACCGGCCGAGAAAAGAGAATGAGATCTTTCATTTTTGGACTAGTTTGAGATTAATTAAACTGTCATTTGCATAATCTGTGCAGTTTCTAGATCAAGACAGGCTCGTTTCTGCATCATCAAGTGGGGCTGTGACGATTTTCAAGCTTCAGTCTGACTGTCAGGTATTGTGTTTTTAATGATATTTGCATCATCTGACAGATTTGTGCACAGCCAAACCAGTGTGTTGTGATGTTTAGGCTCTGTCATCGGCTCATGTGTGGGAGAGAGCTCATCAGTACTCCTGTGATGATGCGCCCTGCACCTCGGTCGTGTGCAGAAGTCCTGAAATAGTGTCCGTGGGTGAGGACGGGCGAGTTATTCTGTACAAGGCCGATCAGACCGAGGTTGTACGTGTTATTAGTAAGTGTTTTGTGGCTTTCTTTTGTAGCACTGACAATTGAGGTGCACAATTCTGGATAAACTGAGATTCTGAACAGACAACTAAACAAAATAACATGCCATTTACTAGAGGTTCTGACAAAATGTTCATTTCTGCACTGCAGTGTATTTAAAATGTTTAATTCATCCGAATTAATCATTGTTTCTTCTATTGAACACAAAAGAAAATATTTTAAAGATTGAAAATTTACTTCCGTAGTGTTTTTGCTGTCAATGTATCATTTGTGTTATTGTCTTTCTACAGAAAATGCAGATAGCAGTACGATTCATGCCGTGACGTTTCTAAGGACGACTGAAGTTCTCACGGTTAACTCCATCGGTCAGCTGAAGATGTGGGACTTCAGACAGCAGAGCGACAGTCCGGCACAAATCCTCTCTCTGTATGCTTTACTCATACTAGATTAAGGAAACATAGTCAAATTACTCTTCGAATAAAAATGGCATTAATTTAAATTTCTGGATCACATCAAAAATCAGATTGAAAAGAAATATTATTTTGCATGAAGAAAACATTTATTTTTAGGACCAGTGAGTCATTTTCATTAATTTCCAAGTTTTCTTTTGCGCAATGTAAAAAAAAAAAAAAGCCACTCACAAGCCACTTTCACAAATTACTGCATTACATTTTACAATTAATTGTAAATTAATGTTTATACTTTAATAATTTTTTTTCTTGCAATGTTTTAACTCATTAAGGTAAGAAACTGCTTATTTGCCAGCATTTCAAGTCAGTCATATCAATACTCATAAGTGGCGCAATTTATTTGAATTCACTTAGACCAAAAATTGGTCTCTTCTCTGTTATCTTGTTCTGTTCTGATATGTTTTCTGCTCATGCAGCACTGGGGACAGAGTGCCCTTGCACTGTGTGGATAAACACCCAAACCAGCAGCACATAGTGGCCACAGGAGGGCAGGACGGGATGCTGTGTATCTGGGATGTGAGACAGGGCAATACGCCCTTCTCTCTCATAGAGGCGCATTCAGCAGAAAGTCAGTACCCTTTGAATTGCATAACTTTAAAAAAAAAATATGCTTGAGTTCTGTAAATACCCATACTAGACTTTCAGAAAAATGCTCTTGAACTAAATGTCGACATGAAATGAAAATTCACCCTATTTTCTGAACGCATGTTAAATATCTTCTTTGTGTGCACAATGCGTCCGTGCATGTGTTTTCAGTTGTCAACTCGGTTTCTCTGTTAATCATTGCGACAGGATTGGAAATTAATAATTAACGGTCCTGATAATGGCAAAAGTCTGATGTTACCAGTAAAAAGTGTCCTACATTATTTTAAATATATCTAGTCAGTGACCGCACAAGCATATTCGTCTAAAATAATTCTGTATTTTCAGCTTCAGAATCATGAATATTGTTTTTCGGGTGTCTCTATAGTCCTGTGCTTTGGGTCAAAGCCTATTCATTTCCACACACAATGTAAAATCAAATTTAGCATTTTAATCAACAGTTAATTAAATGTCTGAAAAAATATGGTATCGTGAGTTCAGTATCGTGACATGTATCGAATCGTTATGCCCCTAATAAAGAGATGGAGATATCAAATAATATTGAACAAATATTACTGTAGGAATGACCTTATTCGTGAATTCAGTCTTAGCTTGCTTAAAATATGTTAATCTGCAAGAAATTGGTATCATTAATGAGCACAAAAGAAAATGGACTGTCATGTCATCTTGTCCTTCAAATTTGAAGATGTCGTGGGAAATCCCATAGAATACTTTACTCCACTAGGGTCTGTATAATGCAATTTCGTTATCACCATAGTACCTGCATTCAAACCACACATACACTGTACGCATAAATGGAAAAGACAGAAACGCTTGATTATTAGAAAGGAAGTATCCGCATTTACTCTACCCTAAAAGATTATAAAGATGCGTGGCGAGAGATTGCCCAGGCACTGGGAGTGCAAGTTGTCATAATGCCCATGTGTCGTCCGCTTGTGTGACCGCTGTGCTCGTAAGAAAAAAAAAAAACTGTGTACTTTGAGTCTAAATGACAGAAACCTGATGATTCAACAACACTGGCAGTGATTCTGAACTGTTTTCTGTTTTCTACAGTGTGGGAAGTACACTTTCATCCATCAAACCCCAATCACTTGTTTACATGCTCAGAGGATGGGTCTCTGCTACACTGGGAGACGACTTCAGGGTCAGACATGAGCACACTCCTGCAGAGTAAGCCGACACTCCTTCACATCTACTGTAAAACTTCAAACAATAGCTGAGTCCCAAATAGACACCTGTCTCTTTTACACGCCTGGTGTGGCTGCAGGTTTGGGGAAATAAAGGCCGGTCTCAAATGGCGCTTTTCCACTGCTGGTACGGCTCAGTACGGTTCGGCTCGCTTCGATTTTCCACTGCGTGGTATGACTCAGCTCGACGCGGCACGGCTCGGTTCGCTTTAGCTCGGTTGCTTTTCCACTGCAGTTAGTACCGCTTTAAAGTGGGTGGGATTATAGACTGATCGATAACTGTAGTGTTGTTTTTGGCAGCCTATTTTAGTTTTAGTCTAGTCTTTGTGTCAAGCTGACATTTTAGTTTGTATTAGTTTTAGTCACATTCATACTCTTTTTAGTCTAGTGTAGTTTTAGTCGACGAAAACTGATGACATTTTAGTCTAGTTTTAGTCGACGAAAACCGATGACGTTTTAGTCGACGAAAGACAGTCTAGTTTTAGTCAATGATAATTGTATTTTAGTCTCTTTTTAGTATGGCAATTCTATTTAAACCAGTCAATATATAAGTAGCTAGCCTAGTAGGCTAGACTATAGACGAAACCAAATTTGTCTTTTAGCCAAACCCATTTCAAACAATTTTATCTTCTTATATTATTGTTACCTTATAGGCTCAAGAATACATCCATTCCAGAAACGGAAGACGCTCTGAATTGAATTTACAACATATTTACCAACCAAACATGTTAGAAATAGCCTACACATATGATGAAATGAAAGTTTTTCCAAATGTCATTTCTTGGGATCACACTTCTCAGCCTCCCTGGGAAAGTCTATGCCAGGGTACTTGGAGAGGAGAATACGGCCGATAGTGGAACCTCGGATTCAGGAGGAACAGTGTGGTTTTCGTCCGGGCCGTGGAACACTGGACCAGCTCTATATTCTTTACAGGGTGCTGGAGGTTTCATGGGAGTTTGCCCAACCAGTCCACATGTGTTTTGTGGATTTGGAGAAGGCATTCGACTGTGTCCCCCGAGGCGGCCTGTGGAGGGTGCTCCGGGAATATGGGGTCCGGGGTCCTTTGCTAAGGGCTGTCCGGTCCCTGTATGACCGAACAGGAGCTTGGTTCGCATTGCCGGTAGTAAGTCAGACTTCTTCCCGGTGCATGTTGGACTCCGGCAGGGCTGCCCTTTGTCGCCGGTTCTGTTCATAATTTTTATGGACAGAATTTCTAGGCGCAGCCAGGGGCCGGAGGGTGTCAGGTTCGGGGACCACACGATTTCGTCTCTGCTCTTTGCGGATGATGTTGTCGTGTTGGCCCCTTCACACCAGGACCTTCAGCATGCACTGGGACGGTTTGCAGCCGAGTGTGAAGTGGCTGGGATGAAAATCAGCACCTCCAAATCCGAGGCCATGTTCCTCAGCCGGAAAAGGGTGTCTTGCTCACTTAAGGTTGGTGGAGAAATCCTTCCTCAAGTGGAGGAGTTTAAGTATCTTGGGGTTTTGTTCACAAGTGAGGGTAGGATGGAACGGGAGATTGACAGACGGATCGGTGCAGCTTCTGCAGCAATGCGGTCGATGCACCGGTCTGTTATGGTGAAGAAGGAGCTGAGCCGTAAGGCAAAGCTCTCGATTTACGGGTCAATCTACGTTCCTTCTCTCACCTATGGTCATGAGCTTTGGGTCATGACCGAAAGGACAAGATCCCGGATACAGGCGCTGAAATGAGCTTTCTCCGCAGGGTGGCTGGGCGATCCCTTAGTGATAGGGTGAGAAGCTCGGTCACTCGGGAGGAGCTCAGAGTATAGCCGCTGCTCCTCCACATCGAGAGGGGTCAGCTAAGTATCTTGGGGTTTTGTTCACGAGTGAGGGTAGGATGGAACGGGAGATTGACAGACGGATCGGTGCAGCTTCTGCAGCAATGCAATCGATGCACCGGTCTGTTATGGTGAAGAAGGAGCTGAGCCGTAAGGCAAAGCTCTCGATTTACGGGTCAATCTACGTTCCTACTCTCACCTATGGTCATGAGCTTTGGGTCATGACCGAAAGGACAAGATCCCGGATACAGGCGCCGAAATGAGCTTTCTCCGCAGGGTGGCTGGGCGATCCCTTAGTGATAGGGTGAGAAGCTCGGTCACTCGGGAGGAGCTCAGAGTAGAGCCGCTGCTCCTCCACATCGAGAGGGGTCAGCTGAGGTGGCTCGGGCATCTGTTCCGGATGCCTCCTGGACGCCTCCCTGGGGAGGTGTTCCGGGCACGTCCCACTGGGCGGAGGCCCCGGGGAAGACCTGGGACACGCTGGAGAGACTATGTCTCCCGGCTGGCCTGGGAACGCCTCGGTGTCCCCCCAGAAGAGCTGGAGGAAGTGTCTAGGGAGAGGGAAGCTTAGACTGCTGCCCCCGCGACCCGGCCCCGGATGAGCGGAAGAAGATGATGATGATGATGGTGATGATGTGCTAAAAAGTGACATTTTTTTAAACATAGTTTGGAGCTAAATGTGTCAATGTTGCTGTTATTTTCAGAGTGAGCCGCTTTACAAACGGCGCCCCATAGATCAGTGCGTGCATAACAGTGTAGCAGAGATCTACACAGCAGGCTACCTCAACAACAACAATTCTGCATAATAATAATGCAAGTACGAGACGAAATAACGTCAAATAAATTTCGTCTCGTCTCGTTTTGGTCAACGAAAATGAAGAGACATTTTAGCATAGTTTTTATTTTTGTAAACCACATTTAGTCTCGTTTTTATTCGTCAACGATATTGCATTATACATTTAGTTATAGTCATCGTCACACGACCAGCATTTACGTTGCGTCTCGTTTTCGTCACGTGATAAAGGTTCGTTAACGACAATATTTAGTCATAATTTTCGTTGATGAAAGCAACACTAGATAACAGCGGTGGCTGTTACTGGCAATTTAAATCTAGTGGGTTTGGTTTCTCGTGTCGATGTCTATTGGTCGCAAATACATTGACACTGGTACTGACAATTCAGTCTGACCAATCAGTGATCTGCAGTGTTTCACGTCACATTTAGTACCGGTACGGTACGCTTGGAACCTCAACAGACCAGGTACCATTTAAAGCGAGCTTTACCACAAGCGCCACAAGTGAGCCGCACCGAGCCGAGCCGTACCGTACCATGCAGTGGAAAAGCGCCAAAGTGATTCCAGTTGTTTTACAGGGTAGCCTTCATTCTTTCTTGTTGATGTGTTTCGGCAACAAGCTTGATTGATGTTACCGGTAACTTGTATTGTTCAGTCCATGGCTGTCACATCGTTTCGTTTTTTCATGCTGCCAATAATCTAAAGGGGGTCATGCACCAGACGAGAAGCGCAGCGTCGAGTCTATGACAACTATAAACTTGAACAATATATGCTATCCTGATCGTTTTCAATACTCATAAATCCAACTCCTGACTCGCTACAGTAGTTTTGACGGAACCAGATGCTTTTATACCAGGGGCTGCCAAGGGCGAGGTGAGCTCGCACCAAGGGCGTGACAGAGTGGCGTCTGAGAGTTCCCTACGTCAGAGAGTACCCCTATAGCAGGAGCTTTCCGTTTAACCTGAAGAGGGCAGCACTCAGACGTTTTTACACCATATATTTGAAAATCAAAACACTTTATACTCAATTGTCAAAAAATGTACTCGAATCAATGAACAGCATTTATAAAGCTCCATTCTTACAGATCATTAACTAAAAAAAGTTGTTTTGGTGTTTAGTTACCCTTTAATGGCACGATAAAGAAAACAGCTGAAGAGATAAGTAGTCAAGCTAAAAACATTCAAGAATGAGACTGTCCAAATCCCTCATTCTCCCGATTGTCTTGTAAAATTCTGAAGCATGGACACTTGCTGAAGTGCTGCAGAGAAACAACTACTTGTATTCGAGATTTAGAAGAGTACTTGGCATTCACATGAGAGGCGAGATGAGATGAGAAACGATGACATCAGATAGAAAAGTGAAAAAAACGTTCACGAAGGACAACACCGGTGGCTTGGTCATGTACTTCGTAAGGATAAGAACAGGATTGCAAACATGGCATTGCACGGAAGAATAGAAGGCACCGCAAAAAGAGGACGTCCAGGAACAACATGGATGTCATCGGTGCTAGCGAGGTACGACGTTGGACAACAAGTTCTAATGAAAATTGCGCAAGATAGAGACAGATGGCGTTTAGCCTCGACTCATCCGAGAGCCTGCGTTGAAGTGTAATAAACTGGAGATATGGCGAAGGTTAATAATAATTAGCTGGTTATTTAAAATGATTAGAAATTCATTAAATTTTCAGGGATTGATCTACTCGGATTAATGCTCGTTTTATTTATTGTATTTATTATAATTGTTTGTTTCAGGGGGCTGGAACAGCAGAGTCATCTCGCACAGTGCCGTTCCCCAAGCAGGGGAGAATGACTCAGTGGTCAGCGCGTGGCTGACCGGGGACTCCAGCAGAAGTAGACTGGAGGCGACTCATATGCTGCCCAGCCAGACACTGTCTGTCAACAGCCTAGATGTGCTTGAGCAGTGTTTAGTGTGTGGGACTGATGGGGAGGCTGTGTACATCCACAGACAAGTTCCTGTTTGATAACTCGCCCAAAACCAGAATGCTTGGAATATTTTTATACATTACATTTCTTGGTTCAATTGATTAAAACTAAACAAGAATGAAGTCATTAAAATTGTATTGTGTACAGTCTTTCTGTTTCATGAAACTTATGTTGAATTACTCTTAAGTTTTGGATACAATGATAGGGACATAATAAAGGTTTACGGAGTTACTTAATCTATAAGTACTGGTAGTTTATTAAAAGTCAATGTTTTTATTTTGATGTTGAAATTATTGCATTGGCATTGCAAAGCTACGATAGTTTGTGTTATTGTATGGCGTAGCCTTATGTGCACCTTTTCGAAAATGTAATAATTTTTTTAATGAGTAACCTTCCCCTAAGATGATGATAAATGTATATATGCGGTTGATTTGCATCAATTAAGAATGATTATAATAAAGCTTTATCGCTTGAAGCTTCTAATGAAAGAAATGAGGCTGATGAGTCACAAATGAGATGGACAGAGATCGTCATAATAAATATATCTGGATATCCAAAAACATTGGAGGGTTAGTTCACCCAAAATGAAAATTCTGGCAATAAATACTTTCATGTTGTTCCAACCCCGTAAGCCTTTCGTTCATCTTCGGAACACAAATTAAGATATTTTTGATTAAATCTGATTAAGCTAGATCTCTCCTCTATAGGCTTCTATTGTACTTGAAACTTGCCAGCCCAAAAGTTAGGCGTAGTGTGACGTAGGCGTTGGCCTTCTGCCAAGGCGGCCTTTCGCTGCCCTGTGACGTCATAAGCCTCCACTGAAGCCTTGGTTTCAACATGGGTTTCAAACGTCTTTGGATTATGGAAGGCCAAAAGGGACAAAACGTGTGAAACTGTCCTGTTAACACGTAATGAACAGTAAATCACGCATTAACACGTAAAATACTGATTTTAGCCATAATAGACCATTATCACAATCACAATAGAAACTCATCTTATTTTTTAATTTAACCACTATTAAGAAGTGTTTAAGCCACCCTGAAGCCTTTTGAATAATTGTTTATATATATATATATATATATATATGCATATGCAACAGAAGACAGAATAAGCATGTATGGCTAGCAGCGGCACTGGTTACACCTCGTGCAGCTCTTTTTGCATTCCTTGAATGAAATTACATGTTTATAATAAAGTTTTTCAATTAAAGGCTTTGTCATATAAGTTTTACCCCTCTACCCCAAATAATTACAAAGCACAAACATGCAGCAAATATTTACTTTTGTATATACTGCAATTTCTTAACTTAATTAATCACGCCAATAATTTACATCTGCTAGAACTATACATCAAAAAACGTATCATGCATTATGAAGGGGAAAATCATTATGAATGTTGAATATATCATATCTTCTCAACATCTCCACAGGCCTCCACAAGATCACAGGCAATTCTGACTTTATATCTCGTAATTCTGACTTTATATCACGCAATTCTGACTTTATATCTCGCAATTCTGACTTTATATCACGCAATTTATATCACGCAATTCTGACTTTATCTCACAATTCTGATTTTATCACGCAATTCTGACTTTATATCTCACGATTCTGACTTCATATCTCGCAATTGTGAGAAATAAAGTCAGAAGAATTGCGAGATGTAAACTCGAGATGTTGAGATAAAAAGTCGCAATTAGGCTACCTTTTTTATTTTTCATTCTGTGGCGGAAACAAGCTTCCAGATTAGGCCTACACTGCAACGCTATATAGCCTATGATTTGATTGTATTTTATTGTACACTTTGTTGTAACCAAAAACCCATCAGGCAGCATCTCCGGGTGCTGAAGATGCCGTCATGGAAGGATGAGTCTGTGAAGCCCACCGCCACACCCACATTTCAGGTGATTGGAAAAGGGAATACAAATGGTCTGACCCGACCTAACCAGACACCGCATGCAACAATTTTAACAACGAATGAAAGGCCAACACGGGGAAATGAACAAATCTTCAATCCCGACTCTGCCTCCATTGGTCGATGCGGCAGCCTCGTCTCCCACTGCTGGGGACTCGCAAGTTACTTGTGAACAGAAGCAGTGTGGGGAAGCAAGCCAATGCACAAAAGCAGAGTGATGTTCGTCAAGTTCAGAAGAACAGGGGCTCTAAAAAGGAGTAGCCATGTAATGACCGACCACAAACGCAGTGGAAGTAGGGGAGACCGGGTATGGTTGCAACACGGGGAGACACCACCATTTCCAGCCCCACCATCCCCATGCACTTGATCTGCGATTTGCGATGTCTAACTTCAAAATCAATGGACACAATGTGAATCCGACATTCGATTTTCAATATATATATATATATAATTATGTATAAAAAAATGAGATTTTATAAGTGTTTATCCAAACATTGTGAATAAATACAATGAAATAGGCCTATATAAATATTCCACCACTGTGATAAAATTTAGAGTGTTTTCTGTAAAATGATACCATTTTTATCCATTTACTCCATGTGGGCAGGACGCTCTTTTAAATTCAGATATGACCAATTGTCTAAAAAATTCAAAATATGCTGCAGAGTTGAAGTGGTTAAACAAATCTCAAAATGAATATCCATTTTCATAAACCTATAATGTTGTGATGCCTAAATTCACAATTAAAACAATTATTATATTTTTTGAACGTTGTATTAATACAATTTATTTTGCATTTCATTTGTTATATGTTTTTATAATTTATAAGGAAACATTACAAATAATAACACAAAATTAAAGGTGCAAGCAGCGATGCCTTGCACCCGTGCAGCCGCCAAATTTTTGTAAAAATTCAGTATATGATAACAAATATCCATTAGAATTAACCTTACTAAAATAATCCCTTCATTGAACCAAGTGTGATAGAATAGTGATTTGTTTTTAAATAGTATGTCTTTGTTTGTTATTCCATATAGTTGTGTGGTGAAAAATTGTTAATAAAAAAATGAATTCCACCATTGTTGAGATTAATGTGCTAAATTTTGATATCTTTGGGTTTCTACAAAACTGTGTGGCGCTGTTTTTTTTTTTTGGTTTATGTATGATGTGTAAAAAAAATGAGTCATAATTTCTTGCTGTGGTTTCACAGTGGTGGTAATGTAACACTTTTGGTTGAGGATTATACTCTGAATGAATGAGAATAAATTCTTTAGGAAATGAACAGACAACATGAGGATTTTCATAATTTGACAAATCAAATCATTACTAAACTGTGTGTCTGCACAAGTGTGACTTGCAAAAACACAGCTCAAACGTCAAAAGAAAAACTCAACGTGTTACAGCATCAGCATACCAACTAAAGCAAACACTGATCTCTATAATGGTAACTTCAAACCAAACATTTTCAACTAAACATCTCAACAACATCTTCTATAGATGTATGACAGAAATAAAGCCATACTGGTTAATAATAAGTGTAATAATGTGTAATGGCTAAAGTCAGTTGTAGTTCTTGTGTTTCTCTATTTTCTGTTCTTGTTGTTCCTCTTTCCTTCAGTGATTCTGCTTGTTAACAGCAGGTGTTCATCACTCAACAATCACTTACATATTCCCTTAATTATCTCACTGCAACACATAATGCAAGTAAAATAAGTGATACCTTAAGGCCATCTTTCAAGCGAGTCCCAGCATAAACGCTTCCAAATCCTCCTTCACCGAGCTTCCTGCCGACTTCATAGCTCCAGCAACCGACGTCTGTTAAAAGAAACATAAGAAGAGCTGACATGAAAACTGCTTTTTGCCTGAGTTGACATGAGTAAAGACAGATTTAATATCACACCACAAGTTTGTCTGTATTGTGTTGTGTCGGAATCATGACAGTCAACTTACAAATAATCTAATTCTCAGATACACAGCAAAATCCCCAGTGTATTATGTACACTCTCGGTGTACATATAGGTCCAACTCCAGGGTGTTAAAAATGAACACTGAAGCAGTGTTGAAGTTAATGAGATAATTAAGTGATTAATTAAGTGATGATTGGCCATTAGTGGTGACACCTGATGTTAATAAGAAGAATCATTGAAGGAAAGAGAAACAACAAGAACAGAAAAAAGAGAAACTCAAAGAACTACTGACCTCGAGCCATTACACATTATTGTACTTATTATAACCAGTGGATTTCTGTGATACATCTACACACATTCTTATTTGTATTGAACAGAAGTTTAGATGGTAATGTTTTATGGAATGTTTTGTTTCATGTCACCATTATGGTGATATGTGTTTGCTTTAGTTGGTCTCTTGACCCTTTGCTCTTTAACATTAGTTTATCTCTGCCTGCTCTAACTCTGTGTTTATAAAGCACATGTGTTACTGCAAGAGAAACCATGACATGGACTGTGTTTCCTGAAAGCCAAATTTGATCGTACAGACCTTTGGTTGCAATTGTTCCACGATCAGGTTAGGCTTAAAATGATTTTGGGAAGCACAGCCCAGGTCATGATGGTAATGTTTAAATAATGAAATTAAATATTGTAGTGTCTTGATTCACTCAACCAGCATTATAATCTGAGTATGCAAACGTTCTATTCATTTTCATTACAGTAGCTAATTCCAGCAGTGCTTTACTATTCTGAAGGATTTAAAATCCCACACAGATATCAAGAATCTACATACTAATCTCCAGAATGGTGACAATCACACAATAGATTCATTTTGCAGTGCATGATGGGAGCCACCAATCAAAATTCATCCATGGCTCCCACAATGCATTGCAGTATGAATAAATTATGCAGCTGAATTGTCCTGTAATTTTCATTGTTTTTCCTGTTTGTGTTTTATTTTGCTATTGTTTTGTTATGACTGTAATAGCTTCTTTTGTGATGTTCAGGGTTGATCTGTGTGTCACTAGTTTGTTTATTTTCACCATTGTTGTGATTCATATGCTGATTCTTGATGTTTGTGTGTCTAAACACAAGAGCTCAAGTGAATTTTCAAACTTGTTCACATTGCTGTTGGATCTAAAACTGTAGAAACTCAGGGCTACAATCACCAATGCTAGAACACAACATCAGTCATATTATCAAAGATTTAGACTCTGAATGACATCAGTCATGATAACATCATCATCACAACATATTGTTAACAGGTTTTCTCAAGCAATGACAAATGTGCTTTACAAACACAATGTTGGAGCAGTCAGAGAAAAACTGACAAAAAGAAATGAAAAGGTTTAAGAAAATGAAGGCTTGAAATGAAAAATTCCATAAAATATTGCCGTCTAAACGTCTGTTGAATCTCAATAACTTTTGTAGATGTATAACAGAAATAAAGTCACAGTGGTAATAATAAGTGCAATGATGTGTAATGGCTTGAAGTCAGTAGTTCTTGAGTTTCTCTTTTTTCTGTTCTTCTTGTTTCTCTTTCCTTCATTGATTCTTCCTATTAACATCAGGTGTCACCACTAATGGCCAATCATCACTAAATTAATCACGTAATTATCCCATTAACTTCAACACTGCCTCAGTGTTCATTTTTAACACCCTGGAGTTGGACCTATGTACACCGAGAGTGTACATATGAAGAGTTCAGATGCAAAAGCCTCTAAGTGCCATTTGAAATTTTCTTCTAAAATGATCATTTTTATCAAGCTTGTATATTTAAGTTCAGTAATTTCACTTAAATGGCAATGAAGATTACCTATTATTTGCCATTTAAGTGAAATTAATGAACTTAAATATACAAGCTTGATAAAAATTGTCATTTTAGAAGAAAATTTCAAATGGCATTTAGAGGCTTTTGCATCTGAACTCCTCATATGTGCACTGGGGATTTTGCTGTGTACAGTGTCCCCTGTCGGTCCGACATGGGGGACATCATCTCCCCAGTCTGACGTGGCACAGACTGGAACTGGAGAGACATCATCTCCCCAGTCTGACGTGGCACAGACTGGAACTGGAGAGACATCATCTTCCCAGTCTGACGTGGCACAGACTGTAAAGGGACATCATCTCCACAGTCTGGAACTGGAGGGACATCAACACAACAGTCAGCCATTTCCAATCCTGGAGCTGATGTGGTGCTAACTGGGACCTGGGGGACGTCCACACTGCAGTCTGCCACATCTCGGACAGGAACTCGAGGGACGTTGGCTCTATACACTGTAAAAAATAAAATCGTAAAAAAAAGGGTCAAATAACTGGCAGCAAAGGGTGCCAAATACATACCGTAAACATAAAGTTAAATATCCTAATATAAATTAGGTTGTTTTACAGAAAAACACTGTTATTTTACAGCTATTATCTGGATTATTACGATCAAACACTCTAACTGTAAAAACAATGCATTGTTATGATCATAGTAAAATACAGTTCATAGTAAAAAACAGTCAATGACTGTCAGCAATGGCTGCCATACAAAAAACATAAAATGAATGTAAAATAGCCTAATTTAAATAAGTGCAAAAGTAGAAATCTTCATTAAGCTCTTTAACAGAAACAGTTATTTCACATATTTCCTGAAATTTTTATTAAGAAACATGTAGGTGATGTATGATTTTCTGTCACTATACATCACTGCATCAGCAACTACATAGTTACTGTCAGTTAAATAAAGGAACATGCACCATTTCATCAGTTTTATTCTGCTCATCCTGAACTGAAGCACAGGCTCTACTCTTCAACACAATGGTGACCCACAAAACACACCATACAGAAACAATCCAGACTTTATTTATTGCATACTAACATTCTTACTAATACGGATGTTTAGAAGTTGATTTTTTTATGTAAAATAATAAATGTTGATGTCACCATGATGGAGATCAGTGTTTGCTTCAGTGGGGCTCTTGACCCTTTGCTTTTAACATTACTATTTCTCTGGCTGCTTTAACTGAGTGTCATAATTGATGCATATTTGTTATGGTAGGAAGCCAAGAGAATCTCAGTTCAGAAGATCTGATCACTTATTAACTCTTTCCCCGCCAAACACGGAATTTTCCGTGTTTAATGAAAAAACGCATCTGCGCCAAACACGGAATTTTCCGGGTATCCGTGTTTTAGGTGGTATACGGTAAGGAAGACCCGCGCGCATGTCCTGAATGAGTGCGCAACTCTTTGATCAGAGAAACAGATTGCAATCGTCTCAAACAGTGGAGTAGTGAGAATGTATCAGACAGACAATGCAGAGGTATATGGCTGAAGTACTGGAGGTTAATGGACTCGGAGTCCGATCACTCTTTATTTGATAATTCTGAATCTGATCGGGACGAAGTAGTCAGTGAGAGAGATGCACATGTTGTCACAGAAAGTTCTAGCCATGGACGTGCCGCAGATAGATCGTATAATATTATGACACTATAATATGTGTGTGTGTGCAGGCATTTATGTGTGGCTGTCTAAATATGAAGGTGTAATTGTCAAATTATTTCTCTCTTTGTGCACATTTACCACATTGTAATATGTATTTGTGTGTGTGTGTGTGTGTGTGTGTGTGTGTGTGTCTAGGCCTGTTTATTGTAATTCCAATTATTCATTATTCACAGGTAGAACACAGAGAGGCAGAGGCAGAAGTTTTATTGCAAAAGTTACATTTCCCTTACATCCTGGGAAATTTGATATATTTTACATTTATTTTATGTTTTTAATTTATTTTGGAAAGTTTTATATATGAAGGAAACAACATCTGAATGTATTCTGCTTTTAAATGCACTTGTTTGATAAAAATACCTTTTTCTCAGATTTTTGTCCAAAATGTTGTGTTTTTGACAAAACCTACCTCTGTTCAAGAGGCAATAAAAAAAGAACAGATGAAGATAAAATAAAAACGTTTTTTTTGCCTAAAAGCAGAGGCTCAGATCTTTATTTTTATATATATCATCTTCATATATTCATGGAAGAAAATATTCAGCGGGGCATTCAAATTTAGTGAAAATCGTCAAAAACCCTGGCGGTGGCTGGCAACTTTTTTTTAAAACGCTGGCGGGGAAAGAGTTAATGGTAATGTTTTTCATGTAATTGAATGCTTAGTGATATCACCTGATTTTTAATGCACTATGGCTCAGCTTGTCAGCTAACTACGGCTCTTCCACGATCTCTTTCACGATCTCTCTCACGATCATCCATAAATGTGCAGCCTGTAAGACGGCCCTGTCTCACAGTTCCGACACTATGGATCTTTTTCTTCTCCAGGAGTATCTGCAGGTCCACACTGCAGAACCAGTTGTCAAAAACAACTTGTGTGGAATGTTGGTGGCGATAGCTGAGGCCAAATTCAGTACAATGTTTCCGCTAGCACCAATGTCAGGGAATCCAGGACAGGGTTGAATGGACCCTGTGTACACATCAAAGTTGTACACATTGGTGTGCTAAGATAAAGATCTTGTAGCCCCAGCGCTTTGGCTTCATAGGTATGTACTGGTTTCAAAATTCTATTGTTTGTTTTTAAATCCATTCGTAATGAGAAACCACAGTATTTAACAGATTTGCTTCACCCCAACGTTCAGTCAAGGTCACTTGATCCGCAAACTCCGGACTATTGCAAGTCCCCAGGACAAGATTAAAAAATAGAGGTGATCGTGTCTTCTCTGTCATCACCCCCAAATTATGGAACACTCTCCCGGTTCAAATTAGAACTGCCACAACTGTATCTACTTTTAAGTCCTCCCTCAAGATGCATTTATTTTCTTTGGCGTTTTAATTATACCTTGATTTGCTGTTACATGATGTGTTACATCTATTTTACAGCTTGTGTTTGTTTTATCTTCTTTTGTACAGCACTTTGGTCAACCTCGGTTGTTTTTAAATGTGCTTTATAAATAAACCTTCTATTCTATTCTATTCTATTCTATTCTATTCTATTAATTTATTTTTTTAAGTTAGGAAGATAGCATGTATAGGCTATTAACTAGGGGTGTCCATGGTTAACCGATTAACCGTTTGAAATTGCATAACCGAGTGAAACCTTTTTGCTCGGCTAAGTGGCGTCAATACATATTTGCACAAAACTTTTGCGTTTTTTTTCTGAATGTCAATAAAAAAATATTGTGAAATGACAGCATTTCCATTAACGATGTTATGCGACTGAAACATCTTTTTTTCTTTCGCGATAAGTCATTCCAAAAATAATGGCAACGGACGTTGGTAGTCTATCACAGCCACCGCACTAGACATTATTATTATGGACGTGCTTGTTATCCAAGCATTAATGGCAGGGAAAGAGACAGAGTTCTCCCGTATTTCTGCTCCGAGGTCTTGATTGTGGCATTTCTTTGATGTTTTGTCTAGTAGGCTATTCCTTGTATCTTTTATGAATTTTATGAATTTTAAAAAAGAACTCTGCCTCGTATTGTGTCCAAACGGTCTAATTTTGTGTTCGTTCGTTTCCCCTTATTTAATTTAATCCGTTGGCCTAATTGCAAAATAAAAAATGAAAGGGTGTTGTATTTTGTAAAACGCAAAGTTGAACACCAAAATGTTCATTTGAACTGTAGGCCTACGCCAAATGCTGCGCAAAAATATAGGCTACATATCAACAAATTTTCAGATATTTGTTTGATTTTTTTGCCCCTTTAACCTGTTAACTGTCACCCCCCCTTTTTTGAATAGACATGAAAATGCACATTTCGAACTTAAATGGTTGTAATTCAAGAATGCTTTGGAATAGACATATGATTGGTCTTGTTTTAAAGAAGACATTTGGCAGATTTTTGTAGAAGTGAAATAAATTAAGAAAGTGAAACAGAAAAAAAAGTTATAGAAGTTTGAGTTTATGGAAATGTACAATGTAAAAATATAAATTATTCATATTTTACATAAAATATATATTTTCAAAACCTGGGCTACTCTAAAATGGCAGAAAGATCAAAGCCAAAAATCTGAACAAGTTGTGTTTCAAATTTTAGGTTGATATCTCAAAAAATGAGCTTTCAGTAAGATTTTGTTTGTGCGCAGTACCCAACTTTTTCACTAGGGCACAATCAGACTACATTACTGCCCATATAAGGGCGTCTGCATTTCCATTCGTGTTTTGAGTGATATGAACCATTATTTTCACAATTTTCATACAATTTCTGAAGTAGAGATCCTATTCAGAAGTAGCATGGGAAGTTTGGCAGATTTTGATATGAATTGAACCTCTAAGAAACACATACAAAGAACACGCATGTAAGTCATAGCTGCCACGTCACAAATGGTGAATTTATTATTATTTTTTTGATATTTCAAACTTTTCAGACCTTTTTTTTCCAAAATAATTGAATGGATTCTATCTTTTGAACTTTTGGCATGAAAACAAACTGAGGTATCTACCATTTTTTCATGATTTTTCATGTTTACTGCTATTTTAAAATAAAGGTCTGAACACGCCTTATGAGTATGAAAATATTCTTGTTTTATATTGATAAATTATGGCTCCTCTGTAATATATTTTGAAAATCAGTCACCAAATATGGAAACTAGAGATTGTAAGCTTTCAAATGATATATAGTTTGTCAATATTATTTAAGGTATTTACTAAGATATTATTGTTTTAAAAATATAGTGGCAAACGTCCCACCTGTGGGACGGTGACAGTTAAGTTTAAACATTTAAAATATTTGACAAATTAATATATATATATATATATATATATATATATATATATATAAAAAGATTTTAGTGGTGTTCTGAGGTCAAATTAGAACCTGGAAATGATATTTTCCCCGCAGTGCTGAATGAGAAGAGCCGTAACCACAGCCTACAGAAAGGGGATTTATAGGTGATTTATAGGCTATAATAAATGTGTCTGATAATAAAATAATATAAAATAACGAAGCATTAATTGTTTATTAATAAACTATTGTTTTCTAAATCATTTTCGGATAAAAACATATCTCCATCTCCGGATGCACATTTAGAGAGAAATTAATTAGCTACATAATTACATAGTCAGAAGATATTGGCTTTCGATTCGAATTTGTTCACTTTAAATTGGACATTTAAAGCTTTAGTCTACAAAGAATAGGCTTATAACCCCTGTAGAAAGCTTTAAATGTCCGATTTAAAACGAGCAAATTCGAATGCGGTGGCTGTTTCAGTTCTCGCGCTTCAGTTCAGGGAGATCATGAAGCGCGCCTGATTGTTAAAGCACAACGTTTTCTTGTTATTGTGAGTTTACGCAAATAAATGTATTTGCGAATAATGTATTATTATTTTCTGTATGACCAGAAATGAAAGAGTATTTTAAGTTGTTTCCACTGAAAGAACTGCAATGAAACTGTATCTTCGACAGACCAGTACAGGCGATTCTCCATTTCGAGCAGCGATTTTTTTGCGCGATATAAAAAAGTGAAATGTGCATCTTACTTCAGATCATAACGTTCCATAACACCGATAAACTCCGCCTTTTACCTTGAGCACGCCTCTAGCCCGAGCTGGCCCCCTCTGGCCCAAGATATTCGACGGGCCATAAATCCTGGCCGGTGGCCCCGAGTAAGCACCGATCAAGCCCCGGAAGTGACAGTGGAAACGCGACTGGCCCTGGCACGCACTAGCACAGCTCGGCCCTGGCCCGGCAGTGGAAACGCGGCTATTGAGGAAGTTGAGGAGAGGTCTCACTTTGAACAACTTATCGCCCCCTGGTACCTGGTTGTTGTTGTCAGCAAAGTGTAGATTTCTCTTGATATTTTCCCATCTATTTAAACTCATGGTGCTTGCAACCATCTCCATCTTTGTTTGTGGGTTCCAGTACAACCTGGTTTTTGGCAAGACATGGATATAGACATGTAGAAGTACACTCCAATGAACTGCTCCATTTCTGCAACAGTAACATTGAGGGGTCTGGTGACATCACGCTGCACTGCATAGAGATTAGTTTGCCTGACAACTTCTTCCATTATTTCTCTGTGGAAAAGGTGGCGGAAGTAATCCACTGGTTCTGATAATCCAGATGGCTCCGGGAGGGAGCCTTTCCATTGTGGCACAGGTGGAATGGTTTCTTTTTCTGCCACTTAAGGTTTTTCGCCTTATGGAACTCTGGTATGTCATTCCTCCTTGGTTCATCTGTTGTCACTAACAACACAAATTTGCATTTTACATAACAAAAATTGGCAACTCCTACACACATTCACACAACCATGCACATGCTCATGAGGATTAACTATTTCTACCTGCTTCCTCTGGCTCTGTGTCTGTGTCTGACTCTGATTCTGAGCTACCCCTGCTCTCATCCAGGTTTACATCAACCTTGTTGTCTTCATCATTGTCCACCAGCTCATCTTCACTCTGCTCTAGCGGAACAGCAATTTCTGCCCTATTCTCTTTCCCTCTCCCATAGAAGAAGCTTGGATGCATCTTTTATGGAGAAAATGGGATAATATGTTACAGAAAACCAACAAATAACTTAAATCACAAAATATAAAACATTATAATGTTTTTATCTTTAAATTATAAGCAAAAGTTGTAAACATAGTCTCAGAGTAGTTTCATGCTATGCAAGTCAATGAGACTCCATTAGGTTGAATGCACCAGGACGTTTCCATATTTGCATGTTGTTGCCATATGGCAACAAATGTATTTTAGCACATTACAAAAATTGATCAAATCAAAACTGAATTTAATGTTAAAAAATTAAAGTTTACTTACCCCAGATAGTGATTCAATGTTTTTATTTGATGAAAACTTTCCAAAATTCAGAATAAAAGGCTAACTTAGGGAGCCTCAGACAGTGATGTTTCCATTTCAATTTTCATGAGCAAAAAGGACTGGCAAACAGGATATCCTGGTCATGTGACCTCGTAAATAGTTTTTCCTGTAAAGTAAAAGCCCCCTTTTCACAATTAACTGTAGAAAAATAGTTTTTATATAATAACTTTTTAGAAAATGAAGATAAAGTAATTGTTGCCATATGGCAACACTATGCAATAAAGGGTTAAGTTTTTCACATTGCATATCAATACTATGTGTTTAATGTGAATAATACGAGTTAGCAGCAGATTCAAGTGTCGACGCTGTGGTCCATATGAATGTCTGCAGTCTGTCATCAGCCACAATGTAAATTTTCTTTCTTGTTGTTTCCAAAAAAGATAAATTGAAGCTGAACCCCATTTGTGAGTGTCCTTTCACATCCGTTACACTTGCACCTTGTTTGGTACTTTGTGTTGTGCCTGCAGCATCCCCAGTCCAAATCCAGATCACGACACCCTTTTCGTCTAGGTGAAGACATTGTTGAACTCCTCTTTGCCATCACAGTATTTCAGCCGAGTGCATCCTATGCTGCTCGCATTCGCATTGATGGTTGGCCCCAGTGTCCTCTCACATCCAGACAAGACAATAGCATGTGACAGAGAGGCAGGAGTAGTCGTGGCCGAGAGGTTAAGGCGATGGACTTGAAATCCATTGGGGTTTCCCCGCGCAGGTTCGAACCCTGCCGACTACGCGGATCCTTGTTACTTTGTCAGTTTGCGAGATGAGTTGTGAAGTCCAGGAGCTGTGTACAATCTGGATTTTTCACATGCAGTCCTTAAAATGGGCAACCCACATCTCTTTTCAAGATTGAAGTGAGGACATTTTCAAAAGTCTCAGATCAACCATGACTTTGGCCATTCTATTCAGGCAATCTGATTTTTGAAATGTCGGATTTGTTCTCTCTTGGCATCGTGAAACTCATTATGTACCAATTTCTTGTTTGTCCAAACCACTTTGGAGTTAGCAACCGGCCATGAAAAAAAGAACACTCTTTCAATGTCAGTGTTCCTAGCTTGCCATCAGCAGCCAACCTCTCTTGTGCCTATATACATTTTGGTCTTCATCATTTAATGCCACAAATTTTAAGCTGGCAAAACAGGAACACTTTATGGAGAAAGTGCTGTTAAATCCCTGAGGTGCCTGTGCTTTGGTAAGAGCCCGGATAGCTCAGTCGGTAGAGCATCAGACTTTTAATCTGAGGGTCCAGGGTTCAAGTCCCTGTTCGGGCGAATCTCTGTCAGCTTGTTGCAGACCTCCCCTAATCATTTGCTGTGCTCTCTTACCAGTGTTTGAGGGACGTGGGCTTCCTCTTCAAGAATGTATGTGGCGATGTGTTGCTTCCCAACATTTGGTGTTGTTTTGCCTTCTGTAATGCTTGGTTGCTGTCTCAGAAAACAGTGGTGGGGGACTTTAGAGAAATGAGCTGAAGCTTGCTGTTGACTCTGTACGTTCAGTCACTTCTAAGCGGTTGTGCGCAGGCCTGAGTGAGTGGTTTGCTTTCTCTGTATAGTGTTCACTACTTTTTGTTGTGCCCGCAGCATCCCCAGTCCAAATCCGGTATTTTACACAGTATTTTAGCCAAGTGCATCCTTGCTGCTCGCATTCGCATCGATGGTTGGCCCCAGTGTCCTCTGTTGCTCACATCCAGAAAAGAAAACAGCATGTGACACAAAAGCAGGAGTAGTCGTGGCCGAGAGGTTAAGGCGATGGACTTGAAATCCATTGGGGTCTCCCCGCGCAGGTTCGAACCCTGCCGACTACGTAGATCCTCGTCACTTTGTCTGTGTGAGAAAGGAATTGTGATGTCCAAGAGCTGAGTACAACCTGGATCTTTATCTTCATATGCAGCACTTAAACTTGGCAACCCACATCTCCTTTCAGACTTGAAGTGAGCACCGTTTCAAAAGGCTCAGATCAACGGTGATTTTGGATATTCTATTCAGGCAATCGGAACAATGACTTTGGCATCCCAGATAACTTTCTCTGCATAGTTTTTGGTACTTTTTGTTCTGCCCTCAGCATCCCCAGTCCAAATCCGGATCACGACACCCTTTTTCGTCTAGGTGAAGATGTCGTTGAACTCCTCTTTGCCATCACAGTATTTCAGCCGAGTGCATCCTATGCTGCTCGCATTCACATTGATGGTTGGCCCCTGTGTCCTCTCACATCCAGACAAAAAAAATAGCATGTGACCAGACAGCAGGAGTAGTCGTGGCCGAGAGGTTAAGGCGATGGACTTGAAATCCATTGGGGTCTCCCCGCGCAGGTTCGAACCCTGCCGACTACGTGGATGTTTCACTGTTTGCGAAAGGAACTGTGATATCCAGGAGCTGTATACAACCTGTATTTTTCTATTCATATGCAGCACTTAAACTGGGCAACCCACATCTCCTTTCAGACTTGAAGTGAGCACTGTTTCAAAAGGCTCAGATCAACGCAGATTTTGGATATTCTATTCAGGCAATCGGAGCAATGGCTTTGGCATCCCTGATAACTTCAAAGCCTTCACAGTGTGCAGCTCAAGAGTTGGCGCATTCTATTTTGTGGAGAATCTTTCATATTAGTGTTCTGAAATGTCGGAATTTGTCTCTCTTACATAGTGAAACAGAATCCTACTCATTATGTACCAATTACTTATTTGTCCAAACCACTTTAGAGTTAGCAACTGGCCATGAAAAAAAAGAACACTCTTTCAATGTCAGTGTTCCTAGCTTTCCAGGAGCAGCCTACTTCTCTTGTCCCTTTACACATTGTGGCCTTACTCATTTACTGCCACAAATTTTAAGCTGACAAAGCAGGAACACTTCATGGAGAAAGTGCTGTTAAATCCCAGAGGTGCTTGCACCTTGTTTGGTACTTTGTGTTGTGCCTGCAGCATCCCCAGTCCAAATCGGGATCACGACACCCTGTTCGTCTAGGTGAAGACATCGTTGAACTCCCTTTTGCCATCACAGTATTTTAGACGAGTGCATCCTCTGCTGCCCGCATTCGCATTGATGGTTGGCCCCAGTGTCCTCTCACATCCAGACAAGACAATAGCATGTGACGGAGAGGCAGGAGTAGTCGTGGCCGAGAGGTTAAGGCGATGGACTCGAAATCCATTGGGGTTTCCCCGCGCAGGTTCGAACCCTGCCGACTACGCGGATCCTTGTTACTTTGTCAGTTTGCGAGATGAGTTGTGAAGTCCAGGAGCTGTGTACAATCTGGATTTTTCACATGCAGTCCTTAAAATGGGCAACCCACATCTCTTTTCAAGATTGAAGTGAGGACATTTTCAAAAGTCTCAGATCAACCATGACTTTGGCCATTCTATTCAGGCAATCTGATTTTTGAAATGTCGGATTTGTTCTCTCTTGGCATCGTGAAACTCATTATGTACCAATTTCTTGTTTGTCCAAACCACTTTGGAGTTAGCAACCGGCCATGAAAAAAAGAACACTCTTTCAATGTCAGTGTTCCTAGCTTGCCAGCAGCAGCCAACCTCTCTTGTGCCTATATACATTGTGGTCTTCATCATTTAATGCCACAAATTTTAAGCTGGCAAAGCAGGAACACTTTATGGAGAAAGTGCTGTTAAATCCCTGAGGTGCCTGTGCTTTGGTAAGAGCCCGGATAGCTCAGTCGGTAGAGCATCAGACTTTTAATCTGAGGGTCCAGGGTTCAAGTCCCTGTTCGGGCGAATCTCTGTCAGTTTGTTGCAGACCTCCCCTAATCATTTGCTGTGCTCTCTTACCAGTGTTTGAGGGACGTGGGCTTCCTCTTCAAGAATATATGTGGCGATGTGTTGCTTCCCAACATTTGGTGTTGTTTTGCCTTCTGTAATGCTTGGTTGCTGTCTCAGAAAACAGTGGTGGGGGACTTTAGAGAAATGAGCTGAAGCTTGCTGTTGACTCTGTACGTTCAGTCACTTCTAAGCGGTTGTGCGCAGGCCTGAGTGAGTGGTTTGCTTTCTCTGTATAGTGTTTACTACTTTTTGTTGTGCCCGCAGCATCCCCAGTCCAAATCCGGTATTTTACACAGTATTTTAGCCAAGTGCATCCTTGCTGCTCGCATTCGCATCGATGGTTGGCCCCAGTGTCCTCTGTTGCTCACATCCAGAAAAGAAAACAGCATGTGACACAAAAGCAGGAGTAGTCGTGGCCGAGAGGTTAAGGCGATGGACTTGAAATCCATTGGGGTCTCCCCGCGCAGGTTCGAACCCTGCCGACTACGTAGATCCTCGTCACTTTGTCTGTGTGAGAAAGGAATTGTGATGTCCAAGAGCTGTGTACAACCTGGATCTTTATCTTCATATGCAGCACTTAAAATTGGCAACCCACATCTCCTTTCAGACTTGAAGTGAGCACCGTTTCAAAAGGCTCAGATCAACGGTGATTTTGGATATTCTATTCAGGCAATCGGAGCAATGACTTTGGCATCCCAGATAACTTTCTCTGCATAGTTTTTGGTACTTTTTGTTCTGCCCTCAGCATCCCCAGTCCAAATCCGGATCACGACACCCTTTTTCGTCTAGGTGAAGACGTCGTTGAACTCCTCTTTGCCATCACAGTATTTCAGCCGAGTGCATCCTATGCTGCTCGCATTCACATTGATGGTTGGCCCCTGTGTCCTCTCACATCCAGACAAAAAAAATAGCATGTGACCAGACAGCAGGAGTAGTCGTGGCCGAGAGGTTAAGGCGATGGACTTGAAATCCATTGGGGTCTCCCCGCGCAGGTTCGAACCCTGCCGACTACGTGGATGTTTGACTGTTTGCGAAAGGAACTGTGATATCCAGGAGCTGTATACAACCTGTATTTTTCTATTCATATGCAGCACTTAAACTGGGCAACCCACATCTCCTTTCAGACTTGAAGTGAGCACTGTTTCAAAAGGCTCAGATCAACGCAGATTTTGGATATTCTATTCAGGCAATCGGAGCAATGGCTTTGGCATCCCTGATAACTTCAAAGCCTTCACAGTGTGCAGCTCAAGAGTTGGCGCATTCTATTTTGTGGAGAATCTTTCATATTAGTGTTCTGAAATGTCGGAATTTGTCTCTCTTACATAGTGAAACAGAATCCTACTCATTATGTACCAATTACTTATTTGTCCAAACCACTTTAGAGTTAGCAACTGGCCATGAAAAAAAAGAACACTCTTTCAATGTCAGTGTTCCTAGCTTTCCAGGAGCAGCCTACTTCTCTTGTCCCTTTACACATTGTGGCCTTACTCATTTACTGCCACAAATTTTAAGCTGACAAAGCAGGAACACTTCATGGAGAAAGTGCTGTTAAATCCCAGAGGTGCTTGCACCTTGTTTGGTACTTTGTGTTGTGCCTGCAGCATCCCCAGTCCAAATCGGGATCACGACACCCTGTTCGTCTAGGTGAAGACATCGTTGAACTCCCTTTTGCCATCACAGTATTTTAGACGAGTGCATCCTCTGCTGCCCGCATTCGCATTGATGGTTGGCCCCAGTGTCCTCTCACATCCAGACAAGACAATAGCATGTGACGGAGAGGCAGGAGTAGTCGTGGCCGAGAGGTTAAGGCGATGGACTCGAAATCCATTGGGGTTTCCCCGCGCAGGTTCGAACCCTGCCGACTACGCGGATCCTTGTTACTTTGTCAGTTTGCGAGATGAGTTGTGAAGTCCAGGAGCTGTGTACAATCTGGATTTTTCACATGCAGTCCTTAAAATGGGCAACCCACATCTCTTTTCAAGATTGAAGTGAGGACATTTTCAAAAGTCTCAGATCAACCATGACTTTGGCCATTCTATTCAGGCAATCTGATTTTTGAAATGTCGGATTTGTTCTCTCTTGGCATCGTGAAACTCATTATGTACCAATTTCTTGTTTGTCCAAACCACTTTGGAGTTAGCAACCGGCCATGAAAAAAAGAACACTCTTTCAATGTCAGTGTTCCTAGCTTGCCAGCAGCAGCCAACCTCTCTTGTGCCTATATACATTGTGGTCTTCATCATTTAATGCCACAAATTTTAAGCTGGCAAAGCAGGAACACTTTATGGAGAAAGTGCTGTTAAATCCCTGAGGTGCCTGTGCTTTGGTAAGAGCCCGGATAGCTCAGTCGGTAGAGCATCAGACTTTTAATCTGAGGGTCCAGGGTTCAAGTCCCTGTTCGGGCGAATCTCTGTCAGTTTGTTGCAGACCTCCCCTAATCATTTGCTGTGCTCTCTTACCAGTGTTTGAGGGACGTGGGCTTCCTCTTCAAGAATATATGTGGCGATGTGTTGCTTCCCAACATTTGGTGTTGTTTTGCCTTCTGTAATGCTTGGTTGCTGTCTCAGAAAACAGTGGTGGGGGACTTTAGAGAAATGAGCTGAAGCTTGCTGTTGACTCTGTACGTTCAGTCACTTCTAAGCGGTTGTGCGCAGGCCTGAGTGAGTGGTTTGCTTTCTCTGTATAGTGTTTACTACTTTTTGTTGTGCCCGCAGCATCCCCAGTCCAAATCCGGTATTTTACACAGTATTTTAGCCAAGTGCATCCTTGCTGCTCGCATTCGCATCGATGGTTGGCCCCAGTGTCCTCTGTTGCTCACATCCAGAAAAGAAAACAGCATGTGACACAAAAGCAGGAGTAGTCGTGGCCGAGAGGTTAAGGCGATGGACTTGAAATCCATTGGGGTCTCCCCGCGCAGGTTCGAACCCTGCCGACTACGTAGATCCTCGTCACTTTGTCTGTGTGAGAAAGGAATTGTGATGTCCAAGAGCTGAGTACAACCTGGATCTTTATCTTCATATGCAGCACTTAAAATTGGCAACCCACATCTCCTTTCAGACTTGAAGTGAGCACCGTTTCAAAAGGCTCAGATCAACGGTGATTTTGGATATTCTATTCAGGCAATCGGAGAAATGACTTTGGCATTTAGAGAACTGAGCTGAAGCTTGCTGTTACTTTACGTTCAGCCCTAAGCATGCGCAGGCCTTTGGATCTCTGTATACCCTTTTTGAGGTGCAGCATCCCCAGTCCAAATCCTATTTTACACAGTATTTTAGCCAAGTGCATCCTTGCTGCTCGCATTCGCATCGATGGTTGGCCCCAGTGTCCTCTGTTGCTCACATCCAGAAAAGAAAACAGCATGTGACACAAAAGCAGGAGTAGTCGTGGCCGAGAGGTTAAGGCGATGGACTTGAAATCCATTGGGGTCTCCCCGCGCAGGTTCGAACCCTGCCGACTACGTAGATCCTCGTCACTTTGTCTGTGTGAGAAAGGAATTGTGATGTCCAAGAGCTGTGTACAACCTGGATCTTTATCTTCATATGCAGCACTTAAAATTGGCAACCCACATCTCCTTTCAGACTTGAAGTGAGCACCGTTTCAAAAGGCTCAGATCAACGGTGATTTTGGATATTCTATTCAGGCAATCGGAGCAATGACTTTGGCATCCCAGATAACTTTCTCTGCATAGTTTTTGGTACTTTTTGTTCTGCCCTCAGCATCCCCAGTCCAAATCCGGATCACGACACCCTTTTTCGTCTAGGTGAAGACGTCGTTGAACTCCTCTTTGCCATCACAGTATTTCAGCCGAGTGCATCCTATGCTGCTCGCATTCACATTGATGGTTGGCCCCTGTGTCCTCTCACATCCAGACAAAAAAAATAGCATGTGACCAGACAGCAGGAGTAGTCGTGGCCGAGAGGTTAAGGCGATGGACTTGAAATCCATTGGGGTCTCCCCGCGCAGGTTCGAACCCTGCCGACTACGTGGATGTTTGACTGTTTGCGAAAGGAACTGTGATATCCAGGAGCTGTATACAACCTGTATTTTTCTATTCATATGCAGCACTTAAACTGGGCAACCCACATCTCCTTTCAGACTTGAAGTGAGCACTGTTTCAAAAGGCTCAGATCAACGCAGATTTTGGATATTCTATTCAGGCAATCGGAGCAATGGCTTTGGCATCCCTGATAACTTCAAAGCCTTCACAGTGTGCAGCTCAAGAGTTGGCGCATTCTATTTTGTGGAGAATCTTTCATATTAGTGTTCTGAAATGTCGGAATTTGTCTCTCTTACATAGTGAAACAGAATCCTACTCATTATGTACCAATTACTTATTTGTCCAAACCACTTTAGAGTTAGCAACTGGCCATGAAAAAAAAGAACACTCTTTCAATGTCAGTGTTCCTAGCTTTCCAGGAGCAGCCTACTTCTCTTGTCCCTTTACACATTGTGGCCTTACTCATTTACTGCCACAAATTTTAAGCTGACAAAGCAGGAACACTTCATGGAGAAAGTGCTGTTAAATCCCAGAGGTGCTTGCACCTTGTTTGGTACTTTGTGTTGTGCCTGCAGCATCCCCAGTCCAAATCGGGATCACGACACCCTGTTCGTCTAGGTGAAGACATCGTTGAACTCCCTTTTGCCATCACAGTATTTTAGACGAGTGCATCCTCTGCTGCCCGCATTCGCATTGATGGTTGGCCCCAGTGTCCTCTCACATCCAGACAAGACAATAGCATGTGACGGAGAGGCAGGAGTAGTCGTGGCCGAGAGGTTAAGGCGATGGACTCGAAATCCATTGGGGTTTCCCCGCGCAGGTTCGAACCCTGCCGACTACGCGGATCCTTGTTACTTTGTCAGTTTGCGAGATGAGTTGTGAAGTCCAGGAGCTGTGTACAATCTGGATTTTTCACATGCAGTCCTTAAAATGGGCAACCCACATCTCTTTTCAAGATTGAAGTGAGGACATTTTCAAAAGTCTCAGATCAACCATGACTTTGGCCATTCTATTCAGGCAATCTGATTTTTGAAATGTCGGATTTGTTCTCTCTTGGCATCGTGAAACTCATTATGTACCAATTTCTTGTTTGTCCAAACCACTTTGGAGTTAGCAACCGGCCATGAAAAAAAGAACACTCTTTCAATGTCAGTGTTCCTAGCTTGCCAGCAGCAGCCAACCTCTCTTGTGCCTATATACATTGTGGTCTTCATCATTTAATGCCACAAATTTTAAGCTGGCAAAGCAGGAACACTTTATGGAGAAAGTGCTGTTAAATCCCTGAGGTGCCTGTGCTTTGGTAAGAGCCCGGATAGCTCAGTCGGTAGAGCATCAGACTTTTAATCTGAGGGTCCAGGGTTCAAGTCCCTGTTCGGGCGAATCTCTGTCAGTTTGTTGCAGACCTCCCCTAATCATTTGCTGTGCTCTCTTACCAGTGTTTGAGGGACGTGGGCTTCCTCTTCAAGAATATATGTGGCGATGTGTTGCTTCCCAACATTTGGTGTTGTTTTGCCTTCTGTAATGCTTGGTTGCTGTCTCAGAAAACAGTGGTGGGGGACTTTAGAGAAATGAGCTGAAGCTTGCTGTTGACTCTGTACGTTCAGTCACTTCTAAGCGGTTGTGCGCAGGCCTGAGTGAGTGGTTTGCTTTCTCTGTATAGTGTTTACTACTTTTTGTTGTGCCCGCAGCATCCCCAGTCCAAATCCGGTATTTTACACAGTATTTTAGCCAAGTGCATCCTTGCTGCTCGCATTCGCATCGATGGTTGGCCCCAGTGTCCTCTGTTGCTCACATCCAGAAAAGAAAACAGCATGTGACACAAAAGCAGGAGTAGTCGTGGCCGAGAGGTTAAGGCGATGGACTTGAAATCCATTGGGGTCTCCCCGCGCAGGTTCGAACCCTGCCGACTACGTAGATCCTCGTCACTTTGTCTGTGTGAGAAAGGAATTGTGATGTCCAAGAGCTGAGTACAACCTGGATCTTTATCTTCATATGCAGCACTTAAAATTGGCAACCCACATCTCCTTTCAGACTTGAAGTGAGCACCGTTTCAAAAGGCTCAGATCAACGGTGATTTTGGATATTCTATTCAGGCAATCGGAGCAATGACTTTGGCATCCCAGATAACTTTCTCTGCATAGTTTTTGGTACTTTTTGTTCTGCCCTCAGCATCCCCAGTCCAAATCCGGATCACGACACCCTTTTTCGTCTAGGTGAAGACGTCGTTGAACTCCTCTTTGCCATCACAGTATTTCAGCCGAGTGCATCCTATGCTGCTCGCATTCACATTGATGGTTGGCCCCTGTGTCCTCTCACATCCAGACAAAAAAAATAGCATGTGACCAGACAGCAGGAGTAGTCGTGGCCGAGAGGTTAAGGCGATGGACTTGAAATCCATTGGGGTCTCCCCGCGCAGGTTCGAACCCTGCCGACTACGTGGATGTTTGACTGTTTGCGAAAGGAACTGTGATATCCAGGAGCTGTATACAACCTGTATTTTTCTATTCATATGCAGCACTTAAACTGGGCAACCCACATCTCCTTTCAGACTTGAAGTGAGCACTGTTTCAAAAGGCTCAGATCAACGCAGATTTTGGATATTCTATTCAGGCAATCGGAGCAATGGCTTTGGCATCCCTGATAACTTCAAAGCCTTCACAGTGTGCAGCTCAAGAGTTGGCGCATTCTATTTTGTGGAGAATCTTTCATATTAGTGTTCTGAAATGTCGGAATTTGTCTCTCTTACATAGTGAAACAGAATCCTACTCATTATGTACCAATTACTTATTTGTCCAAACCACTTTAGAGTTAGCAACTGGCCATGAAAAAAAAGAACACTCTTTCAATGTCAGTGTTCCTAGCTTTCCAGGAGCAGCCTACTTCTCTTGTCCCTTTACACATTGTGGCCTTACTCATTTACTGCCACAAATTTTAAGCTGACAAAGCAGGAACACTTCATGGAGAAAGTGCTGTTAAATCCCAGAGGTGCTTGCACCTTGTTTGGTACTTTGTGTTGTGCCTGCAGCATCCCCAGTCCAAATCGGGATCACGACACCCTGTTCGTCTAGGTGAAGACATCGTTGAACTCCCTTTTGCCATCACAGTATTTTAGACGAGTGCATCCTCTGCTGCCCGCATTCGCATTGATGGTTGGCCCCAGTGTCCTCTCACATCCAGACAAGACAATAGCATGTGACGGAGAGGCAGGAGTAGTCGTGGCCGAGAGGTTAAGGCGATGGACTCGAAATCCATTGGGGTTTCCCCGCGCAGGTTCGAACCCTGCCGACTACGCGGATCCTTGTTACTTTGTCAGTTTGCGAGATGAGTTGTGAAGTCCAGGAGCTGTGTACAATCTGGATTTTTCACATGCAGTCCTTAAAATGGGCAACCCACATCTCTTTTCAAGATTGAAGTGAGGACATTTTCAAAAGTCTCAGATCAACCATGACTTTGGCCATTCTATTCAGGCAATCTGATTTTTGAAATGTCGGATTTGTTCTCTCTTGGCATCGTGAAACTCATTATGTACCAATTTCTTGTTTGTCCAAACCACTTTGGAGTTAGCAACCGGCCATGAAAAAAAGAACACTCTTTCAATGTCAGTGTTCCTAGCTTGCCAGCAGCAGCCAACCTCTCTTGTGCCTATATACATTGTGGTCTTCATCATTTAATGCCACAAATTTTAAGCTGGCAAAGCAGGAACACTTTATGGAGAAAGTGCTGTTAAATCCCTGAGGTGCCTGTGCTTTGGTAAGAGCCCGGATAGCTCAGTCGGTAGAGCATCAGACTTTTAATCTGAGGGTCCAGGGTTCAAGTCCCTGTTCGGGCGAATCTCTGTCAGTTTGTTGCAGACCTCCCCTAATCATTTGCTGTGCTCTCTTACCAGTGTTTGAGGGACGTGGGCTTCCTCTTCAAGAATATATGTGGCGATGTGTTGCTTCCCAACATTTGGTGTTGTTTTGCCTTCTGTAATGCTTGGTTGCTGTCTCAGAAAACAGTGGTGGGGGACTTTAGAGAAATGAGCTGAAGCTTGCTGTTGACTCTGTACGTTCAGTCACTTCTAAGCGGTTGTGCGCAGGCCTGAGTGAGTGGTTTGCTTTCTCTGTATAGTGTTTACTACTTTTTGTTGTGCCCGCAGCATCCCCAGTCCAAATCCGGTATTTTACACAGTATTTTAGCCAAGTGCATCCTTGCTGCTCGCATTCGCATCGATGGTTGGCCCCAGTGTCCTCTGTTGCTCACATCCAGAAAAGAAAACAGCATGTGACACAAAAGCAGGAGTAGTCGTGGCCGAGAGGTTAAGGCGATGGACTTGAAATCCATTGGGGTCTCCCCGCGCAGGTTCGAACCCTGCCGACTACGTAGATCCTCGTCACTTTGTCTGTGTGAGAAAGGAATTGTGATGTCCAAGAGCTGAGTACAACCTGGATCTTTATCTTCATATGCAGCACTTAAAATTGGCAACCCACATCTCCTTTCAGACTTGAAGTGAGCACCGTTTCAAAAGGCTCAGATCAACGGTGATTTTGGATATTCTATTCAGGCAATCGGAGCAATGACTTTGGCATCCCAGATAACTTTCTCTGCATAGTTTTTGGTACTTTTTGTTCTGCCCTCAGCATCCCCAGTCCAAATCCGGATCACGACACCCTTTTTCGTCTAGGTGAAGACGTCGTTGAACTCCTCTTTGCCATCACAGTATTTCAGCCGAGTGCATCCTATGCTGCTCGCATTCACATTGATGGTTGGCCCCTGTGTCCTCTCACATCCAGACAAAAAAAATAGCATGTGACCAGACAGCAGGAGTAGTCGTGGCCGAGAGGTTAAGGCGATGGACTTGAAATCCATTGGGGTCTCCCCGCGCAGGTTCGAACCCTGCCGACTACGTGGATGTTTGACTGTTTGCGAAAGGAACTGTGATATCCAGGAGCTGTATACAACCTGTATTTTTCTATTCATATGCAGCACTTAAACTGGGCAACCCACATCTCCTTTCAGACTTGAAGTGAGCACTGTTTCAAAAGGCTCAGATCAACGCAGATTTTGGATATTCTATTCAGGCAATCGGAGCAATGGCTTTGGCATCCCTGATAACTTCAAAGCCTTCACAGTGTGCAGCTCAAGAGTTGGCGCATTCTATTTTGTGGAGAATCTTTCATATTAGTGTTCTGAAATGTCGGAATTTGTCTCTCTTACATAGTGAAACAGAATCCTACTCATTATGTACCAATTACTTATTTGTCCAAACCACTTTAGAGTTAGCAACTGGCCATGAAAAAAAAGAACACTCTTTCAATGTCAGTGTTCCTAGCTTTCCAGGAGCAGCCTACTTCTCTTGTCCCTTTACACATTGTGGCCTTACTCATTTACTGCCACAAATTTTAAGCTGACAAAGCAGGAACACTTCATGGAGAAAGTGCTGTTAAATCCCAGAGGTGCTTGCACCTTGTTTGGTACTTTGTGTTGTGCCTGCAGCATCCCCAGTCCAAATCGGGATCACGACACCCTGTTCGTCTAGGTGAAGACATCGTTGAACTCCCTTTTGCCATCACAGTATTTTAGACGAGTGCATCCTCTGCTGCCCGCATTCGCATTGATGGTTGGCCCCAGTGTCCTCTCACATCCAGACAAGACAATAGCATGTGACGGAGAGGCAGGAGTAGTCGTGGCCGAGAGGTTAAGGCGATGGACTCGAAATCCATTGGGGTTTCCCCGCGCAGGTTCGAACCCTGCCGACTACGCGGATCCTTGTTACTTTGTCAGTTTGCGAGATGAGTTGTGAAGTCCAGGAGCTGTGTACAATCTGGATTTTTCACATGCAGTCCTTAAAATGGGCAACCCACATCTCTTTTCAAGATTGAAGTGAGGACATTTTCAAAAGTCTCAGATCAACCATGACTTTGGCCATTCTATTCAGGCAATCTGATTTTTGAAATGTCGGATTTGTTCTCTCTTGGCATCGTGAAACTCATTATGTACCAATTTCTTGTTTGTCCAAACCACTTTGGAGTTAGCAACCGGCCATGAAAAAAAGAACACTCTTTCAATGTCAGTGTTCCTAGCTTGCCAGCAGCAGCCAACCTCTCTTGTGCCTATATACATTGTGGTCTTCATCATTTAATGCCACAAATTTTAAGCTGGCAAAGCAGGAACACTTTATGGAGAAAGTGCTGTTAAATCCCTGAGGTGCCTGTGCTTTGGTAAGAGCCCGGATAGCTCAGTCGGTAGAGCATCAGACTTTTAATCTGAGGGTCCAGGGTTCAAGTCCCTGTTCGGGCGAATCTCTGTCAGTTTGTTGCAGACCTCCCCTAATCATTTGCTGTGCTCTCTTACCAGTGTTTGAGGGACGTGGGCTTCCTCTTCAAGAATATATGTGGCGATGTGTTGCTTCCCAACATTTGGTGTTGTTTTGCCTTCTGTAATGCTTGGTTGCTGTCTCAGAAAACAGTGGTGGGGGACTTTAGAGAAATGAGCTGAAGCTTGCTGTTGACTCTGTACGTTCAGTCACTTCTAAGCGGTTGTGCGCAGGCCTGAGTGAGTGGTTTGCTTTCTCTGTATAGTGTTTACTACTTTTTGTTGTGCCCGCAGCATCCCCAGTCCAAATCCGGTATTTTACACAGTATTTTAGCCAAGTGCATCCTTGCTGCTCGCATTCGCATCGATGGTTGGCCCCAGTGTCCTCTGTTGCTCACATCCAGAAAAGAAAACAGCATGTGACACAAAAGCAGGAGTAGTCGTGGCCGAGAGGTTAAGGCGATGGACTTGAAATCCATTGGGGTCTCCCCGCGCAGGTTCGAACCCTGCCGACTACGTAGATCCTCGTCACTTTGTCTGTGTGAGAAAGGAATTGTGATGTCCAAGAGCTGAGTACAACCTGGATCTTTATCTTCATATGCAGCACTTAAAATTGGCAACCCACATCTCCTTTCAGACTTGAAGTGAGCACCGTTTCAAAAGGCTCAGATCAACGGTGATTTTGGATATTCTATTCAGGCAATCGGAGCAATGACTTTGGCATCCCAGATAACTTTCTCTGCATAGTTTTTGGTACTTTTTGTTCTGCCCTCAGCATCCCCAGTCCAAATCCGGATCACGACACCCTTTTTCGTCTAGGTGAAGACGTCGTTGAACTCCTCTTTGCCATCACAGTATTTCAGCCGAGTGCATCCTATGCTGCTCGCATTCACATTGATGGTTGGCCCCTGTGTCCTCTCACATCCAGACAAAAAAAATAGCATGTGACCAGACAGCAGGAGTAGTCGTGGCCGAGAGGTTAAGGCGATGGACTTGAAATCCATTGGGGTCTCCCCGCGCAGGTTCGAACCCTGCCGACTACGTGGATGTTTGACTGTTTGCGAAAGGAACTGTGATATCCAGGAGCTGTATACAACCTGTATTTTTCTATTCATATGCAGCACTTAAACTGGGCAACCCACATCTCCTTTCAGACTTGAAGTGAGCACTGTTTCAAAAGGCTCAGATCAACGCAGATTTTGGATATTCTATTCAGGCAATCGGAGCAATGGCTTTGGCATCCCTGATAACTTCAAAGCCTTCACAGTGTGCAGCTCAAGAGTTGGCGCATTCTATTTTGTGGAGAATCTTTCATATTAGTGTTCTGAAATGTCGGAATTTGTCTCTCTTACATAGTGAAACAGAATCCTACTCATTATGTACCAATTACTTATTTGTCCAAACCACTTTAGAGTTAGCAACTGGCCATGAAAAAAAAGAACACTCTTTCAATGTCAGTGTTCCTAGCTTTCCAGGAGCAGCCTACTTCTCTTGTCCCTTTACACATTGTGGCCTTACTCATTTACTGCCACAAATTTTAAGCTGACAAAGCAGGAACACTTCATGGAGAAAGTGCTGTTAAATCCCAGAGGTGCTTGCACCTTGTTTGGTACTTTGTGTTGTGCCTGCAGCATCCCCAGTCCAAATCGGGATCACGACACCCTGTTCGTCTAGGTGAAGACATCGTTGAACTCCCTTTTGCCATCACAGTATTTTAGACGAGTGCATCCTCTGCTGCCCGCATTCGCATTGATGGTTGGCCCCAGTGTCCTCTCACATCCAGACAAGACAATAGCATGTGACGGAGAGGCAGGAGTAGTCGTGGCCGAGAGGTTAAGGCGATGGACTCGAAATCCATTGGGGTTTCCCCGCGCAGGTTCGAACCCTGCCGACTACGCGGATCCTTGTTACTTTGTCAGTTTGCGAGATGAGTTGTGAAGTCCAGGAGCTGTGTACAATCTGGATTTTTCACATGCAGTCCTTAAAATGGGCAACCCACATCTCTTTTCAAGATTGAAGTGAGGACATTTTCAAAAGTCTCAGATCAACCATGACTTTGGCCATTCTATTCAGGCAATCTGATTTTTGAAATGTCGGATTTGTTCTCTCTTGGCATCGTGAAACTCATTATGTACCAATTTCTTGTTTGTCCAAACCACTTTGGAGTTAGCAACCGGCCATGAAAAAAAGAACACTCTTTCAATGTCAGTGTTCCTAGCTTGCCAGCAGCAGCCAACCTCTCTTGTGCCTATATACATTGTGGTCTTCATCATTTAATGCCACAAATTTTAAGCTGGCAAAGCAGGAACACTTTATGGAGAAAGTGCTGTTAAATCCCTGAGGTGCCTGTGCTTTGGTAAGAGCCCGGATAGCTCAGTCGGTAGAGCATCAGACTTTTAATCTGAGGGTCCAGGGTTCAAGTCCCTGTTCGGGCGAATCTCTGTCAGTTTGTTGCAGACCTCCCCTAATCATTTGCTGTGCTCTCTTACCAGTGTTTGAGGGACGTGGGCTTCCTCTTCAAGAATATATGTGGCGATGTGTTGCTTCCCAACATTTGGTGTTGTTTTGCCTTCTGTAATGCTTGGTTGCTGTCTCAGAAAACAGTGGTGGGGGACTTTAGAGAAATGAGCTGAAGCTTGCTGTTGACTCTGTACGTTCAGTCACTTCTAAGCGGTTGTGCGCAGGCCTGAGTGAGTGGTTTGCTTTCTCTGTATAGTGTTTACTACTTTTTGTTGTGCCCGCAGCATCCCCAGTCCAAATCCGGTATTTTACACAGTATTTTAGCCAAGTGCATCCTTGCTGCTCGCATTCGCATCGATGGTTGGCCCCAGTGTCCTCTGTTGCTCACATCCAGAAAAGAAAACAGCATGTGACACAAAAGCAGGAGTAGTCGTGGCCGAGAGGTTAAGGCGATGGACTTGAAATCCATTGGGGTCTCCCCGCGCAGGTTCGAACCCTGCCGACTACGTAGATCCTCGTCACTTTGTCTGTGTGAGAAAGGAATTGTGATGTCCAAGAGCTGAGTACAACCTGGATCTTTATCTTCATATGCAGCACTTAAAATTGGCAACCCACATCTCCTTTCAGACTTGAAGTGAGCACCGTTTCAAAAGGCTCAGATCAACGGTGATTTTGGATATTCTATTCAGGCAATCGGAGCAATGACTTTGGCATCCCAGATAACTTTCTCTGCATAGTTTTTGGTACTTTCTGTTCTGCCCTCAGCATCCCCAGTCCAAATCCGGATCACGACACCCTTTTTCGTCTAGGTGAAGACGTCGTTGAACTCCTCTTTGCCATCACAGTATTTCAGCCGAGTGCATCCTATGCTGCTCGCATTCACATTGATGGTTGGCCCCTGTGTCCTCTCACATCCAGACAAAAAAAATAGCATGTGACCAGACAGCAGGAGTAGTCGTGGCCGAGAGGTTAAGGCGATGGACTTGAAATCCATTGGGGTCTCCCCGCGCAGGTTCGAACCCTGCCGACTACGTGGATGTTTGTCTGTTTGCGAAAGGAACTGTGATATCCAGGAGCTGTATACAACCTGTATTTTTCTATTCATATGCAGCACTTAAACTGGGCAACCCACATCTCCTTTCAGACTTGAAGTGAGCACTGTTTCAAAAGGCTCAGATCAACGCAGATTTTGGATATTCTATTCAGGCAATCGGAGCAATGGCTTTGGCATCCCTGATAACTTTCTCTGCATAGAGTTTGGTACTTTTTGTTCTGCCCTCAGCATCCCCAGTCCAAATCCGGATCACGACACCCTTTTTCGTCTAACAGAAGACGTCGTTGAACTCCTCTTTGCCAAACCACAGTAGTTCAGCCGAGTGCATCCTATGCTGCTCGCATTCACATTGATGGTTGGCCCCTGTGTCCTCTCACATCCAGACAAAAAAAATAGCATGTGACCAGACAGCAGGAGTAGTCGTGGCCGAGAGGTTAAGGCGATGGACTTGAAATCCATTGGGTCTCCCCGCGCAGGTTCGAACCCTGCCGACTACGTGGATGTTTGACTGTTTGCGAAAGGAACTGTGATATCCAGGAGCTGTATACAACCTGTATTTTTCTATTCATATGCAGCACTTAAACTGGGCAACCCACATCTCCTTTCAGACTTGAAGTGAGCACTGTTTCAAAAGGCTCAGATCAACGCAGATTTTGGATATTCTATTCAGGCAATCGGAGCAATGGCTTTGGCATCCCTGATAACTTCAAAGCCTTCACAGTGTGCAGCTCAAGAGTTGGCGCATTCTATTTTGTGGAGAATCTTTCATATTAGTGTTCTGAAATGTCGGAATTTGTCTCTCTTACATAGTGAAACAGAATCCTACTCATTATGTACCAATTACTTATTTGTCCAAACCACTTTAGAGTTAGCAACTGGCCATGAAAAAAAAGAACACTCTTTCAATGTCAGTGTTCCTAGCTTTCCAGGAGCAGCCTACTTCTCTTGTCCCTTTACACATTGTGGCCTTACTCATTTACTGCCACAAATTTTAAGCTGACAAAGCAGGAACACTTCATGGAGAAAGTGCTGTTAAATCCCAGAGGTGCTTGCACCTTGTTTGGTACTTTGTGTTGTGCCTGCAGCATCCCCAGTCCAAATCGGGATCACGACACCCTGTTCGTCTAGGTGAAGACATCGTTGAACTCCCTTTTGCCATCACAGTATTTTAGACGAGTGCATCCTCTGCTGCCCGCATTCGCATTGATGGTTGGCCCCAGTGTCCTCTCACATCCAGACAAGACAATAGCATGTGACGGAGAGGCAGGAGTAGTCGTGGCCGAGAGGTTAAGGCGATGGACTCGAAATCCATTGGGTTTCCCCGCGCAGGTTCGAACCCTGCCGACTACGCGGATCCTTGTTACTTTGTCAGTTTGCGAGATGAGTTGTGAAGTCCAGGAGCTGTGTACAATCTGGATTTTTCACATGCAGTCCTTAAAATGGGCAACCCACATCTCTTTTCAAGATTGAAGTGAGGACATTTTCAAAAGTCTCAGATCAACCATGACTTTGGCCATTCTATTCAGGCAATCTGATTTTTGAAATGTCGGATTTGTTCTCTCTTGGCATCGTGAAACTCATTATGTACCAATTTCTTGTTTGTCCAAACCACTTTGGAGTTAGCAACCGGCCATGAAAAAAAGAACACTCTTTCAATGTCAGTGTTCCTAGCTTGCCAGCAGCAGCCAACCTCTCTTGTGCCTATATACATTGTGGTCTTCATCATTTAATGCCACAAATTTTAAGCTGGCAAAGCAGGAACACTTTATGGAGAAAGTGCTGTTAAATCCCTGAGGTGCCTGTGCTTTGGTAAGAGCCCGGATAGCTCAGTCGGTAGAGCATCAGACTTTTAATCTGAGGGTCCAGGGTTCAAGTCCCTGTTCGGGCGAATCTCTGTCAGTTTGTTGCAGACCTCCCCTAATCATTTGCTGTGCTCTCTTACCAGTGTTTGAGGGACGTGGGCTTCCTCTTCAAGAATATATGTGGCGATGTGTTGCTTCCCAACATTTGGTGTTGTTTTGCCTTCTGTAATGCTTGGTTGCTGTCTCAGAAAACAGTGGTGGGGGACTTTAGAGAAATGAGCTGAAGCTTGCTGTTGACTCTGTACGTTCAGTCACTTCTAAGCGGTTGTGCGCAGGCCTGAGTGAGTGGTTTGCTTTCTCTGTATAGTGTTTACTACTTTTTGTTGTGCCCGCAGCATCCCCAGTCCAAATCCGGTATTTTACACAGTATTTTAGCCAAGTGCATCCTTGCTGCTCGCATTCGCATCGATGGTTGGCCCCAGTGTCCTCTGTTGCTCACATCCAGAAAAGAAAACAGCATGTGACACAAAAGCAGGAGTAGTCGTGGCCGAGAGGTTAAGGCGATGGACTTGAAATCCATTGGGGTCTCCCCGCGCAGGTTCGAACCCTGCCGACTACGTAGATCCTCGTCACTTTGTCTGTGTGAGAAAGGAATTGTGATGTCCAAGAGCTGAGTACAACCTGGATCTTTATCTTCATATGCAGCACTTAAAATTGGCAACCCACATCTCCTTTCAGACTTGAAGTGAGCACCGTTTCAAAAGGCTCAGATCAACGGTGATTTTGGATATTCTATTCAGGCAATCGGAGCAATGACTTTGGCATCCCAGATAACTTTCTCTGCATAGTTTTTGGTACTTTTTGTTCTGCCCTCAGCATCCCCAGTCCAAATCCGGATCACGACACCCTTTTTCGTCTAGGTGAAGACGTCGTTGAACTCCTCTTTGCCATCACAGTATTTCAGCCGAGTGCATCCTATGCTGCTCGCATTCACATTGATGGTTGGCCCCTGTGTCCTCTCACATCCAGACAAAAAAAATAGCATGTGACCAGACAGCAGGAGTAGTCGTGGCCGAGAGGTTAAGGCGATGGACTTGAAATCCATTGGGGTCTCCCCGCGCAGGTTCGAACCCTGCCGACTACGTAGATCCTCGTCACTTTGTCTGTGTGAGAAAGGAATTGTGATGTCCAAGAGCTGTGTACAACCTGGATCTTTATCTTCATATGCAGCACTTAAAATTGGCAACCCACATCTCCTTTCAGACTTGAAGTGAGCACTGTTTCAAAAGGCTCAGATCAACGCAGATTTTGGATATTCTATTCAGGCAATCGGAGCAATGACTTTGGCATCCCAGATAACTTTCTCTGCATAGTTTTTTGGTACTTTTTTGTTCTGCCCTCAGCATCCCCAGTCCAAATCCGGATCACGACACCCTTTTTTCGTCTAGGTGAAGACGTCGTTGAACTCCTCTCTTGCCGTCACAGTATTTCAGCCGAGTGCATCCTATGCTGCTCGCATTCACATGATGGTTTGGCCCCTGTGTCCTCTCAATCCAGACACATCAGCATCTCAGATGACAAAAAAAATAGCATGTGACCAGCAGCAGGAGTAGTCGTGGCCGAGAGGTTAAGGCGATGGACTTGAAATCCATTGGGGTCTTCCCCGCGCAGGTTCGAACCCTGCCGACTACGTGGATGTTTGACTGTTTGCGAAAGGAACTGTGATATCCAGGAGCTGTATACAACCTGTATTTTCTATTCATATGCAGCACTTAAACTGGGCAACCCACATCTCCTTTCAGACTTGAAGTGAGCACTGTTTCAAAAGGCTCAGATCAACGCAGATTTTGGATATTCTATTCAGGCAATCGGAAGCAATGGCTTTGGCATCCCTGATAACTTCAAAGCCTTCACAGTGTGCAGCTCAAGAGTTGGCGCATTCTATTTTGTGGAGAATCTTTCATATTAGTGTTCTGAAATGTCGGAATTTGTCTCTCTTACATAGTGAAACAGAATCCTACTCATTATGTACCAATTACTTATTTGTCCAAACCACTTTAGAGTTAGCAACTGGCCATGAAAAAAAAGAACACTCTTTCAATGTCAGTGTTCCTAGCTTTCCAGGAGCAGCCTACTTCTCTTGTCCCTTTACACATTGTGGCCTTACTCATTTACTGCCACAATTTTTAAGCTGACAAAGCAGGAACACTTCATGGAGAAAGTGCTGTTAAATCCCAGAGGTGCTTGCACCTTGTTTGGTACTTTGTGTTGTGCCTGCAGCATCCCCAGTCCAAATCGGGATCACGACACCCTGTTCGTCTAGGTGAAGACATCGTTGAACTCCCTTTTGCCATCACAGTATTTTAGACGAGTGCATCCTCTGCTGCCCGCATTCGCACATTGATGGTTGGCCCCAGTGTCCTCTCACATCCAGACAAGACAATAGCATGTGACGGAGAGGCAGGAGTAGTCGTGGCGAGAGGTTAAGGCGATGAGCGATGGACGAAATCCATTGGGGTTTCCCCGCGCAGGTTCGAACCCTGCCGACTACGCGGATCCTTGTTACTTTGTCAGTTTGCGAGATGAGTTGTGAAGTCCAGGAGCTGTGTACAATCTGGATTTTTCACATGCAGTCCTTAAAATGGGCAACCCACATCTCTTTTCAAGATTGAAGTGAGGACATTTTCAAAAGTCTCAGATCAACCATGACTTTGGCCATTCTATTCAGGCAATCTGATTTTTGAAATGTCGGATTTGTTCTCTCTTGGCATCGTGAAACTCATTATGTACCAATTTCTTGTTTGTCCAAACCACTTTGGAGTTAGCAACCGGCCATGAAAAAAAGAACACTCTTTCAATGTCAGTGTTCCTAGCTTGCCAGCAGCAGCCAACCTCTCTTGTGCCTATATACATTGTGGTCTTCATCATTTAATGCCACAAATTTTAAGCTGGCAAAGCAGGAACACTTTATGGAGAAAGTGCTGTTAAATCCCTGAGGTGCCTGTGCTTTGGTAAGAGCCCGGATAGCTCAGTCGGGTAGAGCATCAGACTTTTAATCTGAGGGTCCAGGGTTCAAGTCCCTGTTCGGGCGAATCTCTGTCAGTTTGTTGCAGACCTCCCCTAATCATTTGCTGTGCTCTCTTACCAGTGTTTGGACGTGGGCTTCCTCTTCAAGAATATATGTGGCGATGTGTTGCTTCCAACATTTGGTGTTGTTTTGCCTTCTGTAATGCTTGGTTGCTGTCTCAGAAAACAGTGGTGGGGGACTTTAGAGAAATGAGCTGAAGCTTGCTGTTGACTCTGTACGTTCAGTCACTTCTAAGCGGTTGTGCGCAGGCCTGAGTGAGTGGTTTGCTTTCTCTGTATAGTGTTACTACTTTTTGTTGTGCCCGCAGCATCCCCAGTCCAAATCCGGTATTTTACACAGTATTTTAGCCAAGTGCATCCTTGCTGCTCGCATTCGCATCGATGGTTGGCCCCAGTGTCCTCTGTTGCTCACATCCAGAAAAGAAAACAGCATGTGACACAAAAGCAGGAGTAGTCGTGGCCGAGAGGTTAAGGCGATGGACTTGAAATCCATTGGGGTCTCCCCGCGCAGGTTCGAACCCTGCCGACTACGTAGATCCTCGTCACTTTGTCTGTGTGAGAAAGGAATTGTGATGTCCAAGAGCTGATACAACCTGGATCTTTATCTTCATATGCAGCACTTAAAATTGGCAACCCACATCTCCTTTCAGACTTGAAGTGAGCACCGTTTCAAAAGGCTCAGATCAACGGTGATTTTGGATT
>NW_024121119.1:719571-778500 GCF_016745375.1 Pimephales promelas | reverse complement strand
ATTGACACTGGTACTGACAATTCAGTCTGACCAATCAGTGATCTGCAGTGTTTCACGTCACATTTAGTACCGGTACCGGTACGCTTGGACCTCAACAGACCAGGTACCATTTAAAGCGAGCTGTACCACAAGCGCCACAAGTGAGCCGCACCGAGCCGAGCCGTACCGTACCATGCAGTGGAAAAGCGCCAAAGAGATTCCAGTTGTTTTACAGGGTATCCTTCATTCTTTCTTGTTGATGTGTTTCGGGCAACAAGCTCGATTGATGTTACCGGTAACTTGTATTGTTCAGCCCATGGCTGTCACATCGTTTCGTTTTTTTTATGCTGCCAATAATCTAAAGGGGGTCACGCACCAGACGAGAAGCGCAGCGTCGAGTCTATGACAACTCAAGGATGTACACTATGTCAGTTTATGGCCAGCAATATTGTTATGTTTAAGGACATAATAGAATTAAAAATGACTGTTATATAAAGTTAGTTTACAATTGTTTCAGAATTTTTATGAATATTAGCTACATCCAGCTTGGGTGATGCACTCGACATTATTAATGGCACGATAAAGAAAACCGCTGCAGAGATAAGTAGTCAAGATAATGTCCAAATCCCTCATTCTCCCGATCGTCTTGTAAAATTCTGAAGCATGGACACTTGCTGAAGTGCTGCAGAGAAACAACTACTTGCATTCGAGATTTAGAAGAGTACTTGGCATTCACATCATAGGCAAGATGAGAAAATGATGACATCAGATAGAGACGTGAAAAAAAAGTTCATGAAAGACAACACCGGTGGCTTGGTCATGTACTTCGTAAGGATAAGACCAGGATTGCAAACATGGCATTGCACGGTAGAATAGAAGGCACCGCAAAAAGAGGACGTCAAGGAACAACGTGGATGTCATCAGTGCTAGCGAGGTACGACGTTGGACAACAAGTTCAAATGAAAATTGCGCAAGATAGAGAGATGCCGTTTAGCCTCGACTCATCCGAGAGCCTACGTTGAAGTGTAATAAACTGGAGATATGGCGAAGGTTAATAATAATTAGCTGGTTATTTAAAATGATTAGAAATTCATTCAATATTCAGGGATTGACATGCTCGTTTTATTTATTATAATTGTTTGTTTCAGGGGGCTGGAACAGCAGAGTCATCTCGCACAGTGCCGTTCCCCAAGCAGGGGAGAATGACTCGGTGGTCAGCGCGTGGCTGACCGGGGACTCCAGCAGAAGTAGACTGGAGGCGACTCATATGCTGCCCAGCCAGACACTGTCTGTCAACAGCCTAGACGTGCTTGAGCAGTGTTTAGTGTGTGGGACTGATGGGGAGGCTGTGTACATCCACAGACAAGTTCCTGTTTGATAACTCGCCTAAAAATCAGAATGCTTGGAATATTTTTATACATTACATTTCTTGGTTCAATTGATTAAAACTAAACAAGAATGAAGTCATTAAAATTGTATTGTGTACAGTCTTTCTGTTTCATGAAACTTATGTTGAATTACTCTTAAGTTTTGGATACAACGATAGGGACATAATAAAGGTTTATTGAGTTACTATTCTATACTATAAGTACCGGTAGTTTATTAAAAGTCAATGTTTTTATTTTGATGTTGAAATTATTGCATTGGCTTTGCAAAGCTACGATAGTTTGTGTTATTGTATGGCGTAGCCTTATGTGCACCTTTTCGAAAATGTAATAATTCATTGCATTTATGCTGACCACAGCAGTGGTTTTTTAATGAGTAACCTTCCCCTAAGATGATGATAAATGTATATATGCGGTTGATTTGCATCAATTAAGAATGGATATAATAAAGCTTTATCGCTTGAAGCTTCTAATGAAGAAATGAGGCTGATGAGTCACAAATGAGTTAGACAGAGATCGTCATAATAAATATATCTGGATATCCAAAAACATTGGAGGGTTAGTTCACCCAAAAATGACAATTCTGTCAAAAAATATTTTTTATGTTGTTCCAACCCCGTAAGCCTTTCGTTCATCTTCGGAACACAAATTAAGATATTTTTGATTAAATCTGATTAAGCTAGATCTCTCCTCTACTATTGTAATTGAAACTTGCAAGCCCAAAAGTTAGTAAAAACATAAAATAGTCCAAGTGATTACAGTGGCTCAATCTGAAGATTATCAAGCGACGAGAATACTTTTTTTTGTGCACAAAGGAAACTTCTTCTGTGTGGCCCTCTAGTTCACGTAGTGTAACAGCACAGCGCTTCTGGGTTGTACGTCCCTGATTATGTATTATACATGTAATCTATTCAGATTTTGAATTTCTACGAGGACCAATGATGACGCAGTGATGTGAAGTAAATACAGTTATGTGCAAATAGACGTCTCTGCGGAACAACAAGAAAGCGTTTCCCAATTATTGGTCGTTTTCAAACCCGTCTAGGCATTTTCCAACCATCCAATCAAAACGTACGGAACGGATCCGGAAGCCCTTTCAGAAGCAGAGATGCGTTATTAATATTTCTCGTTTTCTTGATTTTTACTATTATGTCTATATATCACGACAACATTTCACAAAATAATATACAGTCTACAGTTACCTATTTTCTTTAAAATAGAAATTCTTTCATAAACCAAATTTCACGTTTTTACAGATCTTGTATGATAGCCTGTGTGTATTATATTTTATAATATTCTCTCCAACCTACATGTAATTTGTCTCTAAATGTAAACCTTAAAAGGTAAAAATTACCTTTTAAAAAATACGTTGTTACTCAACTATTTATAATTACATAGTTTTAATTTCGTTTTGTGTGTGTGAACACAACATAAATCAAGTTGTAACGGTGATTAACAAGGTAAATTAATTGCAATTTCCAATAATGATATAAATCATACTGTAAAGCAATGGTGAAAATGATTGTAGGCTATTGGTCTTTCTCACCTGTATTTTTCAAAATATGTTTATATGTAATGACTGATATTTAAGTGATATTTGTAACTTACATTAAATTACATATAAAGTAAAACATATTGACCTTTAAAATAAGGTAAAATGTGTTTACTTAGAATAATGACTCTGTAAACATTACCATCACTTTATTGACCAATATGATGGACAAACTGTATTGATAAATGCAGCATTCTCTACTGATAAACAATACATGTGGCAAGTTCAAACATGAGGAACACATTGTATATGGCAAGCCGTTTTAACATTTAATAATTTTAACCTACAGTCTCTATTTTCATGCTACTAGTACTTATTTTTTAGATACTATATATTCCAATAAGTACTAGTACTTATTCAATAGCTACTAGTGCCTTTTCTTTAGTGTTTATTCTTTAGGTACTAGTACATTTTTAAAGATACTAGTACTTATTCATTCGATAGTCCTTATTTATTAGATACTAGTACTTGATCATTAGATGCTAGTCCTTATTTATTCGATACCAATGCTTATTCATTAGTTACTAGTACTTATTCATTAGATAGTAGTACTTATTTATTAGATACTAGTACCCGTACCTATTAAATAGATACTACTTATTCATTACATACTACTTATTTCAATAGTCACTATAGTAACTATTCTTTTGTTACTAGTAACATTTTTTTTGCCATTGACTTCTTTGGGGATCTGTCATTCAGATATCAACTGTTCAGTTCTGAGTAGTATGTATTCCAATTGTGACTAGTACATACTAGTAGTTATTCATTAGGTACTAGTGCCTATTAAATAGATACTAGTACCTATTAAATAGATACTAGTATTTATTCCAAATGCTACTTGTAAGAATTTTTATTTTACCAGTAAGATTTTTATTTGAACTCTACAGTGGCCGTTCTGACTAGTCATAACATAACTACACTGTAAAAAAAATTCCTAATTTCACAGAAAATAACTGTGATTTTTGACGACCATTTTCTTTCATTTTAAATTGTACTCAAAACACTGCAAAATTACAAATAATATCTGGAAAATAAAAAATGCAGCTGATATTTTAGGTATTGTTACATTAAAGAAAAAATTCCAGTCATTCACATTTTTTTTTCTTTTTTTGTATTTTGTAAATTGATTGTATTTTTCATACAGTATTTTTCTGTTTTCTTAAATTACATAAACATTTTTATAAGAGTACAAATAGAATCTGTAATTAAATGGTAACAAAACAGTTAAATGATTACGACTGTAGCTCAAAAAACTGTAACATTAAAGTAAAACGTCATAAATTAAATAAACTGAAAAACACTGTTATTTACAGGTATTTCCTGCATTATTATGATCAAATACCTTCATTGTAAAAAAAAAAAATCATAAAAAAATGGTCAAATGACTGGCAACAAAGGCTGCCAAACAAAAACCATAAAATTAAAGTAAAATATTCAAATTTAAATAAACTGAAAAAAAAACACTGTTATTTAAAGGTAGTTCCTGCATTATCATGATCAAATACCGTCATTGTAAAAAAATCCTTAAAAAAAGGGTCAATTGACTGGCAGCACAGGGTGCCAAACAAAAACCATAAAATTACAGTAAAAATATGTTAATTTAAATAAAAACTTGACATCACCATGATTGAGATCAGTGTTTGCTTTAGTTGAGCTCTAGACCTTTATTATATGCTATTAGTTTTCCTCTGGCTGCTTTAATTATGTTTTCAATATACATTTGTAATAGCATTGAAAGCAGGAGGAAATATCAGCTGATGTTGGTCAGTTATTGGTAGGGGTGTAACGGTACATGTATTCGTACTCAACCGTTTCGGTTTGAGGCTTCCGGTTCGGTACGCATACAAACCGAACGATTGCTTGGACCATTTTTCTTGCCGGCAAAATTTGTGCTGACGCGGCCAACACAACGTTGCGCAACATCCAAATGGCAAGGGTAATGAAAGCAGAACGAAACTGCGCTACTCGTTACGTGCTTCGCGGATCGTTTATCAGTTCGGACCAGCAACATCTGTGCAGCGCGAGCCGATCTCGATCAAGCAACACTGTTACCACACCGCGCTGAGAGATCCGGTAAAGAAAACATTTGAATTCGCCACTGAGGTAATAGCATCGCTGTGAGATCAGGTGAGATGCATTCACTTTTCTCCGTTATTAACCGTAGATCTCTATTAGATCAAACAGCGCTGTCATGGAAACCAGGAGAAACATTGTGCCGTGAATTAACTAGTACTTTACGTCCACAGACCAGCAACATTCACCATGGATTTAATATAGTAACACTAACTGTAACCAGTTTGCCTGGAATGGTGAAATGCTTTCAAGTACTTCACACATCTTTTTCCAGCACTTCAATAATTCAAATATTATATAAATAAATATATATTTAAATGTTATTTTTAATGTGATGACCAAAACATTATTTGTTCATCCTTCAAAGATGACCCCTATTTATAAACCTGAAAGTTTCAAGATCTCGAAAAACTCACACTTATTTAAAAATATTTTTTCTTTAAACAAATAGGAAATTTCTCTGGCATTTCTTTCTTTTTGCTGTATCGAAAACGTACCGAACCGTGACTTTAAAACCGAGGTACGTACCGAACCGTGATTTTTGTGTACCGTTACACCCCTAGTTATTGGTGATGTTATAGTCATCATATGGTGACCTGATTCACTGATATGACAGAGAAATACCCGAGTGTATGTGTTGTGATTACATTATAAATAGGTGTACTTAAGTTTTAGATTAAATCTTGACGTATTTTTCCCCATGAACCTTGTTATATTGAAACAATATTAATTAAGTGATTAATTGAGTGATGATTGAGCATTATTGAAGACACCTAATGATAACAAGCAGAATCACTGAAAGAAAAAATCACAAATTGTAAGCCACCGTTATGGCGATCAGTGTTTGCTTTAGTTGGGCTCTCGACACTTATACTTTCACTTTAAATTTTGTTTGTCTGCTGTTATTGATTTATAACAGTCAAATGAACAAAGAAAAGTGGGATCTGACAGAGTTGGTTATGTTTTGACATAATCATACTGTGATCTAAATGAAACCTAGTCAGATGATTGGTTTAACTTGTTAGCAACAGTTTAGTGGTTCTGCAGCATATGATAATCTGTATTTTTCTTATAATCCAAAACATGTAATAAAAATTGTTCTGATCAAATCCCTTTATCTTTATTTAGAAACGCAGACATCAATAATCAGCCTGTGTATCTCAACCGTGGTGACAATAATAATCATTGTTGCCACCAATCACAACTCATTAATGGCTCATGCATTGCGGTATGAATAAATTATGATCTGAATTGTCTATGTAATTTACTTTTCCTAATTGAATATTCTGCTCGCCACCATTGTTGAGAAGCATTGACTGAATCTTGATATCTGTGTGTGCCTAAAAGAAAGACTTTCTTTTTTTGTACAACTTTTAAGAAATCCATTATATTATATCTCAAATTCTGGGTATTTATACAGAATCACAGTTATAATGTAACCAATAACATAAATCACAAACATTAAGTTCAAATAATGATTGTCATAATATACCAAAAATTATTAGATAATATTTTTTTCTTTGTTCATCTGGCAGGTATAACTCAGATGCAACAGCCAATTAAAATATAAAGTTTATAAAATAAGGGTCAAGAGCCCAACTAAAGCAAACACTCATCTCCATAACGGTGGCTTACAATTTTAGATTTCCTCCTTGTGATTCTGCTTTAGGTGTCTTCAATGATGCTCAATCATCACTCAATTAATCACTTAATTATCTCATTGACTTTAACACTCTTGAGTGTGTACTCCTGTATCCCAGGAGTGTTAAATTAACAATGACTGAGTTTTTGCTGTGACGAAGAGCCGTAGTTAGCTGACAAGCTGAGCCATAGTGCATTAAAAATCAGGTGATATCACTAACCATTCAATTACGTGAAAACCATTACCATTAATAAGTGATCAGATCTTCTGAACTGAGATTCTCTTGGACTCCTACCATAACAAATATGTATCAATTATGACACTCAGTTAAAGCAGCCAGAGAAATAGTAATGTTAAAAGCAAAGGGTAGAGAGCCCCACTAAAGCAAACACTGATCTCCATCATGGTGACATCAACATTTATTATTTCACATAAAAAATCAACTTCTAAACATCTGTCTCAGTAAGAATGTTAGTATGCAATAAATAAAGTCTGGATTGTTTCTGTATGGTGTGTTTTGTGGGTCACCATTGTGTTGAAGAGTAGAGCCTGTGCCTCAGTTCAGGATGAGCAGAATAAAACTGATGAAATGGTGCATGTTCCTTTATTTAACTGACAGTAACTGTGTAGTTGCTGATGCAGTGATGTATAGTGACAGAAAATCATACATCACCTACATGTTTCTTCATAAAAAATTTCAGGAAATATGTGAAATAACTGTGTTTCTGTTAAAGAGCTTAATGAAGATTTCTACTTTTGCACTTATTTAAATTAGGCTATTTTACATTCATTTTATGTTTTTTTGTATGGCAGCCATTGCTGACAGTCATTGACTGTTTTTACTATGAAGGTATTTGATCATAATAATGCATTGTTTTTACAGTTAGAGTGTTTGATCGTAATAATCCAGATAATAGCTGTAAAATAACAGTGTTTTTCTGTAAAACAACTTAATTTAAATTAGGATATTTTACTTTATTTTTACTGTATTTATTTGGCGCCCTTTGCTGCCAGTTATTTGACCCTTTTTTACGATTTTTATTTTTTACAGTGTAGTAAAAAAGCAGTTGTGACTAGTAAAATAAAACATTTGGAATAAATACTAGTATCTAATAAATAGGTATAAACTTGCCTTTTCTAATTGAACTATGGACTAATCCTGGTTTAGGCTTAACCCTGTCCCTGTCTGTGAAACCGGGCCATAATGTCCTGGACAAAAAAGGCACCTATTCGGTGAAATAGCCAATTAACATTTGTTTACATCTATTGTTTTCTAGTCTGACAACTAAACTTTAACTATTTTTTTTATATTAGGTGTTGCCATTGCCCAGATGTTGCCATCTTCCCTGGTGTAGCAGCAGATGATGTAGATAAGGGACCAGGTGTTATTGAAAAAGGACACTGACCTGGAAGGCTACAGGTTAAAGGAAAATAAAATAAAATTTAATAATAGAGACAACAACATCAACACTACATAATTTTAGGACGATATTGAGGCTATACCTTTGTATATGAAATCCACAGATATATGTCTGTGTCCCTCTAAACAAAGGCATTTGTCCCCTAAAATGCACAGGACATTTTTCAAACTGTAATATTGTTTGGCAGTGAATCATATGTGACCCCTTTCAATATGACATAGCTTTATGTTTTATGATTGTACACATAACACTTTATCTAAATTTACCTTCAGATAACGTTCATGCCACTTTTACTGGCGGGGTGACGGCTTGTTTCCTGCCTCAGAAGACCATATAATAGTCCTGTATGTAGATGGCATTAGATAGTAGGCTACCTCACTGTATTATATATGAATACACAGTACCTCAGTGTATAATATATTAATGCATAGTACCTCAGTGTTTATTGATACATAGTAGGAGCAGATATAAAAGTAATTTAGTACAATCATATTAAGATTATTATCAGTTGGTAAACACAGTCTCCGTTATAACAGGTGCAACACCTGAACACAACACAAAACTCATTAATTCAAACACAATATCAGGTGTTGTACCCACGTTATACCAATTATAAGAATGTAAGTTAAACCCATTAATTTCTCTCTGTCATTCATTCATTCATTCATTCATTCTTAGCTAAGATAGTTAGGAGACTAAACAAAGCAACAACGTCAACGTCTCTTAACGTTACCTAACACAATGTAAACTTAAAATCTTACCTCGATGTCACCGTCAACTTCTTAAATAAAACAATGTAAAAGTTTATTTAAAAAAAACTATGAATTAAAGCTAGTTAATTAACTAGTAGTCTTACCTATGGACTTATATGGACTTCACGCGGCTTTTTCAAAAATAAACTCACAAAAATATGACAGACTTCGCGTGCCTTTTACCAAAATAACTGATGAAAAAAGTGAAAAATATGATTTATAGGAGGTGGACTTACTGCGCATGATCCGGCATTGATGGAAAGGGGCCACGGTGATTGGCTGTCGTAAAATGGAGAAAATGGAAATGCTGCGATCTGATGGGCTGTCCAAAAAAATGTGAAAGATGGACATGCAGAGACGTGATTGGTCGAAGCAGACAGACGAACGGTTCCCAGGCAGAGCTATCCGGGATCTTACCAAGCACAGGCACCTCAGGGATTTAACAGCACTTTCTCCATAAAGTGTTCCTGCTTTGCCACATGCTATTTTCTTGTCTGGATGTGAGAGGACACAGGGGCAACCATCAATTGAATGCGAGCAGCATCGGATGCACTCGGCTGAAATACTGTGATGGAAAGAGGAGTTCAACGACGTCTTCACCTAGACGAAAATGGTGTCGTGATCCGGATTTGGACTGGGGATGCTGAGGGCAGAACAAAAAGTAGTTTCACTATACAGAGAAAGTTATCTGGGATGCCAAAGACATCCGATTGCCTGAATAGAATGGCCAAAATCACCGTTGATCTGAGCCTTTTGAAACGGTGCTCACTTCAAGTCTGAAAGGAGATGTGGGTTGCCAATTTTAAGTGCTGCATATGAATAGAAAAAGCCAGGTTGTACACAGCTCTTGGACATCACAATTCCTTTCGCACACAGACAAAGTGGCGAGGATCTACGTAGTCGGCAGGGTTCGAACCTGCGCGGGGAGACCCCAATGGATTTCAAGTCCATCGCCTTAACCTCTCGGCCACGACTACTCCTACTTTTGTGTCACATGCTGTTTTCTTTTCTGGATGTGAGCAACAGAGGACACTGGGGCCAACCATCGATGCGAACGCGAGCAGCAGAGGATGCACTCGGCTAAAATACTGTGATGGCAAAAGGAATTCAACGACGTCTTCACTTAGCGAAAAAGAGTGTCGTGATCCGGATTTGGACTGGGGATGCTGCGGGCACAACAAAAAGTAGTAAACACTATACAGAGAAAGCAAACCACTCACTCAGGCCTGCGCACAACCGCTTAGAAGTGACTGAACGTACAGAGTCAACAGCAAGCTTCAGCTCATTTCTCTGAAGTCCCCCACCACTGTTTTCTGAGAAAGCAACCAAGCATTACAGAAGGCAAAACAACACCAAATGTTTGGAAGCAACACATCGCCACATATATTCTTGAAGAGGAAGCCCACGTCCCTCAAACGCTGGTAAGAGAGCACAGCAAATGATTAGGGGAGGTCTGCAACAAACCGACAGAGCTTCGCCCGAACAGGGACTTGAACCCTGGACCCTCAGATTAAAAGTCTGATGCTCTACCGACTGAGCTATCCGGGCTCTTACCAAAGCACAGGCACCTCAGGGATTTAACAGCACTTTCTCCATAAAGTGTTCCTGCTTTGCCAGCTTAAAATTTGTGGCATTAAATGATGAAGACCACAATGTATATAGGCACAAGAGAGGTTGTCTGCTGCTGGCAAGCTAGGAACACTGACATTGAAAGAGTGTTCTTTTTTTCATGGCCGGTTGCTAACTCTAAAGTGGTTTGGACAAACAAGTAATTGGTACATAATGAGTTTCACGATGCCAAGAGAGAACAAATCCGACATTTCAAAAATCAGATTGCCTGAAGAGAATGGCCAAAGTCATGTTTGATCTGAGACTTTTGAAACTGTCCTCACTTCAATCTTGAAAAGAGATGTGGGTTTCCCATTTTAAGGACTGCATGTGAAACATCCAGATTGTACACAGCTCCTGGACTTCACAACTCATCTCGCAAACTGACAAAGTAACAAGGATCCGCGTAGTCGGCAGGGTTCGAACCTGCGCGGGGAAACCCCAATGGATTTCGAGTCCATCGCCTTAACCTCTCGGCCACGACTACTCCTGCCTTTCCGTCACATGCTGTTTTCTTGTCTGGATGTGAGAGGACACTGGGGCCAACCATCAACGCGAATGCGGGCAGCAGAGGATGCACTCGTCTAAAGTACTGTGATGGCAAAAGGGAGTTCAACGATGTCTTCACCTAGACGAACAGGGTGTCGTGATCCGGATTTGGACTGGGGATGCTGCAGGCACAACACAAAGTACCAAACAAGGTGCAAGCACCTCTGGGATTTAACAGCACTTTCTCCATGAAGTGTTCCTGCTTTGTCAGCTTAAAATTTGTGGCAGTAAATGAGTAAGGCCACAATGTGTAAAGGGACAAGAGAAGTAGGCTGCTCCTGGAAAGCTAGGAACACTGACATTGAAAGAGTGATCTTTTTTTTCATGGCCAGTTGCTAACTCTAAAGTGGTTTGGACAAATAAGTAATTGGTACATAATGACTAGGATTCTGTTTCACTATGTAAGAGAGAACAATTCCGACATTTTTAGAACACTAATATGCAAGATTCTCCACAAAATAGAATGCGCCAACTCTTGAGCTGCACGCTGTGAAGGCTTTGAAGTTATCGGGGATGCCAAAGCCATTGCTCCGATTGCCTGAATAGAATATCCAAAATCTGCGTTGATCTGAGCCTTTTGAAACAGTGCTCACTTCAAGTCTGAAAGGGGATGTGGGTTGCCCGTTTTATGTGCTGCATATGAATAGAAAAATACAGGTTGTATACAGCTCCTGGATATCACAGTTCCTTGCGCAAACAGACAAACATCCACGTAGTCGGCAGGGTTCGAACCTGCGCGGGGAGACCCCAATGGATTTCAAGTCCATCGCCTTAACCTCTCGGCCACGACTACTCCTGCTGTCTGGTCACATGCTATTTTCTTGTCTGGATGTGAGAGGACACAGGGGCCAACCATCAATGTGAATGCGAGCAGCATCGGATGCACTCGGCTGAAATACTGTGATGGCAAAGAGGAGTTCAACGACGTCTTCACCTAGACGAAAATGGTGTCGTGATCCGGATTTTGACTGGGGATGCTGAGGGCAGAACAAAAAGTACCAAACACTATACAGAGAAAGTTATCTGGGATGCCAAAGACATTGCTCCGATTGCCTGAATAGAATATCCAAAATCACCGTTGATCTGAGCCTTTTGAAACGGTGCTCACTTCAAGTCTGAAAGGAGATGTGGGTTGCCAATTTTAAGTGCTGCATATGAATAGAAAAAGCCAGGTTGTACACAGCTCTTGGACATCACAATTCCTTTCGCACACAGGCAAAGTGGCGAGGATCTACGTAGTCGGCAGGGTTCGAACCTGCGCGGGGAGACCCCAATGGATTTCAAGTCCATCGCCTTAACCTCTCGGCCACGACTACTCCTACTTTTGTGTCACATGCTGTTTTCTTTTCTGGATGTGAGCAACAGAGGACACTGGGGCCAACCATCGATGCGAACGCGAGCAGCAGAGGATGCACTCGGCTAAAATACTGTGATGGCAAAAAGGAATTCAACGACGTCTTCACTTAGCGAAAAAGAGTGTCGTGATCCGGATTTGGACTGGGGATGCTGCGGGCACAACAAAAAGTAGTAAACACTATACAGAGAAAGCAAACCACTCACTCAGGCCTGCGCACAACCGCTTAGAAGTGACTGAACGTACAGAGTCAACAGCAAGCTTCAGCTCATTTCTCTGAAGTCCCCCACCACTGTTTTCTGAGAAAGCAACCAAGCATTACAGAAGGCAAAACAACACCAAATGTTTGGAAGCAACACATCGCCACATATATTCTTGAAGAGGAAGCCCACGTCCCTCAAACGCTGGTAAGAGAGCACAGCAAATGATTAGGGGAGGTCTGCAACAAACCGACAGAGCTTCGCCCGAACAGGGACTTGAACCCTGGACCCTCAGATTAAAAGTCTGATGCTCTACCGACTGAGCTATCCGGGCTCTTACCAAAGCACAGGCACCTCAGGGATTTAACAGCACTTTCTCCATAAAGTGTTCCTGCTTTGCCAGCTTAAAATTTGTGGCATTAAATGATGAAGACCACAATGTATATAGGCACAAGAGAGGTTGTCTGCTGCTGGCAAGCTAGGAACACTGACATTGAAAGAGTGTTCTTTTTTTCATGGCCGGTTGCTAACTCTAAAGTGGTTTGGACAAACAAGTAATTGGTACATAATGAGTTTCACGATGCCAAGAGAGAACAAATCCGACATTTCAAAAATCAGATTGCCTGAAGAGAATGGCCAAAGTCATGTTTGATCTGAGACTTTTGAAACTGTCCTCACTTCAATCTTGAAAAGAGATGTGGGTTTCCCATTTTAAGGACTGCATGTGAAACATCCAGATTGTACACAGCTCCTGGACTTCACAACTCATCTCGCAAACTGACAAAGTAACAAGGATCCGCGTAGTCGGCAGGGTTCGAACCTGCGCGGGGAAACCCCAATGGATTTCGAGTCCATCGCCTTAACCTCTCGGCCACGACTACTCCTGCCTTTCCGTCACATGCTGTTTTCTTGTCTGGATGTGAGAGGACACTGGGGCCAACCATCAACGCGAATGCGGGCAGCAGAGGATGCACTCGTCTAAAGTACTGTGATGGCAAAAGGGAGTTCAACGATGTCTTCACCTAGACGAACAGGGTGTCGTGATCCGGATTTGGACTGGGGATGCTGCAGGCACAACACAAAGTACCAAACAAGGTGCAAGCACCTCTGGGATTTAACAGCACTTTCTCCATGAAGTGTTCCTGCTTTGTCAGCTTAAAATTTGTGGCAGTAAATGAGTAAGGCCACAATGTGTAAAGGGACAAGAGAAGTAGGCTGCTCCTGGAAAGCTAGGAACACTGACATTGAAAGAGTGATCTTTTTTTTCATGGCCAGTTGCTAACTCTAAAGTGGTTTGGACAAATAAGTAATTGGTACATAATGACTAGGATTCTGTTTCACTATGTAAGAGAGAACAATTCCGACATTTTTAGAACACTAATATGCAAGATTCTCCACAAAATAGAATGCGCCAACTCTTGAGCTGCACGCTGTGAAGGCTTTGAAGTTATCGGGGATGCCAAAGCCATTGCTCCGATTGCCTGAATAGAATATCCAAAATCTGCGTTGATCTGAGCCTTTTGAAACAGTGCTCACTTCAAGTCTGAAAGGGGATGTGGGTTGCCCGTTTTATGTGCTGCATATGAATAGAAAAATACAGGTTGTATACAGCTCCTGGATATCACAGTTCCTTGCGCAAACAGACAAACATCCACGTAGTCGGCAGGGTTCGAACCTGCGCGGGGAGACCCCAATGGATTTCAAGTCCATCGCCTTAACCTCTCGGCCACGACTACTCCTGCTGTCTGGTCACATGCTATTTTCTTGTCTGGATGTGAGAGGACACAGGGGCCAACCATCAATGTGAATGCGAGCAGCATCGGATGCACTCGGCTGAAATACTGTGATGGCAAAGAGGAGTTCAACGACGTCTTCACCTAGACGAAAATGGTGTCGTGATCCGGATTTTGACTGGGGATGCTGAGGGCAGAACAAAAAGTACCAAACACTATACAGAGAAAGTTATCTGGGATGCCAAAGACATTGCTCCGATTGCCTGAATAGAATATCCAAAATCACCGTTGATCTGAGCCTTTTGAAACGGTGCTCACTTCAAGTCTGAAAGGAGATGTGGGTTGCCAATTTTAAGTGCTGCATATGAATAGAAAAAGCCAGGTTGTACACAGCTCTTGGACATCACAATTCCTTTCGCACACAGGCAAAGTGGCGAGGATCTACGTAGTCGGCAGGGTTCGAACCTGCGCGGGGAGACCCCAATGGATTTCAAGTCCATCGCCTTAACCTCTCGGCCACGACTACTCCTACTTTTGTGTCACATGCTGTTTTCTTTTCTGGATGTGAGCAACAGAGGACACTGGGGCCAACCATCGATGCGAACGCGAGCAGCAGAGGATGCACTCGGCTAAAATACTGTGATGGCAAAAAGGAATTCAACGACGTCTTCACTTAGCGAAAAAGAGTGTCGTGATCCGGATTTGGACTGGGGATGCTGCGGGCACAACAAAAAGTAGTAAACACTATACAGAGAAAGCAAACCACTCACTCAGGCCTGCGCACAACCGCTTAGAAGTGACTGAACGTACAGAGTCAACAGCAAGCTTCAGCTCATTTCTCTGAAGTCCCCCACCACTGTTTTCTGAGAAAGCAACCAAGCATTACAGAAGGCAAAACAACACCAAATGTTTGGAAGCAACACATCGCCACATATATTCTTGAAGAGGAAGCCCACGTCCCTCAAACGCTGGTAAGAGAGCACAGCAAATGATTAGGGGAGGTCTGCAACAAACCGACAGAGCTTCGCCCGAACAGGGACTTGAACCCTGGACCCTCAGATTAAAAGTCTGATGCTCTACCGACTGAGCTATCCGGGCTCTTACCAAAGCACAGGCACCTCAGGGATTTAACAGCACTTTCTCCATAAAGTGTTCCTGCTTTGCCAGCTTAAAATTTGTGGCATTAAATGATGAAGACCACAATGTATATAGGCACAAGAGAGGTTGTCTGCTGCTGGCAAGCTAGGAACACTGACATTGAAAGAGTGTTCTTTTTTTCATGGCCGGTTGCTAACTCTAAAGTGGTTTGGACAAACAAGTAATTGGTACATAATGAGTTTCACGATGCCAAGAGAGAACAAATCCGACATTTCAAAAATCAGATTGCCTGAAGAGAATGGCCAAAGTCATGTTTGATCTGAGACTTTTGAAACTGTCCTCACTTCAATCTTGAAAAGAGATGTGGGTTTCCCATTTTAAGGACTGCATGTGAAACATCCAGATTGTACACAGCTCCTGGACTTCACAACTCATCTCGCAAACTGACAAAGTAACAAGGATCCGCGTAGTCGGCAGGGTTCGAACCTGCGCGGGGAAACCCCAATGGATTTCGAGTCCATCGCCTTAACCTCTCGGCCACGACTACTCCTGCCTTTCCGTCACATGCTGTTTTCTTGTCTGGATGTGAGAGGACACTGGGGCCAACCATCAACGCGAATGCGGGCAGCAGAGGATGCACTCGTCTAAAGTACTGTGATGGCAAAAGGGAGTTCAACGATGTCTTCACCTAGACGAACAGGGTGTCGTGATCCGGATTTGGACTGGGGATGCTGCAGGCACAACACAAAGTACCAAACAAGGTGCAAGCACCTCTGGGATTTAACAGCACTTTCTCCATGAAGTGTTCCTGCTTTGTCAGCTTAAAATTTGTGGCAGTAAATGAGTAAGGCCACAATGTGTAAAGGGACAAGAGAAGTAGGCTGCTCCTGGAAAGCTAGGAACACTGACATTGAAAGAGTGATCTTTTTTTTCATGGCCAGTTGCTAACTCTAAAGTGGTTTGGACAAATAAGTAATTGGTACATAATGACTAGGATTCTGTTTCACTATGTAAGAGAGAACAATTCCGACATTTTTAGAACACTAATATGCAAGATTCTCCACAAAATAGAATGCGCCAACTCTTGAGCTGCACGCTGTGAAGGCTTTGAAGTTATCGGGGATGCCAAAGCCATTGCTCCGATTGCCTGAATAGAATATCCAAAATCTGCGTTGATCTGAGCCTTTTGAAACAGTGCTCACTTCAAGTCTGAAAGGGGATGTGGGTTGCCCGTTTTATGTGCTGCATATGAATAGAAAAATACAGGTTGTATACAGCTCCTGGATATCACAGTTCCTTGCGCAAACAGACAAACATCCACGTAGTCGGCAGGGTTCGAACCTGCGCGGGGAGACCCCAATGGATTTCAAGTCCATCGCCTTAACCTCTCGGCCACGACTACTCCTGCTGTCTGGTCACATGCTATTTTCTTGTCTGGATGTGAGAGGACACAGGGGCCAACCATCAATGTGAATGCGAGCAGCATCGGATGCACTCGGCTGAAATACTGTGATGGCAAAGAGGAGTTCAACGACGTCTTCACCTAGACGAAAATGGTGTCGTGATCCGGATTTTGACTGGGGATGCTGAGGGCAGAACAAAAAGTACCAAACACTATACAGAGAAAGTTATCTGGGATGCCAAAGACATTGCTCCGATTGCCTGAATAGAATATCCAAAATCACCGTTGATCTGAGCCTTTTGAAACGGTGCTCACTTCAAGTCTGAAAGGAGATGTGGGTTGCCAATTTTAAGTGCTGCATATGAATAGAAAAAGCCAGGTTGTACACAGCTCTTGGACATCACAATTCCTTTCGCACACAGGCAAAGTGGCGAGGATCTACGTAGTCGGCAGGGTTCGAACCTGCGCGGGGAGACCCCAATGGATTTCAAGTCCATCGCCTTAACCTCTCGGCCACGACTACTCCTACTTTTGTGTCACATGCTGTTTTCTTTTCTGGATGTGAGCAACAGAGGACACTGGGGCCAACCATCGATGCGAACGCGAGCAGCAGAGGATGCACTCGGCTAAAATACTGTGATGGCAAAAAGGAATTCAACGACGTCTTCACTTAGCGAAAAAGAGTGTCGTGATCCGGATTTGGACTGGGGATGCTGCGGGCACAACAAAAAGTAGTAAACACTATACAGAGAAAGCAAACCACTCACTCAGGCCTGCGCACAACCGCTTAGAAGTGACTGAACGTACAGAGTCAACAGCAAGCTTCAGCTCATTTCTCTGAAGTCCCCCACCACTGTTTTCTGAGAAAGCAACCAAGCATTACAGAAGGCAAAACAACACCAAATGTTTGGAAGCAACACATCGCCACATATATTCTTGAAGAGGAAGCCCACGTCCCTCAAACGCTGGTAAGAGAGCACAGCAAATGATTAGGGGAGGTCTGCAACAAACCGACAGAGCTTCGCCCGAACAGGGACTTGAACCCTGGACCCTCAGATTAAAAGTCTGATGCTCTACCGACTGAGCTATCCGGGCTCTTACCAAAGCACAGGCACCTCAGGGATTTAACAGCACTTTCTCCATAAAGTGTTCCTGCTTTGCCAGCTTAAAATTTGTGGCATTAAATGATGAAGACCACAATGTATATAGGCACAAGAGAGGTTGTCTGCTGCTGGCAAGCTAGGAACACTGACATTGAAAGAGTGTTCTTTTTTTCATGGCCGGTTGCTAACTCTAAAGTGGTTTGGACAAACAAGTAATTGGTACATAATGAGTTTCACGATGCCAAGAGAGAACAAATCCGACATTTCAAAAATCAGATTGCCTGAAGAGAATGGCCAAAGTCATGTTTGATCTGAGACTTTTGAAACTGTCCTCACTTCAATCTTGAAAAGAGATGTGGGTTTCCCATTTTAAGGACTGCATGTGAAACATCCAGATTGTACACAGCTCCTGGACTTCACAACTCATCTCGCAAACTGACAAAGTAACAAGGATCCGCGTAGTCGGCAGGGTTCGAACCTGCGCGGGGAAACCCCAATGGATTTCGAGTCCATCGCCTTAACCTCTCGGCCACGACTACTCCTGCCTTTCCGTCACATGCTGTTTTCTTGTCTGGATGTGAGAGGACACTGGGGCCAACCATCAACGCGAATGCGGGCAGCAGAGGATGCACTCGTCTAAAGTACTGTGATGGCAAAAGGGAGTTCAACGATGTCTTCACCTAGACGAACAGGGTGTCGTGATCCGGATTTGGACTGGGGATGCTGCAGGCACAACACAAAGTACCAAACAAGGTGCAAGCACCTCTGGGATTTAACAGCACTTTCTCCATGAAGTGTTCCTGCTTTGTCAGCTTAAAATTTGTGGCAGTAAATGAGTAAGGCCACAATGTGTAAAGGGACAAGAGAAGTAGGCTGCTCCTGGAAAGCTAGGAACACTGACATTGAAAGAGTGATCTTTTTTTTCATGGCCAGTTGCTAACTCTAAAGTGGTTTGGACAAATAAGTAATTGGTACATAATGACTAGGATTCTGTTTCACTATGTAAGAGAGAACAATTCCGACATTTTTAGAACACTAATATGCAAGATTCTCCACAAAATAGAATGCGCCAACTCTTGAGCTGCACGCTGTGAAGGCTTTGAAGTTATCGGGGATGCCAAAGCCATTGCTCCGATTGCCTGAATAGAATATCCAAAATCTGCGTTGATCTGAGCCTTTTGAAACAGTGCTCACTTCAAGTCTGAAAGGGGATGTGGGTTGCCCGTTTTATGTGCTGCATATGAATAGAAAAATACAGGTTGTATACAGCTCCTGGATATCACAGTTCCTTGCGCAAACAGACAAACATCCACGTAGTCGGCAGGGTTCGAACCTGCGCGGGGAGACCCCAATGGATTTCAAGTCCATCGCCTTAACCTCTCGGCCACGACTACTCCTGCTGTCTGGTCACATGCTATTTTCTTGTCTGGATGTGAGAGGACACAGGGGCCAACCATCAATGTGAATGCGAGCAGCATCGGATGCACTCGGCTGAAATACTGTGATGGCAAAGAGGAGTTCAACGACGTCTTCACCTAGACGAAAATGGTGTCGTGATCCGGATTTTGACTGGGGATGCTGAGGGCAGAACAAAAAGTACCAAACACTATACAGAGAAAGTTATCTGGGATGCCAAAGACATTGCTCCGATTGCCTGAATAGAATATCCAAAATCACCGTTGATCTGAGCCTTTTGAAACGGTGCTCACTTCAAGTCTGAAAGGAGATGTGGGTTGCCAATTTTAAGTGCTGCATATGAATAGAAAAAGCCAGGTTGTACACAGCTCTTGGACATCACAATTCCTTTCGCACACAGGCAAAGTGGCGAGGATCTACGTAGTCGGCAGGGTTCGAACCTGCGCGGGGAGACCCCAATGGATTTCAAGTCCATCGCCTTAACCTCTCGGCCACGACTACTCCTACTTTTGTGTCACATGCTGTTTTCTTTTCTGGATGTGAGCAACAGAGGACACTGGGGCCAACCATCGATGCGAACGCGAGCAGCAGAGGATGCACTCGGCTAAAATACTGTGATGGCAAAAAGGAATTCAACGACGTCTTCACTTAGCGAAAAAGAGTGTCGTGATCCGGATTTGGACTGGGGATGCTGCGGGCACAACAAAAAGTAGTAAACACTATACAGAGAAAGCAAACCACTCACTCAGGCCTGCGCACAACCGCTTAGAAGTGACTGAACGTACAGAGTCAACAGCAAGCTTCAGCTCATTTCTCTGAAGTCCCCCACCACTGTTTTCTGAGAAAGCAACCAAGCATTACAGAAGGCAAAACAACACCAAATGTTTGGAAGCAACACATCGCCACATATATTCTTGAAGAGGAAGCCCACGTCCCTCAAACGCTGGTAAGAGAGCACAGCAAATGATTAGGGGAGGTCTGCAACAAACCGACAGAGCTTCGCCCGAACAGGGACTTGAACCCTGGACCCTCAGATTAAAAGTCTGATGCTCTACCGACTGAGCTATCCGGGCTCTTACCAAAGCACAGGCACCTCAGGGATTTAACAGCACTTTCTCCATAAAGTGTTCCTGCTTTGCCAGCTTAAAATTTGTGGCATTAAATGATGAAGACCACAATGTATATAGGCACAAGAGAGGTTGTCTGCTGCTGGCAAGCTAGGAACACTGACATTGAAAGAGTGTTCTTTTTTTCATGGCCGGTTGCTAACTCTAAAGTGGTTTGGACAAACAAGTAATTGGTACATAATGAGTTTCACGATGCCAAGAGAGAACAAATCCGACATTTCAAAAATCAGATTGCCTGAAGAGAATGGCCAAAGTCATGTTTGATCTGAGACTTTTGAAACTGTCCTCACTTCAATCTTGAAAAGAGATGTGGGTTTCCCATTTTAAGGACTGCATGTGAAACATCCAGATTGTACACAGCTCCTGGACTTCACAACTCATCTCGCAAACTGACAAAGTAACAAGGATCCGCGTAGTCGGCAGGGTTCGAACCTGCGCGGGGAAACCCCAATGGATTTCGAGTCCATCGCCTTAACCTCTCGGCCACGACTACTCCTGCCTTTCCGTCACATGCTGTTTTCTTGTCTGGATGTGAGAGGACACTGGGGCCAACCATCAACGCGAATGCGGGCAGCAGAGGATGCACTCGTCTAAAGTACTGTGATGGCAAAAGGGAGTTCAACGATGTCTTCACCTAGACGAACAGGGTGTCGTGATCCGGATTTGGACTGGGGATGCTGCAGGCACAACACAAAGTACCAAACAAGGTGCAAGCACCTCTGGGATTTAACAGCACTTTCTCCATGAAGTGTTCCTGCTTTGTCAGCTTAAAATTTGTGGCAGTAAATGAGTAAGGCCACAATGTGTAAAGGGACAAGAGAAGTAGGCTGCTCCTGGAAAGCTAGGAACACTGACATTGAAAGAGTGATCTTTTTTTTCATGGCCAGTTGCTAACTCTAAAGTGGTTTGGACAAATAAGTAATTGGTACATAATGACTAGGATTCTGTTTCACTATGTAAGAGAGAACAATTCCGACATTTTTAGAACACTAATATGCAAGATTCTCCACAAAATAGAATGCGCCAACTCTTGAGCTGCACGCTGTGAAGGCTTTGAAGTTATCGGGGATGCCAAAGCCATTGCTCCGATTGCCTGAATAGAATATCCAAAATCTGCGTTGATCTGAGCCTTTTGAAACAGTGCTCACTTCAAGTCTGAAAGGGGATGTGGGTTGCCCGTTTTATGTGCTGCATATGAATAGAAAAATACAGGTTGTATACAGCTCCTGGATATCACAGTTCCTTGCGCAAACAGACAAACATCCACGTAGTCGGCAGGGTTCGAACCTGCGCGGGGAGACCCCAATGGATTTCAAGTCCATCGCCTTAACCTCTCGGCCACGACTACTCCTGCTGTCTGGTCACATGCTATTTTCTTGTCTGGATGTGAGAGGACACAGGGGCCAACCATCAATGTGAATGCGAGCAGCATCGGATGCACTCGGCTGAAATACTGTGATGGCAAAGAGGAGTTCAACGACGTCTTCACCTAGACGAAAATGGTGTCGTGATCCGGATTTTGACTGGGGATGCTGAGGGCAGAACAAAAAGTACCAAACACTATACAGAGAAAGTTATCTGGGATGCCAAAGACATTGCTCCGATTGCCTGAATAGAATATCCAAAATCACCGTTGATCTGAGCCTTTTGAAACGGTGCTCACTTCAAGTCTGAAAGGAGATGTGGGTTGCCAATTTTAAGTGCTGCATATGAATAGAAAAAGCCAGGTTGTACACAGCTCTTGGACATCACAATTCCTTTCGCACACAGGCAAAGTGGCGAGGATCTACGTAGTCGGCAGGGTTCGAACCTGCGCGGGGAGACCCCAATGGATTTCAAGTCCATCGCCTTAACCTCTCGGCCACGACTACTCCTACTTTTGTGTCACATGCTGTTTTCTTTTCTGGATGTGAGCAACAGAGGACACTGGGGCCAACCATCGATGCGAACGCGAGCAGCAGAGGATGCACTCGGCTAAAATACTGTGATGGCAAAAAGGAATTCAACGACGTCTTCACTTAGCGAAAAAGAGTGTCGTGATCCGGATTTGGACTGGGGATGCTGCGGGCACAACAAAAAGTAGTAAACACTATACAGAGAAAGCAAACCACTCACTCAGGCCTGCGCACAACCGCTTAGAAGTGACTGAACGTACAGAGTCAACAGCAAGCTTCAGCTCATTTCTCTGAAGTCCCCCACCACTGTTTTCTGAGAAAGCAACCAAGCATTACAGAAGGCAAAACAACACCAAATGTTTGGAAGCAACACATCGCCACATATATTCTTGAAGAGGAAGCCCACGTCCCTCAAACGCTGGTAAGAGAGCACAGCAAATGATTAGGGGAGGTCTGCAACAAACCGACAGAGCTTCGCCCGAACAGGGACTTGAACCCTGGACCCTCAGATTAAAAGTCTGATGCTCTACCGACTGAGCTATCCGGGCTCTTACCAAAGCACAGGCACCTCAGGGATTTAACAGCACTTTCTCCATAAAGTGTTCCTGCTTTGCCAGCTTAAAATTTGTGGCATTAAATGATGAAGACCACAATGTATATAGGCACAAGAGAGGTTGTCTGCTGCTGGCAAGCTAGGAACACTGACATTGAAAGAGTGTTCTTTTTTTCATGGCCGGTTGCTAACTCTAAAGTGGTTTGGACAAACAAGTAATTGGTACATAATGAGTTTCACGATGCCAAGAGAGAACAAATCCGACATTTCAAAAATCAGATTGCCTGAAGAGAATGGCCAAAGTCATGTTTGATCTGAGACTTTTGAAACTGTCCTCACTTCAATCTTGAAAAGAGATGTGGGTTTCCCATTTTAAGGACTGCATGTGAAACATCCAGATTGTACACAGCTCCTGGACTTCACAACTCATCTCGCAAACTGACAAAGTAACAAGGATCCGCGTAGTCGGCAGGGTTCGAACCTGCGCGGGGAAACCCCAATGGATTTCGAGTCCATCGCCTTAACCTCTCGGCCACGACTACTCCTGCCTTTCCGTCACATGCTGTTTTCTTGTCTGGATGTGAGAGGACACTGGGGCCAACCATCAACGCGAATGCGGGCAGCAGAGGATGCACTCGTCTAAAGTACTGTGATGGCAAAAGGGAGTTCAACGATGTCTTCACCTAGACGAACAGGGTGTCGTGATCCGGATTTGGACTGGGGATGCTGCAGGCACAACACAAAGTACCAAACAAGGTGCAAGCACCTCTGGGATTTAACAGCACTTTCTCCATGAAGTGTTCCTGCTTTGTCAGCTTAAAATTTGTGGCAGTAAATGAGTAAGGCCACAATGTGTAAAGGGACAAGAGAAGTAGGCTGCTCCTGGAAAGCTAGGAACACTGACATTGAAAGAGTGATCTTTTTTTTCATGGCCAGTTGCTAACTCTAAAGTGGTTTGGACAAATAAGTAATTGGTACATAATGACTAGGATTCTGTTTCACTATGTAAGAGAGAACAATTCCGACATTTTTAGAACACTAATATGCAAGATTCTCCACAAAATAGAATGCGCCAACTCTTGAGCTGCACGCTGTGAAGGCTTTGAAGTTATCGGGGATGCCAAAGCCATTGCTCCGATTGCCTGAATAGAATATCCAAAATCTGCGTTGATCTGAGCCTTTTGAAACAGTGCTCACTTCAAGTCTGAAAGGGGATGTGGGTTGCCCGTTTTATGTGCTGCATATGAATAGAAAAATACAGGTTGTATACAGCTCCTGGATATCACAGTTCCTTGCGCAAACAGACAAACATCCACGTAGTCGGCAGGGTTCGAACCTGCGCGGGGAGACCCCAATGGATTTCAAGTCCATCGCCTTAACCTCTCGGCCACGACTACTCCTGCTGTCTGGTCACATGCTATTTTCTTGTCTGGATGTGAGAGGACACAGGGGCCAACCATCAATGTGAATGCGAGCAGCATCGGATGCACTCGGCTGAAATACTGTGATGGCAAAGAGGAGTTCAACGACGTCTTCACCTAGACGAAAATGGTGTCGTGATCCGGATTTTGACTGGGGATGCTGAGGGCAGAACAAAAAGTACCAAACACTATACAGAGAAAGTTATCTGGGATGCCAAAGACATTGCTCCGATTGCCTGAATAGAATATCCAAAATCACCGTTGATCTGAGCCTTTTGAAACGGTGCTCACTTCAAGTCTGAAAGGAGATGTGGGTTGCCAATTTTAAGTGCTGCATATGAATAGAAAAAGCCAGGTTGTACACAGCTCTTGGACATCACAATTCCTTTCGCACACAGGCAAAGTGGCGAGGATCTACGTAGTCGGCAGGGTTCGAACCTGCGCGGGGAGACCCCAATGGATTTCAAGTCCATCGCCTTAACCTCTCGGCCACGACTACTCCTACTTTTGTGTCACATGCTGTTTTCTTTTCTGGATGTGAGCAACAGAGGACACTGGGGCCAACCATCGATGCGAACGCGAGCAGCAGAGGATGCACTCGGCTAAAATACTGTGATGGCAAAAAGGAATTCAACGACGTCTTCACTTAGCGAAAAAGAGTGTCGTGATCCGGATTTGGACTGGGGATGCTGCGGGCACAACAAAAAGTAGTAAACACTATACAGAGAAAGCAAACCACTCACTCAGGCCTGCGCACAACCGCTTAGAAGTGACTGAACGTACAGAGTCAACAGCAAGCTTCAGCTCATTTCTCTGAAGTCCCCCACCACTGTTTTCTGAGAAAGCAACCAAGCATTACAGAAGGCAAAACAACACCAAATGTTTGGAAGCAACACATCGCCACATATATTCTTGAAGAGGAAGCCCACGTCCCTCAAACGCTGGTAAGAGAGCACAGCAAATGATTAGGGGAGGTCTGCAACAAACCGACAGAGCTTCGCCCGAACAGGGACTTGAACCCTGGACCCTCAGATTAAAAGTCTGATGCTCTACCGACTGAGCTATCCGGGCTCTTACCAAAGCACAGGCACCTCAGGGATTTAACAGCACTTTCTCCATAAAGTGTTCCTGCTTTGCCAGCTTAAAATTTGTGGCATTAAATGATGAAGACCACAATGTATATAGGCACAAGAGAGGTTGTCTGCTGCTGGCAAGCTAGGAACACTGACATTGAAAGAGTGTTCTTTTTTTCATGGCCGGTTGCTAACTCTAAAGTGGTTTGGACAAACAAGTAATTGGTACATAATGAGTTTCACGATGCCAAGAGAGAACAAATCCGACATTTCAAAAATCAGATTGCCTGAAGAGAATGGCCAAAGTCATGTTTGATCTGAGACTTTTGAAACTGTCCTCACTTCAATCTTGAAAAGAGATGTGGGTTTCCCATTTTAAGGACTGCATGTGAAACATCCAGATTGTACACAGCTCCTGGACTTCACAACTCATCTCGCAAACTGACAAAGTAACAAGGATCCGCGTAGTCGGCAGGGTTCGAACCTGCGCGGGGAAACCCCAATGGATTTCGAGTCCATCGCCTTAACCTCTCGGCCACGACTACTCCTGCCTTTCCGTCACATGCTGTTTTCTTGTCTGGATGTGAGAGGACACTGGGGCCAACCATCAACGCGAATGCGGGCAGCAGAGGATGCACTCGTCTAAAGTACTGTGATGGCAAAAGGGAGTTCAACGATGTCTTCACCTAGACGAACAGGGTGTCGTGATCCGGATTTGGACTGGGGATGCTGCAGGCACAACACAAAGTACCAAACAAGGTGCAAGCACCTCTGGGATTTAACAGCACTTTCTCCATGAAGTGTTCCTGCTTTGTCAGCTTAAAATTTGTGGCAGTAAATGAGTAAGGCCACAATGTGTAAAGGGACAAGAGAAGTAGGCTGCTCCTGGAAAGCTAGGAACACTGACATTGAAAGAGTGATCTTTTTTTTCATGGCCAGTTGCTAACTCTAAAGTGGTTTGGACAAATAAGTAATTGGTACATAATGACTAGGATTCTGTTTCACTATGTAAGAGAGAACAATTCCGACATTTTTAGAACACTAATATGCAAGATTCTCCACAAAATAGAATGCGCCAACTCTTGAGCTGCACGCTGTGAAGGCTTTGAAGTTATCGGGGATGCCAAAGCCATTGCTCCGATTGCCTGAATAGAATATCCAAAATCTGCGTTGATCTGAGCCTTTTGAAACAGTGCTCACTTCAAGTCTGAAAGGGGATGTGGGTTGCCCGTTTTATGTGCTGCATATGAATAGAAAAATACAGGTTGTATACAGCTCCTGGATATCACAGTTCCTTGCGCAAACAGACAAACATCCACGTAGTCGGCAGGGTTCGAACCTGCGCGGGGAGACCCCAATGGATTTCAAGTCCATCGCCTTAACCTCTCGGCCACGACTACTCCTGCTGTCTGGTCACATGCTATTTTCTTGTCTGGATGTGAGAGGACACAGGGGCCAACCATCAATGTGAATGCGAGCAGCATCGGATGCACTCGGCTGAAATACTGTGATGGCAAAGAGGAGTTCAACGACGTCTTCACCTAGACGAAAATGGTGTCGTGATCCGGATTTTGACTGGGGATGCTGAGGGCAGAACAAAAAGTACCAAACACTATACAGAGAAAGTTATCTGGGATGCCAAAGACATTGCTCCGATTGCCTGAATAGAATATCCAAAATCACCGTTGATCTGAGCCTTTTGAAACGGTGCTCACTTCAAGTCTGAAAGGAGATGTGGGTTGCCAATTTTAAGTGCTGCATATGTAATAGAAAAAGCCAGGTTGTACAGCTCTTGGACATCACAATTCCTTTCGCACACAGACAGTGACGAGGATCTACGTAGTCGGCAGGGGTTCGAACCTCGGTTTGGACAATCAAGTAATTGGTCACATAATGAGTTTCACGATGCCAAGAGAGAACAAATCCGACATTTCAAAAATCAGATTGCCTGAAGAGAATGGCCAAAGTCATGTTTGATCTGAGACTTTTGAAACTGTCCTCACTTCAATCTTGAAAAGAGATGTCGGTTTCCCATTTTAAGGACTGCATGTGGAAACATCCAGATTGTACACAGCTCCTGGACTTCACAACTCATCTCGCAAACTGACAAAAGTAACAAGGATCCGCGTAGTCGGCAGGGTTCGAACCTGCGCGGGGGAAACCCCAATGGATTTCGAGTCCATCGCCTTAAACCTCTCGGCCACGACTACTCCTGCCTTTCCGTCACATGCTGTTTTCTTGTCTGGATGTGAGAGGACACTGGGGCCAACGCGAATGCGGGCAGCAGAGGATGCACTCGTCTAAAGTACTGTGATGGCAAAAGGGAGTTCAACGATGTCTTCACCTAGACGAACAGGGTGTCGTGATCCGGATTTGGACTGGGGATGCTGCAGGCACAACACAAAGTACCAAACAAGGTGCAAGCACCTCTGGGTTTAACAGCACTTTCTCCATGAAGTGTTCCTGCTTTGTCAGCTTAAAAATTTGTGGCAGTAAATGAGTAAGGCCACAATGTGTAAAGGGACAAGAGAAGTAGGCTGCTCCTGGAAAGCTAGGAACACTGACATTGAAAGAGTGATCTTTTTTTCATGGCCAGTTGCTAACTCTAAAGTGGTTTGGACAAATAAGTAATTGGTACATAATGACTAGGATTCTGTTTCACTATGTAAGAGAGAACAATTCCGACATTTTTAGAACACTAATATGCAAGATTCTCCACAAAATAGAATGCGCCAACTCTTGAGCTGCACGCTGTGAAGGCTTTGAAGTTATCGGGGATGCCAAAAGCCATTGCTCCGATTGCCTGAATAGAATATCCAAAATCTGCGTTGATCTGAGCCTTTTGAAACAGTGCTCACTTCAAGTCTGAAAGGGATGTGGGTTGCCCGTTTTATGTGCTGCATATGAATAGAAAAATACAGGTTGTATACAGCTCCTGGATATCACAGTTCCTTGCGCAAACAGACAAACATCCACAGAGTCCGCAGGGTTCGAACCTGCGCGGGGAGACCCATGGATTTCAAGTCCATCGCCTTAACCTCTCGGCCACGACTACTCTGCTGTCTGGTCACATGCTATTTTCTTGTCTGGATGTGAGAGGACACAGGGGCCAACCATCAATGTGAATGCGAGCAGCATCGGATGCACTCGGCTGAAATACTGTGATGGCAAAGAGGAGTTCAACGACGTCTTCACCTAGACGAAAATGGTGTCGTGATCCGGATTTGACTGGGGATGCTGAGGGCAGAACAAAAAGTACCAAACACTATACAGAGAAAGTTATCTGGGATGCCAAAGACATTGCTCCGATTGCCTGAATAGAATATCCAAAATCACCGTTGATCTGAGCCTTTTGAAACGGTGCTCACTTCAAGTCTGAAAGGAGATGTGGGTTGCCAATTTTTAAGTGCTGCATATGAAGATAAAAATCCAGGTTGTACACAGCTCTTGGACATCTCAATTCCTTTCGCACACAGACAAAGTAACAAGGATCCGCGTAGTCGGCAGGGTTCGAACCTGCGCGGGGGAAACCCCAATGGATTTCAAGTCCATCGCCTTAACCTCTCGGCCACGACTACTCCTGCTTTTATGTCACATGCTTTTTTCTTTTCTGGATGTGAGCAACAGAGGCACTGGGGCCAACCATCGATGCGAATGCGAGCAGCAGAGGATGCACTCGGCTAAAATACTGTGATGGCAAAAAGGAATTCAACGACGTCTTCACTAAGCGAAAAAGAGTGTCGTGATCCGGATTTGGACTGGGGATGCTGCGGGCACAGCAAAAAGTAGTAAACACTATACAGAGAAAGCAAACCACTCACTTAGGCCTGCGCACAGCCGCTTAGAAGTGACTGAACGTACAGAGTCAACAGCAAGCTTCAGCTCATTTCTCTAAAGTCCCCCACCACTGTTTTTTGAGAAAGCAACCAAGCATTACAGAAGGCAAAGCAACACCAAATGTTTGGAAGCAACACATCGCCACATATATTCTTGAAGAGGAAGCCCACGTCCCTCAAACGCTGGTAAGAGAGCACAGCAAATGATTAGGGGAGGTCTGCAACAAACCGACAGAGCTTCGCCCGAACAGGGACTTGAACCCTGGACCCTCAGATTAAAAGTCTGATGCTCTACCGACTCCGCTAAAGCTGGGGAACAATAGTCTGTTTGAGGAAGGGAAGAGGGAAAAAGAAGGGGAAGAAGGGGAAGAAGAGGGAAAAGGAAAAAGAGAGAAAAGAGAAGGAAAAAAGAGAAAAAAATTAAAGGAAAGAGAAAAGGTAAATCCACCTTTCACCCGTCTGTTTGATTTTTGGTAGATTGCTATTCATATTTTATAGAAAAATTGCCTTTTTATATGTTTCATTGATAAATCACTGACGTGAACGACGTCGGTTCGAATCCCACCTCTGACAAGGTTGAAATCACCCAATATCTTTTCTAATCTTTTCTTAATGAATGAACATAAATGTATAAATTTCATGTGCTTTTATGCCTTAACACTTATTTTATAAAAAACTAATTTCTCATTGTATGGATACATGTTTATATTTATTTATTACCCATATGAATATGGAGTTCCTTCAAATATATTAGATGTAGGTCTATAATAATAGTTAAGGTGCATTTTTGCAAAATCAGTGTTTTGACTCAGGCTTGCAGAATGATTAATGATAAAAAGTTATTACTGTATTCATATGTGTTATTTGTATGTATGTAATTTACATATTTGCTTGAGAAAAAAATACCCAATTCATTAATACAATCTAATTTAAAAATGAAATAAATTAGAATTGAAAGAACTGCAACAATGTAATTGTCTTCTCTGAGTGAATGTTGGCAATAAATAAAGGATTGCTGTTTTACAGTTTTTTTCAATTGCTTACACACTAAAATTAAAACTTTCCCATTATTAGCAAAACCTACACTCAAGGACCAAAATACCAGCCTAGATTTGCACAATTGTAAGCACGTTGTCACCTTCACCCTTTTTGCAAAACATTATACACAGTTATTTGTAAAACTCTACACACATCTTCACACCTTAGACACAGATAAGGATTGTGAGGTTACTTCCTTGTCATTACAAAGCCCCAGTTTGCCATTGACCACACTAATGAATGAATTGGATATGCACATCCACCAGGTGTGGAAGCACACATGTGCTAATTTGAAAACGCAGCACTCAGGTGTGCTATAAAAGGCAGCAGGTGAGTTCACCTGTCAACAAAAATGGAAGGATCTAGAAGAAGAAGAGTGGGAATACGTAAGAGGGGAAGCTCAAAAAGGAGATGAAGGAGGTAGAGGTAGAGGAAGAGGAGAAGGAGGTAGAGGAGGAAGCCCAGGTAGAAGAAGAGGAGAAGGAGATAGAGGAGGAGGAGAAGGAGGTAGAGAAGGACCTGAAGGGTTGATATAACCTGAACAAAGAAGATGAGGACCAAACTCAACTCAAGAAATCCGTGCAACACTTATTGACCATGTTATCAACCATGGACTGACACTGATGGAAGCTGGACAAAGAGATCAACCAAATCTCAGGAAAAAAATCACAAATCACACTCTTAGAAGAAGAGGTTCTATTTAGAACCTTACTGTAAAAGGTTGTATCAGTGCTACGTATTTGGAACCCCTAAAAGGTTCTATACACTCTTAAAAAGGGTTCCTCTGGGTTCTATATAGAACCCTGGAGTTCCATATTTGGCCAATAGAACCTTTTACCAAAAAAATGGTTCTATATAGAGCCATTTTGGAGTTCCATATATGAAGCGGGGGATGGAACCATTTCCATCACCCTTCAAAGTTCAAACTGAAATTGCCCATTGAAAATACGCACATTGGCAACACGTCCATTTCACAAAAACTCCGTATCCGCAAATAATAATAATAATCATCATTATTGTAACATTTTATTAGGCTGCATATGTAGAAGACGCTTTTATCCAAAAAAGGAACAAAGCACAAATAAACACAATATTTTGACGCATATCCAGTGTGGGTGCTTAGTGTGGAGGCTGCGAGACGCCCATGTGAACACTTGCAGTTTCATTGCAGTTCTTTCAGTGGAAACAACTTAAAATACTCTTTCATTTCTGGTCATACAGAAAATAATAATACATTATTCGCAAATACATTTATTTGCGTAAACTCACAATAACAAGAAAACGTTGTGCTTTAACAAACAGGCGCGCTTCATGATCTCCGTGAACCGGAGCGCGAGAACTGAAACAGCCGCATTCGAATTTGTTCGTTTTAAATTGGACATTTAAAGCTTTTGTAGACTAAAGCTTTAAATGTCCAATTTAAAACGAACAAATTCGAATCGAAAGCCAATATCTTCTGACTATGTAATTATGTAGTCAGCTAATTATGTATTTCTCTCTAAAGGTGTATCCGGGGATGGAGATTTGTTTTTAGCAGAAACTGATTTAGAAAACAATAGTTTATTAATAAACAATTAATGCCTCGTTATGTTATATTATTTTATTATCAGACACATTTATTATGTCTTATAAATCATATAAATCCCCTTTCTGTAGGCTGTGGTTACGGCTCTTCTCATTCAGCACTGCGGGGAAAATCATTTCCAGGTTCTAATCTGGCCTCAGAAAACCAGTAAAATATTTTTTTTCCATATTCATTTGTCAAATATTTTAAATGTTTAAAGGGGCAAAAAATCAAAAAAATATCTGAAAATTCGTCGATATAGCCTATATATGTTTGCGCAGCATTTGACGTAGTCCTACAGTTTAAATTAACATTTTGGTGTTCAACTCTGCGTTTTACAAAATACAACAACCGTTCATTTTTCATTTTGCAATTAGGCCTACGGATTAAATAAGGGGAAACGAATGAACACAAAAGTAGGCTACACTGACCGTTTGGACATATACGAGGCAGAGTTCTTTTATAAAATTCATAAAGGATACAAGGAATAGCCTACTAGACAAAACCTCAAAGAAATGCCACAATCAAGACCGCGGAGCAGAAATGAGGGAGAAACACAGAAACTCTGTGACTGTCCCTGCCATTAATGCTTGGATGACACACCACGTCTCCTTTTATAAATAATAATAATGTTTAGTGCGGTGGCTGTGATATACCAACGTCCGTTGCCATTATTTTTGGAATGGCTTATCGCGAAAGGAAAAAAAAATGTTTTAGTCGCATAACACCGTTAATAGAAACGCTGTCATTTCACAATATTTTTTTATCGACAATCAGAAAAAAAAACGCAAAAGTTTTGTGCAAATATGTATTGACGCCACTTAACCGAGCAAAAAGGTTTCACTCGGTTATCCAATTTTAAACGGTTAATCGGTTAACCGGTTAACCATGGACACCCCTAGGGGCGACCAACCTAAAACTGTAAATTATTAGTTTTATACGCAAATCTTTATTTTTAAATTTGTAAATTGTAAATTTGTCAGTGATATGTGGTGAGAAGAAGCTACAGTAGCTTGGGTTCTATAGCTAAGCATTAGCCTGTTATACTTGATTAAACTTGAAAACATCATCTGGGGCGACCGAGCATCATGTGGGGCAACCGCCACTGATTGCTTAAATGATAGAAAACATATATCATGTATTTGTAGTTTCTGTATGCAAATGTTTTCATCCATTATGCATTTAGTTGTTTTAAATAACTTTCTACATTTCACCACATATTTTTTTCTAAATTTCAATAATTTTCATCCTACTTCAGAGAGGACTAAGCTTACTTCTTTTTGATTATGTTTTTTATCAAAGAAATGTGTGAATATTAAGCATTCATTCTACTTTTTCCAATTCTTTTTCTAACTCTGTGTATGTTTAAATATACTTTTTTTTCTAGATGGCCCCACTAACAAGCAAAGAAAAGACTGCTCGCTACAGGCAGCGGAAAATGCTGTTCAATGTGTCTGCAGAATGCTGCTATGTTCAACTGTTAAGGCGAGACACGGCAGGCAAAAACATCGTTTTTTTTTCACTGGTCAATTTTGAGATTTTGGGATATTTGACTTCAATAACATGTATTCTTTCAGACTTGTGTTGAAAAAAAGTCCGAAATACATATTTAGGTCTTTATTTTACTACACTTTGTCAGTTTGCGCCTGTAGACTTCTCATAAATTCAACAAAAGTTGCGTTCTAAATGATCGCGCTGCTCCACGATCGCTGCATACACCCTGTCATCACATACAAAGCACATCTCTCTCCTTTACAATGCTGTCAGGTCCAAATATGGTCATTTCCTTTTAATCAACAACCAATCGTGGAAGCAAAAGTGGGGATTTGTTTACCTCGGGGATTAATGTGATTCGTCAATCGTCACATGGTATGCTTTGACGCTTGCTGATTTGGTTTAGCTTTCCGCGGGACTTTCTGAATGAATGAATGAAAATGACTTCACGTCAGTCATCGAAAAGATTACAGCAGTTGTCACTTGCTAGGGGGAAAAGGAAAATTAGTGATGTATTACCCTGTAAAATGCCCTCGGGAAGCGCATCTGAACGCAAGCTGTCGATGGGAAGCCAATCTATAAATAAAGATGAAGCGCACGCAACACAACAGTGGCTGCTTGTTCATGTTGCGCGATTGAATGAGCTGATTGGTGATTTAACTTGTCCGAATTGTGGTATGTCAGGGCTGAACATTAATATAGATCCACAGAATCATGGGTTCTGTAGCAGTTTATTGCTCGAGTGCTGTCTGTGTAAAGATGACAAGTACTGCAGGAGCGTGTTCACGTCTACGCGACTTCGAGATGAGTCTAGGAACGATGTCGCATTTGATGTGAACGTGCAAATGGTCCTCTTGGCACACGAGTTGGGATTGGGATATGCAGCTCTCAGAAAAATCAGCAAGGTGTTGGGGCTCCCTGGACTTCACCTTAAAACTTATCAGAGGCACGGCAAGAGAGTGACAGGTAAGTTAGCTATGGACAGTGTTGTTTTAGAAAAGTTGAAGCAGTCTGTAGAATTTCTAATGTCAGAAATAGCCGTGTGGCTGTTACCACCTTCTAACATATTAAGACATTACTGTAACAATATTTGTTTTGTATAAATGGAATATTTATTTATAATATTTATAAGAATAGCAGTCAGTAGAATTTCTCATGTCAGAAATAGCCCAATACGTGTGGCTTTTACCACCTTTTAACATATTATGACATTACTGTAACAATATTTGTTATGTGTATGGATGCAATATTTATAATATTTATAAGAATAGCAGTCTGTAGAATTTCTAATGTCAGAAATAGCACAATACGTGTGGCTGTTACCGACCTTCTAACATATTATGACATTACTGTAACAATATTTGTTTTTTATGGATGCAATACATTTATAAGAATAGAATAAAGTGCCATTCCATTCAATATGTTGGGTTGCGGTGATCAGTTTTACTTTCACAGTACAGAGTTTTGTGTACTGTATCTATAAAAAACACATTTTGTTTTAGCGGCAGAAATTGAGAGGGCTCTGGAGTCACTTCACAGGACCAGGGAGCAGGTCAGGCAAGCCTATGCAGACATTGATGAAGATGTGGCAGAGTTGCTGAGAGAGGATGCAGATGCAGTTATAAATATCAGTGTGTCTTTTGATGGCACTTGGCAGAAAAGAGGGTTCACATCACACTATGGGATTGGGGTGTGCATAGATATTTTTTTTACAGGACTGGTGATCAACTATAGGAGATTCTATCCTCCTATTGCCATGCGTGTGCCCTTAAAGAAGCTGCCAGGCAGGAAGGAAAGATCACAGATGAGGAAATTTACAGCTGGAGAGAAACTCATGACTGTGCACAAAATTTTTGGGGCTCAAGCAAGGCAATGGAGCAGGAGGCAACGAAGAGGATGTGGGCCAGGTCTTTGAGTCGCCACCAACTGAGGTATATTCAGATGCTGATGGGAACAGTGCTGCATTCAGGCAGGTGGTATCCTCAACCCATACCCTGGGCATGAGGTGGTGAAATTAGAATGCATCAACCATGCCCATAAGCATATGGGCACAGCGCTACGAAAATTGAGTGCTGAACGCAAATTGGGGGGGAAGGGGCTGGGAAAATTAACGGCCAATAAATGTAAAACATTACAAAATTATTACATGAAGAATGAAATCTGGGCTGGTCTCCTCCACAGCATGTCCTGTGACGAAGTCCCCTTGCACACCAGGTGCAACCCGTCCTGGTGTTGGTATAGTAGAGCGGAGGAAAATGGAGAAACTCCAGAAAGCCACAAGCTCCATGCAGGGAACTTTTTGTCTCGGGAGGTGGGCCAGAAGCTGATACCTGTCTACCACCGCATGTCAAGTGACAGTCTGCTGCAGCGCATGCAGCATGGTGGCACTCAAAATGCGAATGAGTGCCTCAACTCAGTAATTTGGGCCCGCTGTCCAAAAACAGTGTTTGTGGGTAAGAGTAGGGTTGAGGCAGCAGCAAGTATGGCCATTTCAACTTTTAATGAGGGGGCCTCTACCATGCTTGCCATTATGGATAAGCTTTGCCTGGAAAGCACTGTCGTTACCGTCAGCACCATCAGGGAAACCGACATGCTGAGGATCACAAAAGCCGAATCTATCCAGTCTGAGCGTGCAAAACGTTGCAGAAAGACTCTGAGCACAGCTAAAAAGCTGAAAAGGCATCAGCAAGAGAGGGGTGAGGGGCCTACATATGGTGCAGGCATGGAGAGCTAGGCTTTCAACCCTCATGGGTGAACTTTGTGTTCCGATGGACATAAAAGAGAGTTGCAGTTCTGATAAGTTTGTGTCTGTATCTGTGGTTCTCAGTGGTTAGTTGAAGGTCTTTTTTGGCAATGTTGTTTTATTTAAATGTCATTTTTCATGTAAATTGTTAAAAACAATAACTTGGCCAGTTATTTTGCTTGTTAGCAATGTTTTCATGTAGAAATGTGTGGAATTTTAGAATATAAATTTTTAAAGCCCGTTTTCTCAAAATGACTTTTGAAATCTCCACTTCAGTAGCACCTATATACACCAAACTTTCCAGTCTTGTACCTAGTTATATTATGAAGACATTTACAGAGGGATTTGTAAATATATTATTCCTAGCCTGATTTATGTAACATTTTATCCCAAAAAACATGGCGAAAATCATTTTTTTAAGACTATTGATGGTATATTCTGATTTACAGGATAACAAAAGTAGATATCCATAAATCCTTCTGTAATTTTTTCCCCATCTATTATATGAACACAATGAAAAAAAATTGAACCTGGCTTTATCCAATAGTCAGATTTCGTTGTTTTAAAGATATGCAAATTAGTGCATATTTAATCAAATAATGCCTCATTTGCATTTAAACATTAAAATTTTTCGCCTTAAATGAAAATAGTAATGAAAATGCAAACATTGTATGTTTAAGTGATTAATGAAATGAAAATGAAAAAGGAAAATGCTGTTCAATGTTATGTCCAAGCGTTTAATGCATTAGTATTGAAAATTTTAATATGATGGTTTTGTGTCAAATGAAATAGTGAGGAAACTGTTAAGGTTATGAAATGTGTCAAATGAAATGGATATGCTGATTCTTTCATAAAATTTCATTAGATATGCTGATTCTTCATAAAATTTCATTAAATGTGTTTTAACTATCAAAATCATTGAATAGTCTTAATTGCCTGCTGTTTTTCATCATGTGGGACGACCATTTGTCATGTGGGGTAACCAACTATATTCAATTCTGCAGTAAATTCAAAAAATAATGTCGGTCCATTTTGGTTGAAATATAATTCATTGGTATAACATCAATAAGTGGATACTATATCTACACATTTTAAATCAATTTTATGGATTATATGAGTAAAAAAAATATGTAATTGCTTTATGAGGGTGACACTGCCATTATAGATAAAAATGTATTTAACATCATTTTCAATAAATGAAAGGACACATGAGTATATCTTTCTTAAACAGTTCAATTAATTACTGATACCTCTTAAAATATAACTTATGTAAAGGAAATCTATTAATTATAAGAAAAATTACGGTCATTGCCCTATTCATTTGAGTTTAAAAGCACTAAAATATCTTTGTTTGAAGTTTTCACACACATGCATGTGTAGACTACACTCCACATGTTTAGAAAATAGACCAATATATTATTATTTCAAGTATTTTAAAAATGGGCCTCTCAAAGGCCTTATACGTCATTGACCCAATAATTAGTTGTGGAGCCAAATGTTGCAGTTGGAATAAATACCTCTATTTTTTTTTAAAGAAATAAAAGCCAAACACCTTATAGTTTTCGTAATACATTATTTGTTTTGGTTGCATAAAAATACACATAAACAAATTATCCGATTACTCGATTAATCGATTACAAAAAGAATCGATAGCTGCAGCCCTATTTTGCACTTTGTCACCAATTAATACAGGAAGCAATCTTAAGAAATTCCAATTCTGAATGGCTTGCCCTGAAAGCTTGGGCACCTCAGAGTTGACAGCACATGGCTTTGTGAGAGCATCAGTCCCTTTGTACTTGAACTGCTTGATGCGCCGGTTCAAAATTTAATATGTAAGCCATTGCTTCTTCTTGATGAAATACTTCAAGTACAATGCAACATCATAGGACAAGACATCCTCAAATATGTCATGGCCTAAACAAGGAGGGAGACCAGGCTGGCGAACATGAAAAGATTTCAAAGTATTGAAAACAGAGTTTCCCTTTATGCCTTTGTTGTCTTGAGCTTGTAGATCAAGAACAACAGAATTGTAACGTTCAGGGGGTGCGCTGTGGACCACAAACATTTGGGTCATTGTTTTGAAACTCATGCTGCGTGACTTCACAGTACCTGCACAAATATTGTGAACGACTGAAATTTTCGTTAAACCCACCAACGCTGTGTGAACCCAAATTATCACCAGCAATACAATACAAAGATCCTTTGACCATTTCACCACCTACACTTATTCCATTATCTTCCAAATCTTTTAAATCCACTAACAACTCTGAGAAAACATTAGCAAATCCAAATCGTTTTAAATCATTCTCTACACACAATAAGACAAGGGACATGTGATCAGTATTGTTCCGAACATGTGCAGGTAAATTAGCCACAGAAAGATAAACTGCAACAACTTTGTGTTTTTTCTTAGCAGAGCCGAGGGGATTTACAATTTCAAAAGCATCCTGATAGAGAATTAGTTTCAGGCATTCAGGATTTTCATTAAAGAACTGGTTAGACTTAAAGCTTTTACCATCACTTACGTCACTAAAATTATCCGAGTCTGGTTCACATGTCCGTTGTGACACTGAATTCTTCCAGAGTTCTGATTTCAGTAAATTACTTAATGTTTGCTTTACAGGTATGTAGTATGCAAACCTTTGTCTCATATTTTCGTCATTTCCTAATGTTACTTTCTTAAGGCCTCATTATGCTTCTGCGTCAACTCTACGCCGGCGTAGCTACGTCGTCACTACTACGGCGTCGTGGCTGTTTTATACTTCTGCGTGAGGCTGTGGTGCTTCGCGGTGCATTTCGCCGCCAGAACGCTAAGGGGGTTCGCGAATCTCTTTGGTTCCGTGCGCCGCGAGCGAAAGAGAGAGAATGTTGTTGCAGCTGCCAGCTGGAGCTAATCGACGCTGAATAACAAGACGACACAAACTTTATCCCCACAGAATCATCACGGATGTCCAGGGCCCGTTCCACTCATAGACAGTAAAAGAAAGGTTCCACCCGAGCTGCCATAACGATACCTGTTCGGAATGACTTGAAGGATTTTTTTCAGTCTCCACATGGAACTGTGCTATGGCAGGATAATGTGTCCCGTGGCAGACTTGTTTAGTACTGTATTATCAATGATGTAACCGTGAATATTGTATTGAAAATAAACAACAAACTGTGTTTCAAAACAAACGCTGATTTATTGATTGATTGAGGTTTATTGCGAGCTAAAAAGAAAGAAAAGAATATAGACATATATATTAACAATGAAATAAAAAAAACGTTTTATTCTTAATTTAATTCTTTATTTACTTTCTTTATAAGAGTATTATAATTATCAGAACGAGGGTGCAAATGTTAAAAATAGCGCTATAGCGGGAGGGGGAAATCGGAAAAGCTACACTCCTGAAATTATGTATAATCTGACCAATCAAAGCCATTGCTGTCTGCGTCGCCTCGACGCGTAGTTACAAATTTTTGGAGGTGCACGTCGATTCCCTGTAAATGTCACTTATGCTATCAACAGAACATCCTCTATGCTTCCTGGACATATGAGCAGTAAATGATGATTTCACAGTGAATGTATTTTTACAACCTGTTACTGGACATGCCACAGGTCGCCCCTCCACTATATGCTCTTTTAAGTGGCACATAAGTTCTTTAACTGTGTGGAATTTTCGATCACAAAGTGAAATGGTACATTTAAAATCTGCAACAAATGCCCCAGCAGTAACAGAGTTTTCAGACTCATTGTGAACCTGATAAAAATGAGCTTTAAAAGCTGCATAAGTACAAAATGTCCGTTTGCAGTCAGCAACAGCACATTAGAAGAGACAACGGGGCTCGTTCCTATGCAAGGCTCGAAATTGCGACCATTTTGGTCGCATATGCTCCTGAATTTTAACCTGTGCGACCTAAAAATATATTTGGGAGCATTAGTGCGAGTGCAAATAATGGTTGTGGTGCGACCTGTTTTCATTTCTCTACAAAAATTTCGCAAATTACTGTGTACCTTATTTGCGCTGATACGCGGTGGCCGGACCATCATTTTATCCAACGTTACATAACCAATCAAACTTCATCCTTACGTTCTTAACTTTAAAGCAGATTTTAGATTGGTTATTATCAGCTGTCAATCACTCCCTTTCGTGGCGCTCCGTTGTCACGTGTGCCAATATCATCGGGGTCATAGCAGATAGATACTATCCGCGAGAACACCGCAGTTTAAGTGTCGTCAGCTCAGTACATCTCTTTCATTATCGATGGAGACACCGACCTGTCTGTCAAGGAGTGTGTGATCATGTATGTCTATGTCCGCGTCCTGCTTGATGGACAGCCCATCAAGCAGGTTGTTTTTTTTAACAAATCTCTTGAATGAATGATTCAATAACAAATACATTTAAGTCACTTGTCGCCACCTAGTGGAGTAACAATGTGATCGATACAATTGTTATTTGATGCTCCATGTTACTTTCAAAAGGTGCTTGTCTCTATTTTGATCGCTTCTGTAGACGTCAGTGTTTATATCCAAACCATAATCTTTAATTCTAGTTCCGATTCAAGTTCTTCTGTGATAAGAATATTTGTAACACAGAAATAACAATACTGCGTAGTTGTACTCTCTGGGTCAGCAGGAGCACCATAATGTTCCGCTGTGATTTATAATAGACATGTTTAATAGACAAAAAGTTGTCATTTAGGAATGAAAATCAGACATTAGATCTTCATTACATCCTAACACGGTAGAAGATCTAATCCAAATCAGCATTGAGGGTCCTCCTTTGGAGGCGTTCGATGCCTCAGCCTCAGTGAAGAGATGGATGGAGGAGGGACAGAGAGCCTGGAGACCAAATTTCAAATCCTGGCCACAGGATGTGTAAAGCCCCAGTGATTGTTGGTGTTGATTCATTGGTGTTGTTTTTAAATAAAAGAAATGTGTTTATATATAATTTGTAGTTGTGGTGATCTTTAATTTTTGGTGGGTGCTCCTTAATTTTCGCTGGTGCTCCTACCTTTTTGAAGTTGGTAGCACCAGTGCTACCATTGGTAAAAAAGTTAATTTCGAGCCCTGCTATGAACTCTACAATGCAGCACATAACCCCTCAATGTCTCTAGTGTTTTGCTGCAAAAACTACAGTTAATCATTTTTTAACAAACTAATAAAAAAAGTTTTAAATCCGAACGTTACTTACTCAGCATGAAAGAAAATGAGCCTGATTAACCCCAAATTCGTCAGCATCACTATTGTCTAAATAACACCAGTTAAATACTGTTTTGCTTTTTTTAATAAAACGAAAGTTTGTTCACTTACCAGTGCAAGAGATCGCAATTTAACATGTCATGCGTAAGCTCACTGGCAGAAATGGCGGGCGCTCTCACTTGTGAAGCTCGTCAACATGGATGATCATGCGATAATCAGAAATCTGCTTTGCTGCGGAAATTACAGTAAACGTTAGTCGTCTTTAAGCAAACCAACAAAATCGCTATTTTCATACAAACTTAGTTAACTTACTCAGTATGAAAGAAAACTGAAAGAGTTGAGCTGAACATAAAACCCACAGTCTAACAGCCAAACTAAACAACACTTCGTCAGCATCAATATAGCAAAATAGCCTCAGTCAAAATATATAGGCTAGGTTACAGTTAGTGTTATTTATTTTTATTTTTTTATAAAACGAACTGTCTGTTTTGTTCACTTGCCTGTGCAAGAGATCGCAAATGCACAACTCCGTTAGCTCACTGGCAGAAATGGCGGGCGCTCTCACTTGTGAAGCTCGTCAAAATGGCTGATCCTGCGATAATCAGAAATAACAGTAAACGTTAGTCGTCTTTAAGCAAACCAACAAAGTCCTATTTTTTACTAACTTACTCAGCATGAAAGAAAACTGAAAGGGTTGAGCTGAACATAAAACCCAGTCTACAGCGTAATTAACCAACAGTTCATCAGCAGCATCATTATTAATATGATGACGAAATAGCCTCAGTCAAAACATACAACTTACTTGTAAGTTGCAGCTATTTTTTTTAATAAAACGAACTGGGTTTTTTTTATTATTCACTTACCAGTGCAAGAGATCGCAATTTGACATGTCATGCACAACTCACAGCACTCGCAGAAATGGCGGTCACTCTCACTTGAGAAGTTTTTCAAAATGGCTGATTCCGTGATTTTTTTTTTTTTTTTTTTTTTTTTTTTTTTTTTTATTGAACACAAAGCACAGGGGATACATCAAGTACAAAAATAGATAAAATGAAAAAAAAAAAAAAAAAACATTATGCACAAAGACAACGTAAGCAAGGCAGTACAAAAGGGACAGTCCAATAAACAAAAAAACAAAACAAAAAAAAAGATCATGAAACAAGCACATAAATTCAAGAGGTGATTTACAAAGAAACCATAATTTCTTTAATCAACAAAGTAGTTTTAGCAGCTTTCTTGATAAACAAAGAGAGTCATAAAATAATTTTAAATCAACACAAAAAAGTTTAAAGTTGGGCTTAGATTCAATTACTTTACATTTATGAAGATGAAATTCACCGCATAAAGTAAGCAGCTTTAATCTGTCATCCATCTCCTTTGACCCCGAGTCCCAAGTCAAAAACAACACATTAACAACCTCAAAAGTAAAGAGTTTGTAATAAGCAGAAAAAATAAGCCAGGCTACTCTTTTCCAAAACTCCTTTACATAATCACATTCAAAAAACAAGTGTGGTATTGTTTCAAGGTTAGAATTACAGAATGTGCAGTGTGAAGAGACGTCCAACTTAAATTTAGAAAGAAGAGAGTTACAGGGATAGTAATTTTGTAGAATTTTAAAGTGAAGCTCTTTCCACTTGTTAGGTAACAGAAACCTATTAATGCCAGTCCATGTATTAATGGTAGAAAGAGAAGGATAATTTAATTTCCATTTGAAAAAGGCTTTGGGATGACAGCTGATCTTCCTAATAAGAAATCTTCTAATCCAAAAATTGTTACATTTGCCATTGGAAATCTCCAAACCCCCAATAGATAACTGGGGCATTTCACAAACGGATGCTCTAGCTACGGTATGACCGAACCATATGCAAAAGTTTAGGAGAAATAGAATTAATAACCCCGTTATAAACTGCAGGTGAGGAATTCACTCCAAAAAGATTGATAAATTCATTGTAGGAATAAAAGCTGCCATCCTTCTTAAACAAATCCAAAACAAAAATAACACCTTTGTCAACCCAATCCTTAATAAAGATAGATTTTTTTCCACGCAGCACATACTGATTATTCCATAGAATGCTCCTATGAGGGGAAAAATTGTGGCAAAAGGCAAGCTTACAGGCCTCCAAGGCTTGCTTATGAAAATTAGCAAGCTTGAACGGAAGTTTGTTACATTTAAAATCACAAGACAATAAAAAATGTAAAAAAAAATTTTCAAAGATAAATTTAGGTATGTGAAACCATAATAAACTAGAATCAGCATTCAGGCAGCGTTTAATCCAGCCGATCTTGAAAACCTGATTGAGAGTATACTGAAGTCCAAAGCATTCATACCTCCCTCCAAAGTATTTCTTATCAGAGTCTTTCTTTTAACATATTCAGTTTTATTTTTCCACAAGAATTTTAAAAGAATAGAGTCGATAGATGAGCAAGTTTTCTGATTGACATATAGGGACAAAGCTGGGTAAACAATCCTAGAAATGCCTTCAGCTTTAGATATCAAGACACGACCATAAATAGTTAAGTTTCTTTGTAGCCAGCAATTGAAGACATTCTTTAGTTTTTTTTGTCCGTTGTGAAAAGTTATCTAAAATTCTATCTTTGGGAGATTTACTTATTAACCCTTGTGCATCAATTAAAAAAAGTTACACATAGGTAAAAAGAGGACAAAAATGTCCATGTCAAAAAACTGTCATAAAAATGTGTTGCTTTGGAGCACAGACTTAAGTTTGGTATCATTTTAAAGAAGACCCTTTGCAGATTATTGCTGAAGTAAAAAAATAATAATAAGGAAATCCAAAAAAAAGTTATATAGGTATAAGTTTATGAAAATTATTTATAAAATAATATTTTATATAAAATATATATTTTTAAATCAGGTTGAACTCAAAACTACAATAAAATCAAAGCCATAAATCTAAATAGGTTGTGTTCCAAATTTGAGGATGATATGTCAAAGAATGAGCTTTCAGTAACAGTTTGTTTGGGCGTAGTAACATATTTTCCCCATTGGGTGCCAGCAAAACCCCACTGGAGCTCACAGTGATTGGATTTGAATTTGCAGTTTTTCTCTCTCAGTCTGACAAACACACATATGCGCACACACACACATATTTTTTTATAACACACATACTAACCACACTCTGACATCCATACCAACACACCCACACAAATATTGTTGCATAATTTATCCAGTTGGCTCGAACCAGAAAACAGGAATAAAGCGATATTTGTTTTATAGGCCAAACTTTAAAAAAAATGACACCATCTGATAAAAAATAGTAAAAAATAAAATTTTGAAGCCTTGCCATCAGAATGAAAGCCTCTTAACAAAGATTGCATAATTTTTATAGTTAACTGAACCGGGGATTAAAAATGGCAGTTTTAATGGGTTTCAATGGGGACATTTTTGTCCAAAAGGTGCTGAGAGGGAGTATTTTTTGTACCTAAAGCAAAAAATATTTTTTTAAGAAAATGACGGTGAAATAGTAAAATTCCAATAAAAATACACACCTGTGCCAAGTTTTTTGCAGTTAGCTTTAACACAGGCAAAGTGATCAAAAAAACAAAACTGAAAAGGACAAAAATGTCCACAAGGATGCACAAGGGTTAAAATGCCTAAATATCTAACAGAGCTTTTAACCTCAATGCCTTTATATGACCTTTTTCAATACTGTGAATAGGCATGATTTCACTTTTATTTCAGTTAACAGTGAGACCAGAAGCATTAGAAAATGTTTTAAAGCTTCCAAAATAACATGAACCTGTTTCTCATCTTTTAGAAACAGACAGGTGTCATCCACCACACTGAAAAAAATGATGTGTTGGCTTTACTTAATTTTTTCATGTAAACAGGTTCCACCGGTTGCACATAACTTTGTTTTGTTAAACAAACATAATTTGTTCATGTAACTTCAACATCATGGAAGTCATTTTAAGCCATCCAATCAAACTCTGAGCTGAGTGTTAAAGTTAATGAGACAATTAAGTGAATAACTGAGTGATGATTGAGCATTATTGAAGACACCTGATGATAACAAGCAGAATCACTGAAGGAGAAAATCACAAATTGTAAGCCACCGTTATGGAGATCAGTGTCTGCTTTAGTTGGGCTCTTGATCCTTTAAACTTATATTTAAATTTTGTTTTTGTGCTGTTATTAATTTATAACAGTCAAATGAACAAAGAAACCTGATCTGATAGTGTTGGTTATGTTTTGACATAATCATGCTGTGATCTAAAAATTTAAAAAATTCGTAATTCTGATGGTCAGGATTAACTTGCTAGCAACAGTTTAGTGATTGTACAACACGTCTGTATTTTCTTATAACAGAAAATATTTAAGAAAACTAATCTGATCAAATCACTCTAATATTTATTTAGAAACACAGAGATAAATAATCAGCCTGTCTATCTCAATCGTGGTGACATTAATTGTCCTTGTTGCCACCAATCACAACTCATTAATGTCTCCCATCATGCATTGCGGTATGAATAAATTATGATCTGAATTGTCTATGTAATTACCTTTTCCTACTTGAATATTCTACTCGTCACCGTTGTTGAGAAGCATTGACTGAATCTTAAGGTCTGTGTGTGCCTTAAAGAAATATATATATTTTTAAAAACAACTTTTGAGAACATTCTGGATATTTTTGCAGAATCTCAGTTATATACTAATCAACAGAATAAATCACAGACATAAACTTCAACTGATGAATGTCATTATATGTCCAACATCATTTTATAATTGTTTATCTTTGTTCATCTGGCGGTTATTACTCAGATGCAACAGCTAATTAAAATATAAAGTTAATAAACGTAAGGGTCAAGAGCCCAACTAAAGCAAACACTGATCTCCATGACGGTGGCTTACAATTTGTGATTTTCTCCTTCAGTGATTCTGCTTGTTATCATCAGGTTTCTTCAATAATGCTCAATCATCACTCAATTATTCACTTAATTATCTCATTAACTTTAACACTCTTGAGTGTTAATTTAACACTCATATCTGCATCATATCGTCCATTTGAAAGCAGGTGAAGGAGATTTACTGCTAATCAAGGAACCGGCTTTACTGATTAGATGCACATAACAATATTGTGCGATATATCGCCCAGCCCTAGTTCAGAGGTGATCTATATATATATATATATATATATATATATATATATATACTGCTATAATCCATAAAATAAACTTAATTCAGAAATTTGCATCTGTATGAGTTCAATGATTCAGGTCAAATCATTGTGATATAATGATTATGTTAAAACACAACCAACAACCACAGATCACATTTTCTAGTTGATTATCTGGCTGTTATAGCTCAGACAAAATCTAAAGTAAATAATATAGGGGTCAAGAGCCCAACTAAAACAAACACTGATCTCCATAATGGTGACCTTAAATTCTGGTTTTCTCCTTCAGTGATTCTGCTTGTTATCATCAGGTGTCTTCAATAATGCTCAATCATCACTCAGTTATTCACTTAATTGTCTCATTAACTTTAACACTGCTTCAGTGTTCATTTAACACTCAGCTCAGAGTTTGATTGGATGGCTTAAAATGACTTCCATGATGTTGAAGTTACATGAACAAATTATGTTTGTTTAACAAAACAAAGTTATGTCCAACCAGTGGAACCTGTTTACATGAAAAATTAAGTAAAGCCAACACATCGTTTTTTTCAGTGCAGTTGGCTAATTAGAAAAGTATGTTCAGCTACAACAATACCCTGAACATCTACACAGCGGGTAATAAAAATATTAAGAAACTCTGTGACTAATAGAAACAAAAAAGGTGAAAAAGGACACCCTTGTCTGATGCCCCTATCGTAAACCGGGGAGAAACACCATTTACCAATGACACATTGCTGTAAATATTTTTGTAAAAAGTCTGAACTATTCTAATAAAGGAAGGGCCAAAACCAAATTTGCGCAACGATTCAAACATGAACTCATGCTCGACCGTATCGAAGGCCTAAAAATCTAAAAACAAAATGATTGCATTATCGTTGATCAATTCATTGTAATCTAAAATATCTAAAACAAGCCGAATGTTATTTGCTATATGCCTACCTTTCATAAAGCCAGATTGGGAAACTGAAATAATTTCTTCTAAACATGGTTTTAATCTATTTGCGTAAAGAGAAGCTAACAATTTATAATCCGAATTAAGTAAGGTAATTGGGCGCCAATTATCTAAGTATAGAGAATCTTTGTTAGGCTTTAAAGTGATCAAACCCTGCTTCATGGATTCAGTTACTTCACCTTTTATTACACAGTCTTTGAAAACTTCCAAAACAAGCTTTTTTATATCTTGCCAAAAGGTCCTATAAAATTTGAAAGGCAGTCCATCTGGACCAGGCTTTTATTGAGGGGGGCTTTCTGGATAATTCTATCTAACTCTTCCATATTTAAATCCATCTCACAGGACGAACAATTTCCATCATAGGTGTGAATGCTTGAACCCTCTCAAAAAAACTATCAGCAAACTGAGGATTAAATGAAGAAGAATAAAGCTGTGAATAAAAATTGGAAACAAAATGTTATGTCTCAAAATGCATACCAGTAATGTTTTTTTTTTCTTTCTGATGCACTATTTAAAAAAACATTTCCTAATTGAACCTAATCCTTTAATCTAAGCCTATGTTTGTGAAACCAGGCCTTAATCTTAATGTCATAGAAGAAGAAATCCAATAAAATAGAAATAGTTTCATAGCTATATACACAGCAAAATCCCCAGTGTTAAATTAACACTGAGAGTGTTAAATTAACACCGAGAAGTGAGAATTATATAAACTCTGAGCAGAGTGTTAAATGAACACTGAATCAGTGTTAAAGTTAATGAGATAATTAAGTGAATAATTGAGTGATGATTGAGCATTATTGAAGACACCTGATGTTAACAAGCAGAATCACTGAAGGAGAAAAACAGAAATTTTAAGTCACCATTATGGAGATTAGTGTTTGCTTTAGTTGGGCTCTTGACCCTTAATTCTTTAACTTTAGATTTTGTCTGGCTGTTGTCTGTGACTTATAACAGCCAGATGAAAAAAGGTGATCTGATGGTGTTGGTTGTGTTTCAACACAATCATCAATTGACCTGAATTGCTGAACTCATCAAGAGCATAAATTCCTTAAGGATTTTAGCAGCATGGTCATTTTAGGACAAAACATTTTTAACCTTTTCAATGAAAAATGATTTAAAAAAAATTAAAAATATCCCAAAAATATTTTATAAAGGCATACACAGACATCAAGAATTAACACACTAATCTCAGCAATGGTGGCAAACAGATCACCTCTGAACCTAAGCTCATTATTTATTCATGCAGCAATGCATGATGGGAGCCATGAATGAGTTTTGATTGGTGGCACCAAGAATGCAACATGCTTTATAACTGTTACCATTGTTGAGATTCACAGGCTAATTATTGATGTCTGTGTGTCTTAACATTGTAGAGAAGTAAACAATTATATAAGAAAAGCTTTTAAGAAATTGTTTTTAATATTCTGCAGATATTGAGAATATTATGCTGCACAAGGTCACTGCTGCTATAATTATTAAAGTAAACCTCACTCAGAAATTAGATTAAATATGAATTCAGTGATTCAGATTAAATGATTGTGAATTAATGATTATGTTAAAACACAACCATCACCATCAGATCACCTTTTCTATTTGTTCATCTGGCTGTTATAACTCATGTACAACAGCCAAACAAAATATAAAGTTAAAGAAATAAGGGTCAAGAGCCCAACTAAAGCAAACACTAATCTCCATAATGGTGACTTAAAATTCTGTTTTTCTCATTCAGTGATTCTGCTTGTTAACATCAGGTGTCTTCAATGATGCTCAATTATCACTCAATTATTCACTTAATTATCTCATTAACTTTAACACTGCTTCAGTGTTCATTTAACACTCTGCTCAGAGTTTATATAATCCACACTCTCAGTGTTAATTTAACACTGGGGATTTTGCTGTGTACTGTACAGTTTATCGTACATTGTGTCAGAGTTTTCAAATTCATAACATTCGGCACAGCAACAAATATTGTCCTTTAAGGTCATTTGCTCTACAATACATACAGCATTTTTAAATGTGTGTTTTGCTGCAGGGTTAATCATAATTCCGTACGGATGCTCCAGCTGTGGTGTCGATATTGATCTTCCTGAGGCCACGCAAGTACACTATTGATCTCACAGACAGACATTTAATAGACTGACTTTCAAAAACCAGACAATCACTGCCGCTCAACCATATGTGAGCAGTTTATATTCGTCCAAACTATTCAGAACAATCTCCAGCTCTCCAGAATGGGTTCTTTATTTCGCAGTGAGGAGATGTGCCTCGTGCAGCTGTTCTTTCAAACAGAATCGGCCCACAATTGCATCAATGAACTTGGTCATCTTGGCTTGGTTCAGTTTAAAGATGTAAGTAACCTTGATGCGTTTGTGTGAGTGTGAAAGCAACTTCTTTTGACTGTCTAGTGACCCGTCTGTGTTGTTGAACTGAAATTACATTGTTTGAGCATCAGGCCATGAGCTGCTTAGTGCTTATTTTATAGTTAAAATGTTAAAATGGAAGATTAATTTGTCAGATTGTCGAATAACCTTAATAGCATTGATTTCTTTTAGCAGCATGCACACTTTCTTTTGCATACTCACTACATCATTTTTCAGTTTGTATTGAGCTTGTAGTGTCACATTATTTGATTTCTCACCATTGGCTGAATCGATCAATGCATAACACTGCAGAGCAAGAAAAACTGGTTCTGTAAATTATGTCGAAATCGTGTATTTTTTTATTTATTTTTTTATGATCTTTTAGCTGAATCCTGGTGTAACCACATTTCAGAGGCACTTTGTGAAGGAAGTGAAGAAATGTGAAGAAATGGAGAGAATTCTGAGTAAGAATGTATATTTTATTATAACAAGCTGGTTTATTGTATTTATTGATACTGAACACTTACGATAGCCCTAATTCTGATCTCACAACATTTGTGCTGTAAATTGTATACATTTTTAAGCCATTTTAATATTGCAAAAATGTAGACTATCTTCTCTGTTTTACATATAGTGCAGATGTGATCTAACAATAAAACTGATTTACACTTGAATCATATTCCCAGGTAGTGTTACGTATCACAAGTAACGTGAGTTGCGTGTACTTTTTTCAAGTAACGCATTACTTCTACAAAATATCCGACTTCCTTTTTCAAATAACGCAAGTTATTTTAATGATCCAATTCAACCATACTAATAAGCAAAAAAAAAAACTTTATAAGCAAAAATAACTAATAAGCAAAAATAACTTTAACTCTTGACCCTTTTTTATTTCTTTTTGTTAGTTTGGCTGCTCCAACATTGTGTATGTAAAGCACATTTGTTATTGCCTGAGAGAACCGGTTAACAATATATTGTGATGATGATGTTATCAACATATTGTGACCTGATTGAATGATGTCATTCAGAGTCTAAATCTTTGACAATGTGAGTGAGATTGTGTTTTAACATTGGAGATTGTAGTTTCTTCAGTTTGAGATCCAACAGCAATGTGAACAAGTTTGAAAATTCACTTAAGCTGTTCTGTTTAGACACACAAACATCAAGAATTAGCATACGAATCACAACAATGGTGACAATAAACAAACTACTGACACAAAGATCAATCCTGAACATCACAAAAGAAGCTATTACAGTCATAACAAAACAATAGCAAAATAAAACACAAACAGGAAAAACAATGAAAACTACAGGACAATTCAGCTGCATAATTTGAGTGAACAACTGGTTGAGTGAATCAAGACACTACAATATTTAATTTCATCATTTAAACATAACCATACTGCAATGCATGGTGGAAGCCATGGATGCATTTTGACTGGTGGCTCCCATCATGCACTGCAACATGAAACTATTGTGTGATTGTCACCATTCTGGAGATTAGTATGTAGATTCTTGATATCTGTGTGGGATTTTAAAACCTTCAGAATTAGTAAAGCACTGTTGAAATTAGCTACTGTAATGAAAATGAATAGAACCTCTATTTACTCAGTTTATAATGCTGGTTGAGTGAATCAAGACACTACAATATTTAATTTCATCATTTAAACATAACCATCATGACCTGGGCTGTGTTTCCCAAAAGCATTTTAAGCCTAACCTGATCGTAGAACAATTGCAACCAAAGGTCTGTACGATCAAATTTGGCTTTCGGGAAACACAGTCCATGTCGTGGTTTCTCTTCCAGTAACATATGTGCTTTATAAACACAGAGTTAGAGCAGCCAGAGAAAAAACTAATGTTAAAAAGCAAAGGGTCAAGAGCCCAACTAAAGCAAACACAGATCACCATAATGGTGACATGAAACGAAACATTCCATAAAACATCATCATCTAAACTTCTGTTCAATACAAATAAGAATGTGTGTAGATGACAGAAATACACTGGTAATAATAAGTACAATAATGTGTAATGGCTCGAGGTCAGTAGTTCTTGTGTTTCTGTTTTTTCTGTTCTTGTTGTTTCATTGATTCTTCTTATTAACATCAGGTGTCACCACTAATGGCCAATCATCACTTAATTAATCATTTAACTATCTCATTAACTTCAGTTGCTTCAGTGTTCATTTTTAACACCCTGGAGTTGGACCCATATGTACACCAGGAGTGTTAACTTAACACTGGGAATTTTGCTGTGAAAGTTCCCTTATATATCTGAAATGTCTACTGACTCCAACTTCACGCAGGTATCTGGAATTCCAGAGGGGAGGTGAAGTTTGCGAATGGAGTTCTGATCAAGAATTACCCGTAATATTACTGGTTTACGCATGTCCTGTTTGAAAAAGAAACACTATTTGACAAAAATGGGACAATTCACACATAAAATATAATTGTCATAGTCTACTAAATCTTATGTTGTTCCAAAATTGAATAATTTTAATTTGTATAATTACACAGACAATAAGTACATGTTATTATTGAGTAAATTACCATTTTTATTCTGGGTGAGAATGTATTCTTTTGGTAATAAATAATTTAACAACCAGTAGGCCTATGGATCTGTGCGTTCATTCGTTCACACACCCACACACCCGATTCATATTTAAAGTCTTCTTGCGCGATTCATATTTAAACCCGGTGCCGCGTTTGCCGACCTCAGAGGGTTAAACGTAACTTTCCCCAACATTGTTCTCTAGATTAATTTGAAAGCCTTTGGATATATTTATCTTACTTCAAATATAGTCATGTTGCTTTCTCTTGAAATTGTACATTATTTAGGATATCTTGAGAAGGAGATGGTGAAATCTAACATTGTAATTGCTGTAACAAAGGAGAAGGAGATGGTTCCCTGTCCCAGAGATGTTCTGGAGCTGGAGGTGAAAACAACACTTGTCATTTTTTTATTATTATTCTGCTATACTTGATTGTGATTGGTTAATCACTGCTTTGACCAAATAAACCCCTTCTCTCTTACTCTGTATAACAATTTGACACACAAACAGAAATTCAGACATAATGATTGTCTTCAAACCTTTAGTCCACATTTGAGAAGTTGGAGCAGGAGCTGCGAGAAATCAATTGTAACCATGACACCCTCAGACAGAACCTCATTGAGCTGATGGACATCGACTCTCTGCTGAGGATGACTGAAGACTTCTTTGAGGAGGTGAAGATCTCGAGATCTCAGAACCATTTAATCCTAAATCCGTGTTATTTTATATATTTATATAGGCCTACTATTGTAGCATTCATTATTTTGAAATTCTATTTTTATATTTGTATTTTTCATTTCAGTTTTAGGTAGTTTTTTGTGCTTTTGTAATTTGTATTAGTTTCTTTTTTAAATATCTTAAATATATTTTTCTTTAAGTTTTAGTTTCAGTAATTTTAGTACTAGTTCAAAATAATTTGAAATAAAAGATATTTCTATTTTTTATATCTTTCTATGGCAGAAATAGTAAGAGTAGTATTCTGTTTCAATTGAATATACATCACAATAGTAAAGAAAAGTTTCATGCTGAATTTAAGGCCTCAGTTCATGCTTAAAGGATTAGTTCACTTTAAAAAAAACTTTTGCTGATAATTTACTCACCCCCATGTCATCCAAGATGTCCATGTCTTTCTTTCTTTAGTCGAAAAGAAATTAAGGTTTTTGATGAAAACATTCCAGGATTTTCTCCATATAATGGACTTTAATGGGAACCAAACTGTTCAAGGTCCAAATGAGAGTTTCAGTGCAGCTTCAAAGAGCTTTAAATGACACCAGACGATGAATAAGGGTCTTATCTAGCGAAACGATCGCTCATTTAAAAAATAAATAAAAAAATATTTTTTTTCTCTTCTGTGATCCACGTTCGTGACTTTCCTGTTCAAACTCCTTCATCAAAATGAACAAATCTTTTCTTTGAGTCATGACTCCAAGGGTCTTAGATAAGACCCTTATTCATCGTCTTGAATCGTTTAAAGCCCTTTGAAGCTGCACTGAAACTGTCTTTTGGACCTTGAACCGTTTGGTTCCCAATGAAGTCCATTATATGGAGAAAATCCTCAAATGTTTTCATCAAAAACCTTCATTTCTTTTCGACCGAAGAAAGAAAGACGTGGACATCTTGGATCAGCAAAAGTTTTTTTTAAAAAGTGAACTACTCCTTTAATACATTTATCAATTTGGTTTATTCAAGCTTGATCTGCAGGGCGTTTCACCTTCACGGCATCTATCTAAGATTCAAATGGACAATTTTTAACTGCTTGAGGTGATAGTTTACCTAAAAAATGCAAATTCTTTCATCATTTACTAGCCTTCATGTTGTTCCAAACTTGCGTGATTGAAAGGAGTTGTCCATAATACTCATTTCCATGCAATGAAAGCGAAAGGTTACCATGGACAGCCTGATGTACTAAAGCTGTGTTGACAATTGCTTGTGTGCAGGCCGAGTTACTGCTATGCTCTGAGCCTCCGTCTGAAGATTCGGTGTCAATGACCGTCTCGTCCTACTTAACCTGCCGCAGATACAGCAGTGCCAGCACCTCCGGACCTCTAAATCTAGGGTACGTTTAAAAGATTTTGTCCAACTGATACATACACGCTTTAAAATAAAGATTTTAAAGACAACACAAATTTTTTTTTTTTACAGCCTGACCTAATTGTACTGCTAATGCCATAGGCCTATCTGTACGCATTTTAAGTTTTGTTGCAGGTGTTATCAAACAAGACAGGTTTCCTGCTTTTGAAAAGGTTCTTTGGCGCCTTTTTCATGGAAATTTCGTCCTTCGGCACGCAGAGATACAGACCACAGACGAACTCCAAGTGGTGGTGAGACAATATTTTTAATGGGTATTTTAAAGACCCCCGGTGATGAAAATCAAGTTTTTGAAGTTTTTAACATGCTAACCCGGCCTATCCCAGACAGCAAACTGACATTGAATCAACGTGGAAACGACGTCTCTCATGACATTGAAACAACGTTGATTTTGCTCATCGAATTAATGTTGAACCAACGTCAGACGCGGCATTCTTCAAAGCTAAATGAAAATCGAAAATTGGTTCGCTTTCATAACGTTGAAACAACGTGTTGATTTCAAGTTGATTTTCCGTTAGTTTTGAAAGAATGACACGTCTGACGTTGGTTCAACGTTAATTCGATGAGCAAAACGATGTCAGATCAACGTTGTTTCGATGTCATATTTCCACGTTGATTCAATGTCAGTTTGCTATCTGGGATATTACTTATTCATTTAGATGTTTCTGAGAAAAACAAGCGAACAACAAAAGTTGACCTCAGACCATAAAATTTAAAAAGCCAGTTCATGACCCTTTTAACACTTCTGCAACATAAGTGCCATCCAACACCAGAATCCATTATCTGTCTATCAATATGTACTCGCTGCTCATACAAGCTTGCTCTCAGATTATCAGTACACACCGCACGTGTGACTACTTTTACTTGTATGTGATATTTCTCTATTTATGATGAATAAACTAATGCACAGTCTACGTTCACACTGCGGGGCTTAATGCTCAATTCCGATTTTTTGAAAAAAGTCGATTTTTTTGCAAGGCCGTTCACATTTCCAATTAAATGCGACCTTTTGTGATCTCCTGTGTGAACGTGAAATGACCCAGAAGTGACCCGCATGCGCAGAAGAGTAATCAACGGTCAACGACGTCACTTGTTGTTTGCAGAATAGTTTTTTTTTCCATATTGTTGCGAGCTTGTGTTTATTATTATTATTATTATTATTATTATTGCCACAGCCCATAACACAGACAACAATTATTTTATCGACGGGCAAAGTTTGCACATAAACGTAAGATTTTTCTGATCCTCACCGACCTCGTCATAAAACCCGTTTAATTGATAGTGCGCGTCCTCGGCGCTCCTTGCTTTGTCACCGGCGGCCGCGGTGCGACACTGGTGGCTGGTGTTGCCAGATTGGGTGTTTTTTCGCTACATTTTAAGGCATGTATATATGTGTTTTATGGTTTTAGCCAGGTTTTCGCCTGGAAGGCTCTATAATCAATCTGGCACCCTACTGTACGAAGTTAAACTGACAGAGAGCGCACGTTCACAGACACCAGAATGAACGTGTTCACAGTAATGTTCATCAGGCAGTAATACAGTATATGAACGCGTTCATGCATATCGTTCATTGAACGCGTTCAGGCACAACACTGGGGAAGAGACACGTCTGCAGCGCCCCATAACAGAGCAGAAACGCGTTGGAGTTAGCGTGTATTGGCTAGCTACAGGTGCGTGCAATGACGTGCGGGTCGGATATATGTGACCTGGCCGTTCAGATTGAAGTCGCATTTCAAAAGATCGGATTCATATCGGATTTAGACCACATACCCAAGTGGCCTGGGTCGCATTTGAAAAGATCGGATCTGTGTCGTTCAGACTGTCATGAAAAAATTAGATACAGGTCGCATAGGGGCAAAAAAATCAGAATTAGGTCGTTTCAGCCTGCAGTGTGAACGTAGCCTAAGTATGTTTCTTTTAAGCAGAGAGGAGCTGTGAAGAAGGACGTGTTCATCATATTTGTCCAGGGAGAACATGTGCGGGAAAAGATCAGGAAAGTGTGTGAAGGGTGAGAGACATGGTATTTCCACTCACGTTATATAGCTAACAGCAATAGATATATTCTTTGAAACAATGTTGACTTAGAAAATTCTGTTCAAATCTTTATTTCAACATTTCATTTTATTTTACAAATTAAAAAGGAGTTCACTAACAATAACACCAGTGAAAATAAGATGAATCAAAGTAAAGACAAAAAAATAATAACACAAATGAACTAAAAATTTATTTAACTTTTTCAACATGGTTAGACAATCAGTGTCTTGACTAATTGAATTGTTTTAATGATATTTATGTCATTATATTTACAGAATGACAGTTGCAGTTTAACTTGGTCAAAACAATCCATTAAATATGAATGACTAATTTTATCTGATGGCTTTATTTGCATTTGCTTGATTTGTTTTTAATTTTGTGAAATGATCTCATAAATGATTACTCCTCCAAATCTTTTAAGATTTCATGCCAGTTTGTACTCATGCCCCAAAACTTTGAATGAGCGCAAGAAGATGAGCAACAACGTAAAGTCACGTATGGAAGATCTTCGAATGGTGAGTCAAATGATTTTTTACTCTCCAGGTGTCTTTTCAAGTGTGTTCATCCACCAATGATCGATATTCAAAAATAAACGTAGGGAATGGCTATGTCCATGTTTTGTTTTTTTCCGAAAGATCCTGAGAAGAACCGAAGAATATCGCGGTGGTGTCTTGACCAGAGCAGCCGACCACGTCCAGGAGTGGGGCAGTAAAGTGAAGAAGATGAAGGCCATCTACTACACACTGAATCTCTGCAACATCGACATCACGCAAAAGCTGATCGTAGCAGAGATCTGGTGTCCCGTGTCAGATCTCACTTTAGTTCAAAACGCCCTGATTATGGGATCAGTATGTATGTTTATATAGCCCTCAAACCCTATTCACTTTATAGCCCTTAATCCTGTAATTGTGGACAAATGTGGGCACAGAAGACTCAGGTGTGATCCTATCACCTATTTTTATTTATTATAAACGTTATATCACTATCATCGATAAAGTTTATTTATTTATTTTTATTTTGGGGGTATTTTTGAATTTATTTACTTTAAAAAGTACCATATTTTCTATGTAAATTATTTCTATGTAAATGAATTACTATGTAGTTTTTTTTTAACTACATTAAAATATCATTCCAATAAGTTCTTAGAGGTAAAACCTAAAGATGAAGTGACTTTGCGGTCACCTGGTGTCTTATTTAGGCGTATTTTAGAATGCTCTAAATTACAGTTTTTCCCATTCATTTCTATGGGTGCCCATTTTTGACCCAAATACAAGATTAAGGAGTTTTTTTTTTTCACCCACTTAACGTTGTAGAATTGAGTAAAAAAAAAAAGTGTGTATTCAGAAGGCAAATTTGTCCACATTTGTCCAGAATACGGTTTTAGGGTTAAGAGATAGAAATAAAAATGTAAAACAAAACAGTAATACTAAATATTGCAGAATGAGAAATGTTTCAATAAATAAATAAACCACTAATAAATTCTAAATCTAATATGTAAATGTACATATTGAATATAAATGTTAAAGTTAAACTGATTTTAATTACAAATGATGTACTTTACTTGAATGGAATATTTTTTTAAATATTTATACTGTAAATTTGACTCTTTGGAAGTAGTTTCATACTCTTAACTCTCAAACTATTTGTACTGTTTGTTTTAGGAGCAGAGTGGTTCCAGTGTGACCCCAGTCCTGAACCGCATCCAAACCCAGCAAACTCCACCAACCTTCAACAGAACCAACACATTTACTGAAGGATTCCAGGCCATCATTGACGCCTATGGTGTCGGTACCTATCAGGAGATCAATCCAGGTGATTGGCTGTTACGCTTGCTAATCTTCTATATCATTTCTGATCCATCCATTCTATCTATCTATCTATCTATCTATCTATCTATCTATCTATCTATCTATCTATCTATCTATCTATCTATCTATCTATCTATCTATCTATCTATCTATCTATCTATCTATCTATCTATCTATCTATCTATCTATCTATCTATGTGTCTGTGTACTGCATATATGTATAAAATGTATGTAATTATTTATTTATAAATACTCATTTATTTTCTCAGCTCCATACACTATTGTAACCTTCCCCTTCCTGTTTGCGGTGATGTTTGGAGATTGTGGTCATGGACTGGTGATGACACTGTTCGCAGTCTGGCTCATTACACAGGCCGAATGTTTACGAAAGATGAAAAATGAGGTGTTGAATATGTCTCATAGTTTTTGTTTGCATAATAACATCACTTTTAACCCTGGTCAGAGTCTTGTAAGCTTTGATTTTTCTCCCAGATTATAGATGTCCTGGTCGGTGGACGCTACATGATCTTGCTCATGGGAATGTTCTCCATATATACTGGACTGATTTACAATGACTGCTTCTCCAAGTCCTTCAACATTTTTGGCTCCTCTTGGCGTGTGCGACCCATGTTCTCTCCTCACGGGCCTTGGCAGTACGTACAGTGCTCTGGACGCTTGCAGGCTTTACAAAGTTACTTTGTCGTTTTTTTATTGTGATCATTTTTTGCTTTATCTCAGAAACAAAACACTCCATGATCATCACCATCTTCAGCTGAACCCAACTGTGCCTGGAGTTTATTCTGGT